>BPTQ01000009.1:298653763-299050651 GCA_019973895.1 Chrysanthemum seticuspe | reverse complement strand
ATTACTAATTAAGACTAAGATCCATCTTACACTTCCACTTATTTACCAGAGGTCTGACCAGTGAGTAACTAAGTAGGACAAGAGGTAAGCGACGAGCGTTAATTGCATAATGCAACTCTTAGATTTATGAGACTTATGAAGACAATAGTAGACAAGTAATAATGTCATGAGCATGTTTAGTTCTCATCTTATGCCTCGGGTCCAAGGTCTGACCAAGCAAACTCGAAATAAGTCGACCAAGTAAGAAATTGCAAAAATAACCAAAGGTCTAACCTAAGAGAAATAATCACCATGGGTTGGAATGGCCCTAAGGTCTAATCAAAGAATTCAAGACAAATGCACGTGTTCATAGTTGGGTGGCATAGACTTAAAATTTTCACATAGGATATTCACATAAATAAATGTGGTAAAGGTCGTGTACAAAGAAGCATGGAAAACAATATTGTAACATTATTTTAAAAACTTTTGGTCATAACACTGTAGTGATCATCATGGTTCACGGTAGCTCCAATCGAACTCACAGGTAGGCGAAGGACCAGGTCAGCGCTAGGCAATAACCGGAAATCCTTTAGATGTGACTGCGCGCACCTCCTTAAACCTCCTTTATAGTTTATTCTAGTGGGTGAGTCGTACATCCCAAGTGTCCATAGCGTCTAGTTTTTAAATTCATAAAAAACTTGTTTCAATAGTTTAGGTCACTTTATTTAACAAAAACAATTTTCCACGAATCAAACGGTAGGTCACAATGAGCATGGTATTTAGGCGTGTAAATAAAGACCATTATTAATGTTATGACTACGATATGGATAATTCCATATTGCATACAATTAGGTGTCAAATACAAGTAACAATTATGCACATAAGGAATCACAAACATATAAACATAAAACATTAATAAACACATATTGTTCCGAGTTCTCTCGCGAGTCTTCCCCAAAAGGAGAACCATAAGACCGTCACTAGGTACGAAACCTAGATCGCCCCATACATTACAAAAAGCAATTGAGTGGGTCTTATAGCCGGAAAACACATAAAAAGTATGGCAAACTAATTAACATTAATTACGCTATTTAATGTATTTAACTTCAATATGTAATTCTAATTATCAATATAATTCTAATTAACAATTAATTCTATTTAAACTTTAATTCTAATTAACAAATTTAATTCCAATTAACAATTTAATTTAATTTGTGTGTGTCTTGTTATTTTTTATTAATAATTGACAAGTATTGCATAGGAAAATGATTTGCATGACTAAACTTCATGCCTAAATATATGTCTAACTCTAAGATGATGACACATGGAAAGATTAATGGTGAGGATTAAGAAAGAGAAAATAGACATTACACATGTCACATGATAAATTGTTTAGGCATAAATTTAGTCATATGAGTTAGGTCTCCCTATCATTACTCTATTGCATATAGTTGTCATAAAAAAATAAAACGAATAAATAATTAGATTTCATCCAGCCTTTTATTAGGTTTATTAAAGCGTGTAACCCATAATCGCAAAAACGAAATGGCTCGTTATGCCACTGTTGGGATTTTAGATCTAGTTAACCAAGTAACGCAACGAGTACGCAACGGAATTAGATCTAGTTTATGCAATTAGGTAAACACGTAATTAATAAACAATAATAATAAAAGGGAAATAGAAAACTAACCCTCGAAGTCAATTGCACGCTATATAACGAATAAGAAACCAAGCATCTAAAATAGATACCTCTACGAGTCCACACACAAACACGTTAAACCAAGTACATTCGAATTAACGCTAGTCGAGAACGTTTACCAATCAACCCCTTGAATACTTGAATACCACGAACAAAGAAAACCAAAAACAAGTCTAAACCTTCCTGTCCGAGAAACCTAGTTCTGCCCGAGAACTATTCCTATATGTCACCCGATATTGGACAATACTGTCCGATATATAACTCTTTTTCTGTCCGAAATCTTCAAACAGAAACGCACCTTTTCCTTTGCTTCACATTCGCAGGGAACAAGCAAGAAAGACTATCAATCGAACCTCAATCAATCTTGGATCAAAGAACTAGCAAGTATGAAGTTCGAATAAAAACTAAACTAAAGAACCCTAATCGGATTCAAGGAGATCCGATCGGGTATATTCACTTGATGATGAATCGAAGTAAATAAGGTTTAGGGATAGTATGTTAGTCGTGAGTTCTAGTAAAGAATGCATGAGATTGTGTTTGTATTTATAGGGTACAAACCCTAGTTGTACTTGGACTCAACTTGAGCTCCAAGTAAACAACCCAAACACCCCCATCCGATCATCCCATATGTCAAGGCCCAAGGCAACATGAACCGGCCGACTTTGAAAAGGAAAACAATCCATGGGTTGTGCAATTGGATCGGATTTCATGCATGCATAAACGGGTCGAGTATATTCAAGTAGTAATTCGTTTATCATGTACTCTCGTGTTTAGCGTGTGTGCCCCATAGGCTCACACACCTCTAGTCGTTTCGAGTGTTTTAACTCTCACAAACCAACACAAATCATGTTTCTGTTATCCTTATGTTGTAATTGTTTGAAAGTTTTAATTAAAATTCACCTTTGCACAAAATAAATAAATAAATAAATAAATATATAAAATAAAATAAAAAATAGCTTATAACACTTTGTTTTCCACAAAATGTTTTATTCAAAATAAGAATAATAGAGATTACGTTCAAATCAAAATGTTTTTCATCAAATTCTATACAAAACACAAAATTTGCTTTTCTTGAAACTGCAATTTTTTTTCCTTGTTTCCCTTGTAACACATATTATTTTCGTGATAATAGAATACAATATCATATGAACGTTTTTTTCAATATTTTATGGATTAAGAAAGCTGAAAATAGAAAATTAAGAAAAAAAAAATTGCAACTAAACGCTTGGTGCGTTTAGTTAAAAAAAATCTTGATATTTTATTTTTAATCTGACACCTATTTTTAATTTATGTGACACCCATTTTTAGTCTCATCAATCATCACCAAAAAAACCCACATGTCGATTTCCTTGTCCCATTTTTTAAGTATATATATTTCTTCGTTATAATTCACAAAATTCATATTCTATATCTTAGTTGATAATAATAAGAATAAAATAAGAAGAATATTATTTGTTCGTTCTCAATTGGATGGCTATAGGGTTGGTAAAAAGGATTAATTTTATGAAGTCATAACTTTTAAGTTGAATAATTTGGAATGTGGTGGTCAGTCACCGTTTTCTGCGAACCCTCTTATATATAATTTTCATTTCAAATATCCACTTGCATGCACAATATGTCTATAATATTAATTCTTATGATAAGTTCATAACTTGGTCAAATAAAGTTGCAGAATAATTATGACTATTGTCATATCTTTTACATTTTTAAAATACTAGTGAGGTTCTAGCTACGTGAAGTTGGTGAAACACATGTGTATATATACATCAGTTTAGTCATGCTATCAATGCACCAATACAACTACATACAAAAAACATATATATACCTAAGTACAAAATATATCATTACCTAAAAAATGGGTTCAACTTCAGGTTATACTAATGTTCCAGTCGATGCGAACCAAGATGAAGCTTTCTTATTTGCAATGCAGTTAGCAACTGCATCTGTTTTGCCAATGGTCGTGAAAACCGCCATTGAGCTTGATTTGCTTGAGACCATTGCAAAAGCGGGTCCTGGTGGTTTGCTTTCAGCCTCAGATCTGGTGGCTCAGCTCCCCAATGTTAACAACCCTGAAGCACCAGTGATGCTTGACAGGATTTGTAGTCTTCTTGCTAGCCACTCAGTGCTGACTTGTACCCTCAAGGAGAGCGATGATGGTAGTAGTGAGCGGTTTTATGGTTTAGCCCCCGTGTGCAAGTTCTTGATCAAGAATGAAGGTGGTGTCTCATTGGCACCGCTATTGCTCATGAACCAAGATAAGATTCTCATGGAGAGCTGGTAAGATTCTCAAATAATAAAAGTTTGTCAAACACTATATAGTATATTAGTACATAACTAATATCAAAATGCACATTATAACACACCAAAACTATAGTCATATGAAGGTTAACTAACTAAATTTGAAATCATTATGTTAGGTACTATTTGAAAGATGCCGTTTTAGATGGTGGAATTCCGTTCAACAAGGCTTATGGTATGTCGGCTTTTGAGTACCACGGAAAAGATCAAAGATTTAATAAGGTTTTCAACAGTGGAATGTTTGGTCATTCCACCATGACAATGAAAAAGATTGTAGATTTATATGATGGTTTCAATGGTCTCACCACTTTAGTCGATGTTGGTGGTGGCACTGGGGCTAGCCTTAACATGATCATTTCTAAACACACTTCACTCAAGGGTATCAATTTCGACTTACCCCATGTCATTGAAGATGCCACCACTTATTCTGGTATTGAGAATGTTGGAGGAGATATGTTTGAAAGTGTACCAAAAGGGGATGCAATTTTTATGAAGGTGGATATCTTTACTTTAGACCCGTTTAAACACCTTTTTGTACCTATTCTAACTAACATCTTGGTGTTTAACTTTACAGTGGATTCTTCATGACTGGAGTGATGCACACTGCTTAAAATTTCTCAAAAATTGCTACAAATCACTTCCGGAAAATGGGAAAGTGATTGTGGCTGAATGTATCCTTCCTGAGGCTCCAGACACCACTTCAGCGACCCAAAATGTGATACACATTGATGTGATTATGTTGGCTCACAACCCAGGAGGCAAAGAGAGGACTGAAAAAGAATTTGAAGCCTTAGCCAAGGAGGCAGGCTTCAAAGGTTTCCGCAAGGCCGCTTGTGCTTATAACACATGGGTTATGGAGTTTTGCAAATAGATTTCGGTGTAAAATGAATGATCAATTTTTGTTTATTGTTTGAATGTAATTGGCCTGAATACCTAATGAAAAT
Organism: Chrysanthemum seticuspe; assembly: GCA_019973895.1. Classification (NCBI taxonomy): domain Eukaryota; kingdom Viridiplantae; phylum Streptophyta; class Magnoliopsida; order Asterales; family Asteraceae; genus Chrysanthemum; species Chrysanthemum seticuspe. The sequence continues at coordinate 299,045,731 of BPTQ01000009.1, read as the reverse complement.
TAGGCCTTTTGACCCGTGCAATGCACAGGTTTTGTTTCTTAATGAAATTAAAAACTCTTATTTACGTCAAGAACATGTTTTACACATATAACATGTATGGGTACATGTCAAAATATATACAAACATGTTGATGTTAAAACTATTTTGGTTTTTGTTGGACAATTGATTTCTTTCAAACTTTAATAAGTTATTGTGAAGCTAAATTTACTAAACATGTTAGGCGATTTGGTTATCAAAACAAACAGTAATTATTCTACCTATTTGTTAAATATAGTCGTGTTAGCTTTGACCCATCAACGCTTTCTTTTAACTTCTTCTCGGTGTATAAACCATTTACGCAAACGAACTATGATGCATAAGATATTATCCCAAATAACGCATTATACTTCCGCTAATAATTTTATACTCATTATGTTTTTTGAAGTACTATATTTAACTTATTTTACATTATCTTTGAGGGTAATTTGGTCATTTACTACATCTTCATCTACCACATCTCATAAACTCCGATCAAGCACCAATAATTCCGGTTGAAAACCATTTTTAACAGAAAATAAAAAGTTGCAATAATGAAAATGATTGGGGTCCGATCCTTTGTTGTCTCGTGCTTGCTTCCTTTTATAACCAAATGCTGATTAGTAGTGAGAATAAATTAACGAAAAAAAGTCTAACACGTGCAGTGGCGGAACCATGAAGATAAAGGTTGGAGGGAAAAATTTACCTTGATAAAAGTCGTTGTGCACAAAAAAATAAAGATACAAAAATGCTAGATGTTGAAGAAGACATAAGGGTATTTAAGTCTTTTAATGAGAAAGATGGTGTATAATGAGTTAAACATAACACTTCAAAACGCGTAATGAGTATAAAATTAGCAGATGAAGCATAAGTATGTAGAATATCTTTAGTATTTATCCTAAATTAAATCATTTACAGTTTACTACACATATTCATAAATCACAACTCTATAACGTGGTATGAATCGTCATTTACAGTAACACAAGGTAACTTATTTAAAAAATGTCACAATATAAAAGTGAAAAATACATCAACAAGTTGCATTTCATTGGATATTTGGTCAAAGTTTGGTATTAAAAAAACTAATTACGAAACTTTGCTTCTACCAAACCAAAATATCCATAATCGGTACTATTTTTCTACATTACAGATCTTTACATCGCGACATTTGCTAGCCACTTTCCATTTGCTCGTCACTTTCATAAACACACTCAAACAATAACTTTTTCAACTAAGTTTGCTTGCCACATGGAGATAAAGAGCAAATGAGAATGGAGAGTAAATAACTTTGCTTGCCACATTTAAACTTTTCAACTAATTTTGCTTGCCACATAAGAATGGAGAGCAAATGGAGATGGAGAGCAAATAAGTTTGCTTGTCACATATCAAAAACTGGCCGAGCAAATGAGAAGGAGAGCAAAGAGTTTTACTCGCTATGTCGTATTTTATAACCAAAAAATCTATGATCGAAGTTCGTAACACCTTTTATAAACATAACTTTAATTGACAAAATTTGAGTAGTATAAGAATGCTTGAGCCCACTTATCAAACTTCATAAGCTTTACGGGTGTTCTGCTGCTCTATGCAATCCGAAATCATAATTTTACCTTAGCGAGCAAATGAGTTTGCTTGTCACATATCAAAAACTGGGCGAGCAAATGAGAAGGAGAGCAAAGAGTTTTACTCGCTATGTCGTATTTTATAACCAAAAAATCTATGATCGAAGTTCGTAACACCTTTTATAAACATAACTTTAATTGACAAAATTTGAGTAGTATAAGAATGCTTGAGCCCACTTATTAAACTTCATAAGCTTTACGGGTGTTCTGCTACTCTATGCAATCCGAAATCATAATTTTACCTTAGCGCTTACTTTTCACCGATCAGAAAAAACCCAAACAAAACAAAATTTGAGACAAAACTTCAAGTTATAAATGAACAACCAAAAAGCTATGGCTTGATAACTGTTGAATATTCTGTTTGACAACCAACGAGACACCAAATTGATCATGACACAAAATCTTATTTTCTTAAAAAGTAATTTTAGAAAGACTTAAAAGTTAAAGGCAATTAAAAAAGAAGAAGTAAAATCCCAACTTCAGATTTTAGAAGGCCCAAACAAAAGAACTATTCTAAAAGCTGATCTGTAATCCACCACCAAACATAAAGAATCGATCCTATCCTTCTAGTGAGCCCTTAGTGGGCCATATTTCTCCAGAGAGTTTTCTATAAATACGAATCAATATTCTCCTATCTTACTTCACTAGTTCAATCTCTACACTTACTAAACATTCTAAAATCACAACTCTTTTGTAACAACGATGAAGCCTCAACATATTTCCGGTGAAAGCTCGGCGGTTCATGAGTGCACAAGGATGGTCAAGGACAGACTTCGACAAGCTTTTCGAGCTACTATGCTAGTTGATGATACTAGAAATGAAAGTTCACATGCTAAAACACACGTTTCTAATGTCGAAGAAGTTAAAAGACCTAATCGTGTATTAAATACGGAAGATCCAATCAGAACTATTATGTTCTTGGGATCATGGAGCCATACATGATAATTAACCATCCTAATTAGATGTATATGTTAATCGATGAATTTTTCGTGTATTAATGACTTGTTAATCAACCAATAAAAAATGATGGAATCAATGGTAAATGTAAGTGTTAGTTATGAATGACAAAATATTATTATCTAAATCTCACGTGGTTATGTTTTTCTTATTGAATATTTCAAAAGTTGTTACTTTACGTGGAAAAAATCTAGTGAGAAGAGAAAATAAAATGAGAAGAGTGAGAAATATTCTTAGCCACACATTTCAAATAAAAATAAATAAATTTAAGGAGAGATGCATCTACTTTTGTAGGTGCATCTGAGATGTGCGGTTGTGGTTTCTTCTCATTCTATTTCTCATTTGATCCTTACTCGTTAATTTAATATGTAGCATATATAAACAAAGGGTGCTGATACACAAACTATTTTATTTGATAGCTACACCATTTTGTACAAGCAATATAGCACATCGTACAAAACTGTATTGCACAGATTGTGGTGAAAGTATAAAAAGTGATGGTGTAAGTATCAACACCCATAAACAAAGGCAATGGTGTCAAAATATAAGTTATATGTATGATACTTTCATCAGAAGATAATATAATGGGAAGAGATTCTCTCAAGTTACTTATAACTTGATTGATCAAGTTAGGCAATTATCAACCATTGAATCAAATCCAATGGTTCAAAACAAAATAATATGACATGATTTGAGTTATTAGATTTAATCTAATGATTGATAATTGTAACTTGATCAATCAAGTTATAAATAACTTGAGAGAATCTCTATTCATATAAAATTGCTATCAAAAAATAATATAAAAACATATGATTGTGATCAATTATAAATGGGTGGTACTATTAGTACGCTTTAGCAATCTTTTTACAAGTATTACCCCCAGCTCATCATTTAATTCGTTATTAACAGTATAACACCGTTTTTTATTAGTTTCTATTTTGTATTTTTTTTTTCTTTTATCAGTTTATGTTCCGTAATTTTTTTATCAGTTTCTTTTCTGAATTTCATGTCAAACTTTATATTTTATGTTCTGTATTTTAAGTTTTATAGTTTTATAATAGAAAAAATTAAGGGTGCGTTTGGTATGCTATCATGAATCACAATTGGTATCGATTTAGATATAAAGTGGATCTCTCACTATGATAGTTTGATATCTTGCCTCTTGGACTCTTATGAAGTATAGAAGATATATATTTTTCAATCTTATATTTGAAATATATATATTTTGACCAAACACTTGCATCATATTCATTTCAATTCCCCCATTTTGATTAACTCTTACCAAACGAACTCTAAAATAAACAAATAAAAAAAATTAGGGTGGGAGAAAGGGTGGAGTTATCGTTTTAGAGGTACATATATCCTATCCCATTATAAATTTATTAATATCGAAATCATGAAGAGTCAATTAACTATATGGCTTGGTGGTTAATGTGTCTCTTTGAGGCCAGTATGACCCTCTTGATATAGAAAATGATTATACAATCAAAGCCAAAGATTATAAGGTGAATAGCCAAATGGCATGAAAATATAAGTAACTATCTTGTCAGTTTTTGCTTTATTGGTATAGTTATTTTCTATTTTTATTATTGTATACATCGTATTTTTAAATTTCGTCTATTGTGTATATTTTATAACTATTTTTCCCCACCTGTTAATAGGAGAGTTGATAAATGAGAGGTGTAAAACTATCATAAAATACATACTATAGACGAAATTAAAAGCATGATGTTTACAATAGAAAAAAATAAAAACGGCTACATAACAAAATAAAAAGTGACAAGTTAATTACATTTTTGTGTCTTTTGCCCGACATATATATTTACCACTAAAAAAAATGAAAACTGGTTTCTTCTTCTATCTACTGTGAACATGATTTGAGATGATCAAAATGTCACTTTTTTTCACTATCAGAATATCTTCTACATGTTCATACTTCCTATCAGAATATCTTCTACATGTTCATATTTACTTATATAAGTTAAAAGTGGCCATAGAGATTATTCATCTCACTAAATTATATATTCATGACCCGAAACACGTACACACACTGGAAATGTAGCCGACCAGTCAAGACTTTCCAAAAAATAAAATCTAACTCTAGGGAACTTTTGGGAATTCATTTAAACGGAAATCGACTCTCTCGACACACTCTTCTACCCTTCTCATTGCTGGAAAATTCGGTTGTTAAAAGTGATTTTTGACAGACTTTGAACACAATTATATACATGTATGTGTCATATATATAAGTAATAGTTTATAGAGAGTTTCGCATTGGGCTTTTATCTGTCCAAAATGAAGTAGATGTAAAAAACAGATATTGTATCCCAAAGTTAGGCTTTCGGTACTGATGCTTAAAGTGAAAGAATGGTTTGATTTCTATTCCACATGGTAGGATAGGTAAACTTGGGAGGAGTATATTATGTATAAATAGAGAAACTAATTTCATAGGTTTTAAACATCAAATCAATATCATTGATTTTTAACATAAGGAATACATATCTTTTAAGGTAAAATTTTAGATAGTTTTGTTTAATCCGACATTATAACTTAGGTGTTGTTTGTTTCGTTAAGATGTTTTGAGTCTTAATTTGACAACCACATCTTACTATTAAAAGGCGGGTAGAAAGTCCGCGTCTGAACGAGATACTGTTCTTTGTTTTTGTATAATTGTTTGAATGATTTTAAGTGTTCGTTTCTGCAATTTATTTATTAAACCAACGTAGTATGATGAACAAGTAACTTATGTAAAGATGAAACAGAACCTTTTTTATCATAAATTTAATATAGTTAATAAAATATCAAATATATGATATTAATACAAGTTTTCAACCTCTTATTGGGTAAGAGGCAATAAGACAAGTCTCCACCTTTTATTAAGTAAGATGGCATATGTGTAACTAGGTCTGACTCAAAGGGAAAACAAACAAATAACACAATATATGACCGCCTCTGACTCAGTAAAAGGTAAGTGGCTAATAATACATTTTTTTTTAAAACAAGCACACCTTTGCTGTTTATGTTGTTGTACCCTGGAAAACAGACGATAAATCTGTTTTAAGAGAAGCATGCCAAACACGTGTATCGGCTCTTTAGTGCTTCGTTGTTAATTTCTGTTGGTGATCTAGTAAGTCTTTTACCTATTTTATTCTTTTATTTAATTATCGTTTATAATGGATTGTCTTCTGCTTCTACCCTATTTTGTGTATATTTTTTATTGTTTTATTTACTGTTGTTTTTTATCAATTGGATTCTGAATTTAATTAATAAAAGTGTGACCGTTTCCCTACACTCACGACCAACATTAGTAAGATAACAAGCGTAAAACCACTATTAAAGAGACAAGGCGAAGCGACTTAAACACACTTAAACGCATCAAATTTGTTTTATGTTGCATGTCCCCTAACACAGGACTACATCATGGGACAAATGATTGGAACTTATAGCAAGTAGTTCAATGTTTGTGTTTGGTTTGGTTTGAACTCGATCTAGACTATCTAGCTAGTAGAGTTTGATTACATATACATGCTTGAAAATGAAATGTATAACAAACGAAATTAAAATTCATGGAAAATAACTGAGATCGACCTGCAGGCCTCATTTTATCAAACATAACACATACTTTTATCAAATATTTACGCTCATCTCCATTTTTAATTTGTTGAGTGTATATTGAGAAGCTTGATGCACTAGTTATAATAAATTTAAGCTTGGTGTAACATTATTGTGAATAGTGTTGCATGCATGCATTTGGATATATTGTTATTAACGTGCCAATATGTAAGCTTTATTATAGTTGTGTCGTTTAAGCAACACACCAAAAAGAAAAAAATAAAGTTTGTTGTATGTGTATTATTTGTATTTGTTTAGAAAAAGGGATTTTATGGGCTGATATTATTTTTGGACCATTGCCTTTAAAAAAGTAAATCAAATTTCGTTTTTTTTCCCGTTGTTTCTTTCTTAAAACTTTTCATTGCATGCAATTAAATTGGCTAAGTGTACTTCTATATTAAAGATTTATAAGTAAACAAAACATAAATTCCCTCGTCTAATCATCGAAGCTAAATTCGGGCATGCTCAAACGTTAAAGCTTCCTATATGTATTCTGAAGTAACAAAATGAAATGATCGTTATGTAGCCGTTTGATAGGTACTCGATACCTCTAGCACAAGCATATAAAAGTTGTTACTTTGTGGATACATCGATCCAACAACGTTCTTGATGCAGAAACCCACTTTTCGACATGAATATGTTGTCGTGGTGTTTCCTTTAATTTCAAAAGCAACTACACGAGTGGATCTGCTTTGCGAAAATAAAAGTTAGGCTTCTTTCCCGGCTTTTTGACCGTTTATAGTTTTTCTTATCGTGGAAGGTATATTGATGGTATATACGTACACTTCTAATAAATAGTGTACTCCAAAATGATCCAAGCATTATACATGATTTATGATTACATTGAATAATTATGCAATAAGAACAATACTTAACCACTATATGAGTGAAAGGTGACTTTATTCTTGGACACCATTACTACATGCACATTTCTAAACGCTATTCAACATGTATTTTCATAAAGAAATAATTTAAAAGGACTTTGAAATGACACAAATTAAAAAGAAAAAGTAAAATCACCACCTTAGAAGGTCCAAAATCCAAACTATACTAACTACCTAAAAACTGACCTGTATCCCACCAAACATAAAAAGCATAACCATATCCCAATATTTTTAGTGGGCCATTATTGGACTCCATTGTGGGCCATCGCTATACTTTACAGTTTCTATAAATACTAATCCATATTCTTCAATTAAGCTTCACTCACTTCATCTCAACAATTACAAACATTCAAATATTATTACTTTGTTCCAACAATGAAGCCTCACAATCGATCTAGCGATCCCACTGCGATTCAGGAGTGCAAAAGAATGGCCGGAAGACTTCGACAAGCTTTCCAAGCTACTGTGGCCGTCCATGAAGACCACCTAAGTGAAAGCTTAGCTCTAAAGACAGACGTTTCTACTACTAAAGAAGTTACAAGACTAAAACAAAAAGTAAGCGTAGAGGATCCTATAAGAACAATCATGTTCTTGGGATCATGGAGTCACACATAGTCAAAATTTGTAGTTGTTTGTATATGTTAAAAGGCGATTGATGTATATGTCTTGTATTATATGACTTGTTGGTCGACTTATCACGATTATTTAATTTCAAATCATGAAGTTAATGATACATGTAAGAGAAGTGTAAATTTGTGGTCACTGGTTAACACTATCAATAAAATAACAAATTACTAGTACTTTGATTTTGCTTGTTATATATGTAGCATAATTCATTTCACAAAAAGATATAGGTCAATAATATATGATAGGGTAAATCACCTAAAAATGTAGTTAACTTGTCACTTTTTCCTATTGTATGTAGCATTTTTTTTTCTCATTCTGTCAATAAACTTCTATCGTTAGTCCTTTGTCTGTACCCGTTACCAAAAAAACCAGCATCGTTAGTCCTTTATGCTAACGACCGTTAATAAATAACTTAAAATTTGGTTATCTTACGCTAAACTTGCGTCGTTGGTCCTTTATACTAAGGATCGTTAAAAAATAACTTAAAATTTGGTTTTCTTACGTTTCTGTCCGTTTTTTCACGTTTTCGTCCGTTTTTACACGTTTTCATTCGTTTTAACACGTTTTTGTCCGTTTTTTCACGTTTTTACACGCTTTCATCCGCTTTTTCAAGTTTTGGTTCGTTTTTTCACGTTTTCATATGTTTTTACACGTTTTCATCCGTTTTTACACATTTTCGCCCGTTTTTGCACATTTTCATTCGCTTTTACACGTATTCGTCCGGTTTTACACGTTTTTTTTCTTCTGTTTTTTCACATTTTCATGCGTTTTTACACGTTTTCATCCATTTTAACACATTTACGTCCGTTTATGCACACTTTCATCCCTTCTTACACGTTTTCGTCCGTTCTAACACGTTTTCGTCCGTTTTTACATGTTTTCATCCGTTTTTACACGTTTTCGTCCGCTTTTCACGTTTTCGTCCGTCTTTACACGTTTTGGTCCGTTTTAACACGCTTTCATCAGTTTTTTCACGTTTTCATCCGTTTTACACGTTTACATCCGTTTTTGCACGTTTTCATCCGTTTTTTCACGTTTTCATCTGTTTTAACACTTTTTCATCCGTTTTTACACGTTATCGTCCGTTTTTCACGTTTTCATCCGTCTTTACACGTTTTGGTCCGTTTTAACACGCTTTCGTAAGTTTTTTCACATTTTCATCCGTTTTTACACGTTTACATCCGTTTTTGCACGTTTTCGACTGTTTTTGCACGATTTCGTATGTTTTTACAGAATTTTTTCTGTGATAACACGTTTTCGTCCGTTTTTCTTGTTTTCCTCTGTTTTTACACGTTTTTATCCGCCTCTACACGTTTTCGTCTGTTTTTTTCACGATTTCATCCGTTTTTACACAAAATGTGCAAACACGAACAAAAACATGAAACAACGGATGAAAACGTGTAAAAACGGATGAAAACGTGAAACAACGGACGAAAACGTGTTAAAATGGACGAAAACGTGTTAAAACATACGAAAATGTGTAAAAACATACGAAAACCTGCAAACATACGAAAACACGCAAAAAACGATGAAAACGTGTAAAATTGATGAAAACGTGAAAAAAACAGACGAAACCATGTTAAAACGGATGAAAACGTGTAAAACAGATGAAAACGTGAAAAAAACAGATGAACCCGTGTTAAAACGGACGAAACCGTGTTAAAACGGATGAAAACATGTAAAAACGAACGAAAACATGCAAAAATGGATGAAAATTTGTAAAAATGGATGAAAACGTTTAAAAACGGATGAAAACGTGAAAAAACGAATGAAACAAGGAAAAACAGAAGAATAGTGAAAAACAGACGAAAACGTGTAAAAACGAATGAAAACGTGTAAAAACGGATAAAACGTGAAAAAACGGACGAAAGCGTGTCAAAACAAACGAAAACGTGTAAAAACGTACGAAAACGTGAAAAAAACAGACGGAAACGTAAGAAAACCAAATTTTAAGTTATTTTTTAACGATTGTTACTATAAAGGACCAACGACGCAAGTTTAGCGTAAGATAACCAAATTTTAAGTTATTTATTAACGGTTGTTAGCATAAAGGATTAACGATGAAGGTTTTTTTGGTAACGGGTACACACAAAGGACTAACGATAGAAGTTTATTGACAGAATGAGAAAAAAAAAGAATGCTACATGTTAATACAAATAAACCGTAAAAACGTTTATTAATATTTTGCGATCTCTTTGTGTTTTGTTGATAACAAATATAATGTTGTCTTAAGTATAATTATAAGGATACATGTTATTTTTGTAAAGCATTTACATATAGCTATTTAAATACAAAAATGTAGTAACTAAGCATTTGTTGTAATAGTTTATTAGGATGGGTAAAAACCATAACCCATGGACCATAACCCATGGATCTTAACCCATACCCAAGAAGACTAGATACAATGTATACTTAGATACATTGAATCTAAAGAAAACCCATGGACCAACCCATAACCCATGACCCATAACCAAAAAACCCATGGGCAAAGAGGAGCGTTCCACGGATCCCTAGGTTTACACTAGACGGATCCCAAGTGGAAGGGATCCGTGGGATCCGGGGAACAGTGAAGAATTTTGCCTATAAATAGAGAGCCATTTCTTCATTCTAACTCACCCCTCTTCTTACTAAATCTCTCAAACACTCTCATTCTCTTCTAACATATAGATCACTTGATCTAGAGAGTTGTTCTTCTTTCTTTCTAATGTGATCCTCATATAGGTCCTTCTCTAAGGCGAGATCACGAGCATTGAGCAAGGGGTCCTTGAATGATTTGTCATTCCGCAAGATTTCTGTAGCGAAGTTCTTGTATTTGATACTTCACATATTTGTTGTGTAATAGTCGTGTTGGTTTGGTCCACCGTGTTACGGACTCGGTATCTAGCTTTGTACCGGAAAAAGTGTAAGCAACGTTGTGAAGGCTTCTCCGTCAAGAGAAGGAGTTTGTTGACATAGTGCTTGAACTCTCGAGTAGGTGACTCGGGGAGTGGAGTAGGGCAAGGAAGGTGTCCTTGTAGCCGAACCACTATAAATCGGTTGTGTCATTTCTATCCCTTAGCTTTATTTATTTGCTTGCATTATCATTAGATCTATACGTTCTCAACATCCATACGATTTCACATAATATTGGATCTAAAGTTTTTGAAATCAACTTAAAATCGGCAAAACTATTCAATCCCCCCTTCTAGTTTTCCACAATTGGCATCAAGAGCTAAGTTTATAAAAGTTTTAAAGTAAAACTGTATTTTAAAAACTTTTCGATCACTATGGGTTCTGAAAATTATAAGGAAGGGCAATCTATGCAACGACCACCACTACTTGAAACTAATGATTTTATATATTAGAAAAATAGATTCAAAACATATGTGAAATCTAAAGATATTGATCTTTGGTACATTATTGTTGAAGGCGACTTTGAGGCTACCTCAAAAGACGATAAATGGAATTTAGTTAACATACCTCATTATAAACTAAATGATGAAATGAAGAAAAAGCTTTCTAAAAATAGTGAAGCAAAAATGGTTTTATATAATGCTTTACCGAAAAAGGAATTCGAAAGAATTTATATGCTTAAAACCTCTAAAGAAATTTGGACTTCTTTAGTTGTAACTCATCAAGGCAACAAACAAGTTAAGAATAATAAAATTGATTTATTTGTTCAACAATATGAACAATTTTCAATATCGGATGAGGAAACTATAGATCATTCCTTTGGTAACTTTAATACTATTATTACATCGTTACAAGTACTTGATGAATCTTTTTCTAGCCGTAACCATGTTAGGAGATATCTAAGGGCACTTCCATCGAAGTGGAGATCCAAGGTGACGGCGATCGAAGAGTCAAAAGATTTGACAATCCTCACCCTCGATGAACTCATAGGCAACCTAAAAGTCTACGAGCTTGTCCTTGCCAAAGACTCCGAAGCCTCAAAGGTAAAAGAGAAACACAAATCTCTGGCCCTTAAAGCCAAAAAGGCTTTGTTGGGAATTCTGTGAAGTATGAATTATGCTGAAAATAACGCTGAAGGAATCTACTGAAGTACATGGATTCTGCTGAAGGAATGTACTGAAGTATATGGATTCTGCTGAAGAAGGACTTCTGCTGAAGTTAGATTATAGTATAGTTGGTTTCTACGGATATAGATATTCCGTATATTTATTAGTTTGTTAGGATTTGCATGAGCTATTTTAGGTAGTGATATGCATTTATTTTATATTATTGTTTTATTTAGGGTTCCTTGTGTATAAAAGGAACTGATAGCTTTTGTATTAAAGTGACTTGAAAAAAAAGAAAAACCTCTGGAGAAAAACATTCCAGAGAAACATCATAAAAGGATCCATAAAGGATCATTGTTTTGATAGTGAAAAACCTTGTTGGTAACTTTGATTGTGTTAATTATTATCCGCTGTGCATCTATTCAATCATTGTTATTATAATGATCCTCTATGGATCCTTTTATGATGTTTCTCTGGAATGTTTTTCTCCAGAGGTTTTTCTTTTTGTTCAAGTCACTTTAATTCATACCCCAAAATGGGGCGCTGCCCCTTGACCTTGCAAGGGGGAGCAACCCCCTTGACCTCTAAAACTTTGTCGTGGTTGTATCAAGCTAACTATAACAAGTATGAACTCTGTGGAAAACTAGAAGGGGGGTTGAATAGTTTTGCCGATTTTAATTGAAGTTTCAAAAATTTAGATTCGATCTTATGTGAATTCGTATGGATGGATAGATAGTACAAAGCAATAAGTAAAGTAAGTAATGAAAGCAAGTAAAGTAAAGGATAGAGAGTAGCGACATAAGTGATTTATAGTGGTTCGGCTACAAGGACACCTTCCTTGCCCTAATTCACTCCCCGAGTTCCCCACTCGAGAGTTCAAGCACTATATCAACAAGCTTCTTCAACATGGCGGAGAAACCTCACAACGTCGCTTACACTTTTTCCGGTACAAAGCTAAATACCGAGTCTTTAGCACGGCGGATCAAACCAACACAACTATTACACAACAACTATGTGAAATATGAAATACGAGATCTTGCTAAAGAAATCTTGTGGATGAACAAATCAATCAATGACCCTTTGCTTGGATGACTTGTAGTATATCGTGATCTCACATTTGAGAAGGACCTATATGAGAATCACAAAAAAAAAAAAAAAAAGAACTACTAGATTGATCAAGTGATCAGAGGTTAGAAAAGTGAGATAATATATGAGAGAGTTGTAAGAAGAAGGGTGAGTAAAATGAAGAAATGGCTCACTATTTATAGGCAAAAAAGCTTACTGTAGCCCGATTCTGGTGGATCCCTCACTTGGGGGATCCGTCCAGTGCAATCCTAGGGATCCGACAAACTGGGTTGTACTAGTCTGGATTTAGGGTTGCAAACCGGGTTATAGGTTATGGGTATGAGCCATGGGTACCCAACAAGATACAATGTATCTAGAAAATGGGTCATGGGTCTTGGGTCATGGGTTATGGACATTGGGTCATGGGTCATGGATAATACCGAACATGATTTCATGCATGATGTCATGCAATGGGTCATGGGTTATGGATTAGCTCCATGGGTATACGTCATGGGTCTTTGGATATTACCCATCCTATTACATAAACTATTACAACAAATGAATTATTACAACATTTTACGTGAATGACCAAATGTATATACTTTACAAAAATAACATGTATTTTTATAATTTTACTTATGATAACTTTATATTTGTTATCAACAAAACACAACGAGATCGCTAAATATGAATAAACGTTTTTATGGTTTATTTGTATTAACAAACTCCGCACCTCCTAACTCGTTTTGAGCTAAACTTGTATAAGGCTGTTTGGCTCAAATAGAACACAATCACCTAAACTAGTTGGTAACACTAAAATTACTAACATTCCTTCCCCATTTTAGTGTAATCCTTGATTGACTAAAATTCACAAAACCAACCAAACTTATGCATAAATAAAAATGTCACTATGGATTGAATTTCACTTGAGATATTACACAATCCAGAAATTCAAAAATCAGTGTGTCGCTTAGGATTGAACCCTTCAATTCGTATGACTACCCCGAAGATAATATATACATAAGTTACTTTAATACTCTAATGTTTGTAAACTTGACACTATTATAAAGCTATATGTCCATATCCTTTGATGAACATATAAAAGCGAAGTCCAAAAGCTTATTGAAGTAGCAAAACTTCATGCTCACATAGATGTTTTTTATTCTTTCACCTGCACATGTAATTTTTCAAAAGAACTACTAAAATATTGAACTTCTACCTAACATCATACGCAGAACTGAGCATATACCATGGGATGATTCTGTTGAATGTTCCAATCACTAAAATGAGCTTTACACATTTAATTCAGCTCCTAGCGTTAGCTAGAAGGATTTTGGGTGTATCACCGTTAGAGATTTTTATGGACTTTAATCCCATCCCTATAGCCGACTTGTGCACTAAGTCTCGTTCTAATCCTTTTGTCAACTAATCCGCCAAGTTTAGTTGAGATGGAACAAAATCTATGAAAATCACTCCATTTGTAATGAGCAACTATAACCATACAATGTGTGTTTTATCGATCAATTTACATATTAGATTTTAGTAATGCAGGTAGGATGTCAACAAATTACTAGTATATATACATGCTCATCTCATTAGTTATTATTTATATGAGTCAAGCAATAAATTTTTCTTTTTTTCTTTTTTTTTAATCAACAATTTTAACTATCTAACAATATTTATACTACAAATCTATCTCATATGTCATAATCAGGACTTGAACTCACAACCATTTGGTTATGGAGCTTCTCACCCAACATGAAATATCATCGAGACACAAGCCCGTAGTTTTCCTAAATCAGTTAAAAGTGTATGTAAAATATCACATCAAATATTCGAGTGTATGATGTGATGCAGGTGAGATGTCAACAATAATTCTAAAGATACACTAGTATTAATTCATTGTTTCCATGAGACGGTAAAAATGTAACTTCTAGCTATATTAGCGTGATGAAATAATAACATGTTTTGTTGACAAGTGATACAAAGTGTATTTCAAAAAACAATATAGCCATTTGCGTCATTGATAAGTAGGTTTATTTGGCGCAATCATGTTGACCATCCACACTCGACACTACTCAAATAATGATTCGTTTTTGTATAACCACGTATGACCCGTTCATTCGAAACTGTTGAACTTGGATCAGAATGGTTGAATATTTTCTCTTGAAAAACAAGACCTGTGCTAAATGCCTAGTTAATACATATAATAATGCTTGTATGTGATTCAATATTTATACACACGGTACATGACTTGACTTGAGTTTGAGTATAATTTCTGTTTTTAAAAACCCGTTTTGTATGTTTGTCGAGTTCAAGGTTATTTTATCTTGTTACAGTGTGAATAAAACTTGTGTTGTCGCATTAACGTATAATTTCGAGCCCTTGAAGTTTCTGATTGGGGTTAAACCCTGCTTGTTTTATCAAGAATAGTTTGTGTGAGCTTTGAATCAACCAGACTTGTTAGCTATTGAACCGAGTTCAAAACTAACCCATCATTATATTTATATACTCAAAGTCAATCTTGAAATAGAGCACAATGTGCCCAATGACAAGCTTTTAGTAAATGATTGTGTCGTTTACGTAACATGTTTAAACAAAACTCAAGTTGGCTTCTTTACTTAGATTTGATCAGTAAAAGAGATGTTACTTTTGTGTAATGGACCACTAGCTTCTTTTGGAAAGGGGTATGCCCATTCAACTATAGTAACTTTGTAAGTAATCCATTATCTTTTTAAAATTATCCATATTGTTGAAATTACATTGGTTAAGTGTTAAGTGTATCCTTTTTCTCTTTCTTGTAGTAAAGGGAAGAAAATAAAAAGCTATCCATAATTAGGAAAAGAAGAGAAAAAACTCATAGCTCTATAGTAATATAGTTCATGCTGAAAATATGAAGAGATTCTACTTGTGACTGATTAAGTCTTAGTATCTTATTCTTACACGAGGTCTAATATTGTCGATTCAAAATTTAGGATGCTTGTGACATTGTCATAACCTAATTCTTGATGTTAACATTACAACAAGAGAACCATCTAGGCGGTTATAACGAAAAAATACCATCGTTGTGATAGGTACCTTAATGCTTCTGTACATGCATAGAAAAGTCGTTAACTTTGTTGATGCCCACGTCATCCTCCTTTGATGCAGCAAATCCCGTTTCAGTATGAGTCTATTGTCGTATTATTTACTTTAAGCTCAAAAGCGACTATATATGAGTAGATCACCATTTCAAGTATGAAAGTCGGGTATTTTCCAACACGTCTATTGACCGTTCATAGCTTTTCTTATTATCGAAGGTGCATTGATGGTATGTCTTACTTATCAAGTGCTCAAGTGATACATTTTATGTCAACTGATAAAAACCATTGGTTATCTATTCACTATGAGTACAGCAACAATTAACCTTTGTAGACTCCAAGCGTATATCAGTAACATATGATAACTATGAAAGAACCTTTTCGATCATATTTCAATTCATTGTCATGTTTTAATGAGAAAATTAAACAATAAAAAGCAAGTGTAATCTTGGTTCTTGTATGTTCGTTACTAGTATCTCAAGTGAGATTTATTTGAGCAACACATGAAAAATAGACATTAATTGGAATGCTATAGACCTTGTTAATGTTTTCTTAGGTTACCCCCAATGCATGAAGGTGAGCCATCGGCAAGGACATTTCACTTCGTGAGCGTGGCTTTTAATTTTTTTATTTATTATTTTTTCTGGGTTGCGCGAACACAAGAACCAAGGTGACGAAAGGTGAAGGTTTCAACTTTTGGTTATTGTGTCATTCAGGGCCGTCTCGGGGATTTTGGGTGCTCTGGGCGTAACTAAAATAAAGGCCCCTTTAAAGAAAAATTTGTGAGTAAAACAGCCATTATAAATGCTAAAAATTTGGGAGTAGAATAACCATTATAGATATATTGCATCTTTAAACTCTCATTACACATTATCAATTTTCATACTTAATTATTAGACATACCCAGGTTCTAAACGTTAACAGAACAACTACAAAAGTGTAATAAATTAAAAACTCAGTTAAAAATTCAAGAAAAACAAATAGAAAGTTATACCTTATAATAGCAAAAATATATATATTGAGTTTTGGAGTATGGACCAATGGTATCTGTACTACTCATCTTTTGCGATTGATATTAAAGGGGTCATCTAAATACACCAACATGATAAGTCAATTATTGACTTTATTATAATATAAAATAATTCTAGGGACATGATTACTTTCATTAATGTACATTAATGAGGCAAAAGAAGCATTCAATGTAAATAATCAATTTCTAGGTGTACATGCTTTCTCATTATTTTTTTTTTAATTTATTACTTTTGTCATATAACGTTACATAATTACTTTGTTAGGTAAATATTTTCCGGAATACGATAATAATATTCGCGAAACACATTTTGATGACTAACATATGTGTCCTCCAATCGAGTTGCATTTTCACTTTTATATGTAAACAAAAGTGGATGAGTCAACGGTAATGGAGCACCTTCGCGTAGTGTCGCTTTAATATAATGGTTACGATTCACATGAGCAATCACAATTGTCTCGTGTGGTTCCGATTGTGGTGGCCTCGACCAAAGCGGAAAACTCGTGGTGCAGCCTCCAACATTTCCTCCATCAGTTAGACTTATAACAACTCTTTTAAAAATCAAAATTATTTCTTTGGTATAATTTTTATTAAATGTTATATAACACAAACAAAAATATTAAAAATCAAAATTGATAAAAAAAACTTAAAAAAGTAAAAAAGAAAAAAAAAAGAAAAAAAAGTCGTTATTTAGTGACATAAAACAAATATTACCTTATTACCTGTTACAAGATGAGATACATAGTAACTACTATAAAACAAGAATTTACAAAATTAAAAAAGCTAAGAAACAAATTAAAAGCGGAAATGTAAAACATAGAAAAGAAAGAATTGTAGATGTAATTAATGAATAAATGATAAAGAAAAAGGGAAAAGTGGCCCATATTTCAAGGAACCAAGCCTTTGACAATATTTAAGAGTCCAACCTAATTATTTTTCTGTTGCAAACTAGGACCAAACGAAGTTAGCACAATTATCAATGTTTATAAGCTTAGTGTATTTAGCAGTACCCATATATATACTGATATAAGTCGGCTACGTAATTGAATATAACACGTTTTCTGGGCTCCAAATATATGTAGTGAACTGGGGTAAAAAGCAACTTATTGGAGATTTTGTTTGTAAAGTTGTTCGCTATTTTTTTGACACAGGGGACATGCTTCCTGAAATAAATAAGACACTGGTTGTTCTTATTCCGAAGACCCCTGCCCTGGAGACACTTGCCCAATTTCGGCCTATTAGCCTTTGCAACTTCATATACAGGATCATCTCTAAAGTATTATCGAATCGGTTAAAACCATTAATGAGTAAAATCATCTCCCCACAACAATCTGCATTCATTCATGGGAGACAAATTCAGGATTGCATGGTAGTGGCGAATGAAGTTTTCCATTATATCCGCAACAAAAAAAAGGTAAGCAAAATGTTATGGCTCTTAAAGTTGATCTAAATAAAGCGTTTGACCGAGTTGAATGGGATTTCTTGTTAGATGTTTTACGTAAAATGGGTTTTGGTGTTCTCTGGTGTAAATGGATACATACATGCCTCACGACATATGAGTTAGAGTTTATTGTGAACGGGGATTCAATCGGGAGTATAAAGCCGCAACGGGGGCTTCGCCAAGGAGACCCCATTTCTCCTTACCTTTTTATCCTTGTTGCTGATGTGTTATCTTGTCATATATCCAAGGCAATGGCTTTAGGCTCTCTATCAGGTATTAAAATGGCTCGTGCTTGCCCCGTGGTCTCCCATATCTTTTTTGCAGATGATTCCCTTTTTTTCTTGAAACCAACACATGCTGAATGCTCGGCTATTATCCGCATCTTAGAGTCATATTGTCAAACTTCGAGACAAATTGTCAATTTTGAAAAGTCATCCGCCTTTTTTTCTCCCAACACCCCATCTGAGCTACGTAACAACATCAGTTCTGCATTTCATGTGCGTCAGATGGACTCAAAAGCTAAATATCTTGGGCTTCCCTCGATCTTTGGCCAGAAGAAAAAGGAGTTGTTTGGCTTTTTACTAGACAAAGTGCTTCAAAAAATGCAAGGTTGGAAGCAGAAGCTTCTTTCACAATCAGGTCGAGAGGTTTTAATAAAGTCTGTCATTCAAGCCATTCCCTCTTATGCTATGCAATGTTTTTTACTTCCTAAAAACCTTTTGAATAAGCTTATGGCATATGTTCAGAATTTTTTCTGGGGTGGTGATTCCCATGAGCGTCATATCCATTGGAAGAATTGGGGAAAACTTTCAGAACCAAAGCATAAGGGTGGTCTTGGATTTCGGGATTTGGAAGCTTTTAACACCGCTCTTCTTGCTAAACAAGGTTGGAGGCTACTCATTAATCCATATGCCTTTTGGGGAAGAATTCTTAAATGTATATATTTTCCTCACTCTAACTTCCTTGTTGCTAAAAGAGGATCGCGTCCCTCATGGCTTTGGAGCAGCTTACTTCACGGACGTAATTTATTATTATAGGGTGTTCGATGGCAAGTTGGAAATGGGCTAGACATTTCCTTCTGGACGCAAAAATGGGTCCCTTTCACGGATGATTTCTACATCCAATCACCCCGAGGTCCATTTCCTAACAATACCCGGGTTTCTGATTTTATTGAAGCTGGAGCATGGAATGTTATGAAACTTCGCGAGCATATTTCTACACAAGAAGTTGAAACGGTCATGACAATTCCAAATTCAAAAACTGGTTCTCCGGACAAACTCATCTGGCATTTTGATTCTAAGGGCCAATACACGGTAAAGTCCGATTACCAACAAGCTATCGCATGGATGCAAAATTCGGTTGTTATCGGTGAGTCAAGTGTTAACCCATCGTCAAACTTTTGGAAGGTTGTATGACACATCCCGGTACAACCAAAAATCAAGCTATTCTCATGGAAAGCCATCTCAAATTCTATTGCCACCAAAGAGAATTTATATAAAAGACAATGCTCTCCTTCTCCAGCATGTCTGATTTGTAATGTTTGTATCGAATCAATCGAACATCTTCTCTTCGAATGCGCTTGGACACGCTAGCTTCTCACGCGTTTTGTTCGGCTTCTGGATTTAATTGGGATAATTCTTTTCCTCATGAAATTACCTCGCTTGCGAGAAGTGATTTGTATGTTCCTTAGTTTTTTCTAATAATATTTCTAAGTTATAAAAAAAAAAACAAAAAAAAAAAAAAAAAAAAAAAACAAAAAAAAAACAAAAAACTAGGGTAAAAAAATAAATAAAAGTGGTGCCTCTCCAAGTAATGAGGCCCTGTGCCATGTCCCATGTTGCCCATGCCCACATCCGGGCCTGGTGTCATTGTAGGCCCCTCAAGTGTTTTAATTATTTGTTTTTAGTTTGTGAGCGTGTATGAGATATTTATTGGAGTATTTTAGTAATTAAAAAAAGGGAAAATTAGTCAAATAGACCGCGCGCCCTGGTGCATATCACTTTATGGACCACGCTTTTTTGCCTTACGGAAATAGACTTGTTGCCCAGCGACTTTCTTGTAGCCAACCATATTGTGCCACGTGTCCGACAAAGGTACAACAGAAGTACATATGTTGAACGTATTTGTCATGTATTGTTTTATGGGCAACCAAAAAGTATTTTCGGGCAACTATATATTATTGGGCAACTTGTATTTATACACGAGGATAATATGGTCAATTTACAATGGTTGTATTATAAAGGAATATTAATAAGTCAGACACGTACTCACACACCATCACGCGCGCGCACACACACAATCAAACATCTTCTACTACAATTTAACATGGGCTCTAACAATTAAACATCTTCTTCTAGATCACGCGCACACATTCACAAACCACATCTTATTTACAAAACCCTCTAACCCCTTAATTAATTTTACTGTATAATTACGTATGACAAAATTAAAGTTGTACAATTGTAAAATCGCAGTTCGTTCTACATTGAAGTTGCTGCCAGATATTAAACTCTGTTTGTCAAAGAACGAAAACCGGGAAAGGTTGTTCAGGCAAACAATATTTGGTCCATGGTTGGATATAAAGTCGTGCGAGAATGACTGCCTTCTGATGCATTATGTTTTGCAACACCAGGTATATGTTTCTAACATCTCCTCTGATTCCCCTCCACTAACATTCCAAATTGGGGAGCATTCGTTAAGGTTTGGTCGCAAAGAATTTTGTCTGATAACAGGGTTTCGATTTGGCAAAGTTTCAAAAGCGAAAAAACGATCTAGCGCTTTCTGTGATCGTGTATTTCCTGAAAAAAAGAGTAATGGTGTAACAAATGTACATGCCATTGATCTTTTGGAACTTGTTAATGACGGAAAAAAGGATGGGAAAAGGTGGTTATCTCTTTCTGATGAGGATGCTGTTAGGGTGTGTCTGTTGGTAGCCGCAGAGCTGGTGTTTATGGGAAAAGAAGACAGGAATTGCATCCATAATCACTTATTGTCCTTGGTTGATGATTTTGAGGCCTGGAATGTATTTCCTTGGGGTGAATATATGTGGCATAAATTTTATCAAAGGACTGTCAATATTGTTCATATTCACAGAAAACATCATCTGTTAAAATTGAAAAAAAACCCAAAGTTCAGTGCCACATACAATCTATATGGGTTCGCTTGGGCTTTCAAGGTTTGAATTCTCTGTAGTTTGTACTAATGTATGCATGTCTTTGTTTGATAACACGTTTGTTTTAGAAAACAGGTTATTAAAAGCTTTTGATTCTATTTTGTTTAATCGAAATTTACCTATAAATAATGATGTTTTTTATTGTTATGCAATGCTTTTCTTTGCTGTGTATACACGTAATATAAATGTTACCCGTAATTTAGATAACAGCAATGTTATAACACTTTTTAGTTTGCGATATTTTTGTAATTGTCATCATAAACGTATCAGTCATTACAGATTTGGATTTTGGAGAGTTTAGCTTGTTAAAACTTTAAACAAATTAAAAAATGATAACTGCATAGCTAGACATTTTTAACGATGACGGGTGTGCCTATTACAGATTTGGATTTTGGAGAGTTTTCCTAGAAGCTCACTTTGGTGGGTCAAAGAAAACAAGGTGATTCCACGTGGTCTTGCTTGGTCAGAACTTGCAAAGTTTCGGAACGCAGACTGTTGTAATCTCTTTGGACCGGTAGGCATCACACAGTCCTATGATGCAGACTATAGTAAGTTGCACCTAAATTTGTTCACAATATCAGTCATTGTAACTCTTTTTTGTTCTTAGGTCTCAACTCCCATTGTTGAAATTTCTGCAACACAAGCTGAAATGAAGCAACCGTGGTGTATTTACAGTGCCCAATATATAGATGGTTTGTCTGTGCCAGACACAGCCGGTTGTGAGAAGAGTGCACAGCACTCTAATCAATTCGTGGACGCTTTCAATTTACACACTGTCATGGAAAGTCAACTACAGCGGTTACCTGAAAAAGCATTGCATCTCAACATTGAGCAACAATATTCTTTATATGGTGCACAAACGGGGACCAGTCTTTCAACAGGGGCTGTAATTCGTGAGTTAGTGGATTTGGATCAAAAACTTTTGATGATAGAAAATGGAATTCATTCGGTCAGAAACACACCGGTCGTACTTGATGTGTTTACGGATGTCAAAAGCAGAGTTTCAAAAGTACAGCAACTTTTGGGTCTTAAAAATGATGCGGCCTTCGTTCCTGAAAAATCTAAAAGTTGTGCCAATACAAATGACTCTGACGTTAATCCTGATGATCCGAAGGTTTGTATTTACTTTTAAGGTTGCCTCCAATCTTATACCAAACCCAAATATTCGTTCGTCTGTACACT
Organism: Chrysanthemum seticuspe; assembly: GCA_019973895.1. Taxonomy (NCBI): domain Eukaryota; kingdom Viridiplantae; phylum Streptophyta; class Magnoliopsida; order Asterales; family Asteraceae; genus Chrysanthemum; species Chrysanthemum seticuspe. The sequence goes on along the minus strand of BPTQ01000009.1, from coordinate 299,023,049 downwards.
TATATCAAACCTTGGGCTCTACAGGCCACGTCGTGTCATACTCTAGGCCCTAACGGGGATAAGGTCGTCAATGCGGAAGATGCAACGGACATTGACAATGATGATTGCCTTAAAGAAACGCAACATGTAACCTTGGGATTCTTGTACAAGCTTGTGCCATGACCCAAAAATTTCCAGCTATGGAATATGGAGGTGATCGTACTACTCAACTTCAACCACTTGCACCAAACGATGAAAAAAAAACACACGCTGAACCCATTATTGTATGTTATCTTTCATTTAGGCTTTACATATCAAGTATAACATATGTCCATACTTATGTATATATAATTAAAATTCATCAGGAACCGGATTGTGCTATCGATTGGTCGTCGTACATAAACGACGATAAACTTTCGTGTGACAAGTCTGTAGATGCAATGGATTGTTATAATCAACGCCAAGATGTGGTTCAGAAACAATTGCGTGGGGAACCTGAACCCGTTAACAATATTCTTGGTGTGCAGACACAAGAAGGAACACCAACCAACAAAGCGTTTGAGGTATCTACATTATCAGTAAAACAACACCGATAAATAAAAGTTTTTAATGTGCTGTTTTTAACATACTATATTTTGAAATCGCAGTTCAAAGACAATAAACTGTCAAATGTAAATGTGGTTGCCAAAAATGACACACCTATGTTGGGACGTGTTTCCTCCGGAGATAATTTCAACAAAGGCCTCGATAAAACATTGTTTGTTTCGTCTTTAGATTTAATGGATTTTGATGAGCAAGAATTGAATGTGGTTGAGGAAAACTCGTTTGTTGGCCTCCGTGCCGGTAACAATGATGTCGCTGCTGTTACCCAAGAAGAAACACCAACAAAGAAAGACCCTGAAGCCCCTAAATCTCAGGTTAAATCCAACAAATTGTCATTTGCAAATGTGGTAGGTCCTAATGACAAAGCTCCATTGGAAGAACTTTTCTCCCATAATAATACAAACAAAAGAAAAAGAGTCAAATTGAACAACAACCTCAGTAAAAAAACAGCATTGTAAAACATTATAAGAAGATGGCTGATTCTGTCAACTCGCCTAAAGGCCTATCAAAAACATCAGCTACTCCTTGCCGCCGTCTTACAAGATCGCAAGGTGTCATTAACGAGGCTTTTATCCCGGCTGCCGGTTCCGATGTAAAGCGCCATATTAAATTCTAATGGAAATGAATATTTTATGTTTGTCTGCTTATTTTTCAAGTGTGTTTTCAGGAAAATTCAGGAAACCCCAAAACGCGTCGCGTTAGTCACTTGTATTCGCCCAGAATTGAACGGTTTGTAGAGGTATCTTCTGTTTGTTAATCCATTAACATCATTATTATATGGTTAATGTTATTCAAAATATAATAATTATTTTTTTTAATAATTTTTTTATTTATTTTTATTTTTTTAAGGAACTTTTACTAGGATAAAGATCAAATAAAAAGACAAATATCCGTAAAAAGATAAAAAGATTTTTTTTTCAAAAAAAGTTCACGAAAAATTCCCAAAAAATCCCACAAGATCGGGTATGATGGTGCATGAAAAAGTTGTGAAAAACTTTTTTCTAAAAGTGGATATTTTTTCCGAAAAAAAATTATGAAAATATACGTTTGCGCATTAAATCTTTTTTTTGTGCATCAAAAATTGGTTTTTGCACCCAACTTCTTTTGACTTTTTTCATCAAAATAACATTGCGCATCAAACTAAAACAAGTTAAAAATTTTGTGCATCAAAATTTTTTTGCGCATCAAAATTCGTTTTTTGTGCATTAAAAAAAACGTATCAAAACTCAAAATTATAAAAAATGTTTTCACAAAAGTTTTATGCACCAACATACCCGATCTTGTGGGATTTTTTGGGAATTTTTCGTGAACTTTTTTTGAAAAAAAAATCTTTTATTCTTTTTACGGATATTTGTCTTTTTATTTTAACTTCACCCCGAAATGCAACAAGGAGAAGGTTACTGTGCCTGATTACCTTCGCACCTATTTCAAGCTTAAAAAACCATTACTTTATACGTTCCCTTGGGGCTCCAGTGCCATTGTTGTTTACAGGAGTTTTTGGGTAGCCTTGGCATGTGTTGAGGATTGCACCCACGGGTGGCTTACTGACTTAGTGAGTTAACCTGATTTTTATCTTGTCTCCTACACATGTTTATTATTTCGTTTTGTTAAATTTGAAACGAATGTTAACAATTTTGATTTGCTTTATATGTCCGCAGCACTTGGATGTATGGCTTGATTTGATGTGGTTGTTTAGACCAGCCGATGCAGATTGGGCTTTGGCAGGCTGTAATTTCTGCAGTCGAATCCTAGATGGCGAACTACCTACCACTTATTCAGATGGCACAACATACCCTGTCGCTTGGCGAGATGTTGAAAAGGTCAGTTTGGCAGCCTCTAACCGTACATGTAGCACTACTGTTATAAACAGCTTATAATATTCTTCAATTGGTTTATATATCAGGTGTATTTTCCTGTGAATGAAACTGAAAACCACTGGGTACTCGGTGTGCTCCATATCCACACTGGAGTTGTTTACGTTTACGACTCTCTTGGGTCAGCCGAAAGGAGTTCACGGTGGTGGCGACTTTTGAAGAGAGATTTACAAACATAGCTTCAACTTTACCTAACAAATGATGGGGTACTGCATGGTAAGGGCATCTCACCCGAGGATTATAAAATCACATATAAGTTTCCAAAAGTCCCACAACAATCAGACTTGTATGGCGATTGCGGATTATGGGTGTGCATTATATTGTACAGATTGCTCCGTAACCAGCCTCTCGAAGTAGATGACCCTCTTCAAACAGCGTTAGCTTACCGTGAACGGATGCTTGAATACTTCTGGAAGCACAAGGTTGAATACAAAAATTGTCAGCGGTCTCTCAAAGTACCATCCTTAATGTTCTTTTGACCCATAATTATTGTCACATGTTGACTTGTGAATGATTTTTGTACCACTAGCAGTAGTTAGCATAGCTAGCAGTTCTTATTTTACTACTAGCAGTTGTAACAAAACAACCAACTCGGTTTGACTACCTACCAGTTGTAAAAGTAACTAGCAGTTGTAAGTATACAAGCAATTCGTTTTATGTTTTAAGATTCCTAATCTAAGTAATCGAGCATAAAAGCAGTGCAGTTTTTTTTTACGTTTACAAATATAGCATATAGCTCAAAATAATCATCTCAAATGAATTTAACTGTACACATCATTTTGTTGAGGTCTTCTATGAGCGGCACTAGTTATATTAACAAGTACATGATACTATACTACTACCAGCTGTACTAGTAGATATTCTATCCTTTTTGGTATTTGGATAACGCTTATCCACAATTATAAACACTTTGAATTTAACTACTTGACATTTTAATTCGCAAATACCATTTCTTTTGTACCTTAGGGACACTTTCAATATCATTTTATAAGCTCAACTGCATTTCCTTTTTTATTTTATTTTTTTATACCAGTGCACATACACAAAAAGGCATATGGTTTGTAAACCAATTCTATATTGGTTATGTATATGTTATTAATATTTATTATACACCTGAATTAAATATTATTTGGTTGCCCTAAAGTACATCATGCTACATGTCCTTTAATGCCTCTGTTCCCAATCTCTTTCTTCAATACAAATGTTTCTAGTTTTCTTTAACAAAATTTTTCTTTCTTCTTTTGGTCACTTCACATCTTTATCTCAATCTTTCTGCTTTTCTTTAACAAAATGTCTGACAATATCCCACTGGATGTTCAACTAGATATCATCCGTAGGCTACCTCTTAAGTCTATACTCCAGCTACGTACTGTTTGCAAGTTATGGAAGGCTGGTATAGATTCTGGAAGCTTCATCTTTAGTTATGGTGTTCGTCGTAATGATGTGTGTTTTTTTACGCTAACATTCGATCTGGGTCACCAAGGGTTTATGTTATGTTTAGATGAAAAGCTAATCGCTACGCCACTTTGTATAGATTTAAGGCTTTCATCTTTGATTGCAGTTGGTAATTCTAATGGTCTTTCGTGTTTTGTTTATTGTTCTAATCTAATGTCTGTTATTTGGAACCCGACAATCAAAAAATCACTTGCAATATTTGTCCCGTTTTACACGCATCAAATTGAATCTCAAAAGATTTGTTTTGGTTTTGGCGTCCAGCCTGACACTCTTGACCCGACGATCGTGAAGGTCTCCTATCCTGTTTTCCAAAGTGGTTTCTGGTATGTGTCTGTCTTTTCTTTGAACTCTTCACGGTGGACACGCCTTGAAAATTTCCACCCCCTCGTGAAACAATAAAATTGAAACGTAAAACTCAGGCAGTTGTGGGTCGTTTTATCTATTGGACTGGGAGTGAAAAGTTAACTAATGAGGACGATGTTACCTACAAGATTTATATGATGATTTCTTTTGATTTGGTAACCAGCGAATTCAAAGTTATCGACATACCGCATATTTTAAAAAAATGCACTCCCAGTCCCATTCTATGTTACGGATCTTGGAACTTCTCTGGTCATTTCTGGTATGATCATTGGTGAAGGTATGCCATTGTTTTGTGGATGGTTGTTGGACGTGAATGGTTGTTCCATAAGATCATTCAGAAGCCTATTCGCCATCCCTAGCCTAGTTTCGGTTCATTTGCTTGGCTTTACAAAGCATCATGCTCCAATAGTGGAAGCCTACAACGGCAATCATTTGCATCACTCTGTATTTGTGTACAACCAAGAACTTGAATTATTCGTCACCATGGGAATGTTAGGAGATGCTGGAACTTTCTACATCGCCTCATACAAAGAATCTCTTCTTTTGTTAAATCACACAGAGCGTGCTGTGTATAGTATGTTTTTTTTCTATATATATATATATATATATATATATATATATATATATATATATATATATATATATATTGTAACTTAACATTCTATTCATATTCCTTTAAAGGATTATCACTTGACTTGGTTAATGATATATGAAGGGCATTTTCAACAGGTACGTCGGCCTGAAGTTATCGATCATGATTAATGGGAACGAGGCTTTGTGGTTTTACTACGCTGTCTATGGGGAGGAAGCATGGAGTGCTTATCTTTTTCGTATTCGCTGAAAGTTATAAATGACGTGGTTCTATAACTATGTAACCATTAAACTTATAATTATGTAGTAGGCTTAATATGTTGTTGGTTGTGTGTATGAAACGTTGTAAGTCAACTTCTTTACTATGTCCCGCGTTTATGTAATCTTGGCAACCAGCAGCTGTACGTAGGGCAACTTGATTTCCCTAGCAACGGCTTTTATAAACGAAGTAGTCCTTTTAGTCATACAATTCGTATTCTACAATCTACTAATACCTACAAGCTACTGACATAAACACTCCACAGTAATACCTACTCACGTGACAAAAACATATTTAACACTCAACACTAGTACAATTTATCTAGCAGCTGTCAGTTTAATACGACTGTGGCATCACTTACTTGATTTCTTCTATCACTACCAGTAGTTAACATATGTATCAGTCCTTACTTGACTACTAGCAGTTGTAACTATACAACCAACTCGGTTTGACTTAATACGACTGTGGCACCATTTCGTTGATTTCTTCTATCTCTAGCAGTAGTTAACATATCTAGCAGGTCTTATTATAATACTAGTAGTAGTTAACATACCTAGCAGTTCTTATTTTACTAGTAGTTAACATAGCTGTACTAGCAGTTCTTATTTTAATACTAGCAGTAGTTAACATAGCTAGCAATTCTTATTTTACTACTAGCAGTAGTTAACATACATGTACTAGCAGATTTTCTATCCTTTTTGGTATTTGGATAACGCTTGTCCACAATTATAAACACTTTGAATTTAACTACTTGACCTTTAATTCGCAAATACCATTTTTTTGTACCTTAGGGAGTCTTCGAATATCTTATTCAACCACACACACAAACCTGATTTATGCGTCCAAAATATGCAACTTTCCATTAAAAACCGGATACATTATTCAAGTTTACATACGCGCTATTCCTTCTATCTTTTCAACAAGCACATATGCCACTTCACTTTTTTATTTGTCGTCAGCTTCTTAAACAACATGTTAGAAGCTAGAGTTGGTGTTAGAGGGTAATCCGCATCAGCCAGCATGAACAAATAACTTGTCGGCGTAGTAACCACATGAACTCCACACTGTTCGTACAGTCTCCAACTCGTTACCAGTGTTTCTTTCCATTCAACGTCCTCTATATCGGGCTCAAACATGCACTTCATCCCATACCACTTATCAACTCCTAGGCAACCTGCGTCCCGGCCTGTCTGAAAGCCAATTTTAACGCACTGCCAAACAGTTTCCAAGTCTTCTCTGTCTATAGTATGTAGCAACTGACCCAAGCTGTTAAATGTAGTTTCGAGCCCGTCAGACCTCTTGATGGTAATTACAGTGCCACCATTTGTCAAGTAAACGTTAACTGCACTATTTGTTTTTGTCGGCTTAAGTGCACCAAGTCTTTGCCCCGTCGTATCAAGCACAATAAAATGGTTTAACCTTTCAATCCTTTGTTTTGGATCAATCCTCTGCCTCTTTGACTGATCCTGCTCTAAATCATCAAAATCTCTTTTCGAACTTCCTTCATCTCTCTCACCTGTACCTTTGTTCATAGGAATTAACTTATCAGGCCTCATTCTACACTTTTCAAACATTTCTTTAACTTTATCATAAGTTAGCCTCCGCAAGACATTTGCTTTATGCCCTCCCATCCTCTCCAAGTACTCACACATGAAGATTTTCTGTTCTTTCTTCGTTGGTGGCTTTCGGATCCTTTCTTGTGCTCTTTTTTTAATGTAGTATTTTTGCCTTTCTATCACTATTTTATCAAGAGCTTCTTTTGCCTGTTCACATGTTAGGATTTCAATTTCTTTGTTCTGCATCCTAGATGCTAGTATCTCATCGGCTTCAGCTGTTGACCTAATGTAATGCCAATGTTCCAACGCAGCTTCCTGTCTAGCTACAACATCCGCCTTTCTTTTTGTTTTAACCCTTGCTCTGTCTTTTGCATTGGGAGAATCTACCGGGGTTTTTTCAGCTGTTGCTTTTTCAGTTACATTGTCAGCAGCGATCTTATCAGCTAATTCTGCATCGATTTGAAAGACTTTGTCATCTTTTGTTTTTGCTGTAAAAAAGTAATCATGCAACTTACCAGCTACGTCGTTATCAGACTTCGTTTTGCTTTCTTTAGATAAAGCGTTTGTGTTTGTTCCTTTAACCAACGAACGCTTTCCTAGAACAGAAGTAGCGACATTTGAATCAGTAGAAATAATAGCTTGCATATCACTTGCGCTCTTCAAACATGCTAGCCCAAGTTCTGCAGTCCCAAGGTTTTTCGTTTCATCACCTCCGTTACCAACATCTCCAGCTTCCATAGGTTCCACACTAAGTAATTCACTTTCAACTGTAGCACCAACATAAACATATGCGCAGGCATCCGTACCTTTGTTCAAAATTATTGTTGGTGCATCATCTTGTTCATTGACAGCGTTTGTTTGAGTGATATTTGTTTGAGTTGTAATGGAAGTGGTTGGACCATTTGTTGCAGAGGTGGTTGCAGCGCAGGTTGCAGCGACACTAGCAGCGGTTTCAGGTTGACCATTTCCACCTGCATCCGTAGTCTCTTTCACCGTTGTGTTTTCTGTTGTCACATCAGTCATAGCATCATTACTGAATGGCAATTCACTGCTTATAGTCACATGACTATCATTAGTAACAGTTTGAGGTTCACTATTTTCACTTGGAGCAGACTCCTCATTTCCACTTGAGGTGAAATATTTATTAATCATAGCAGTAACATCTGCATTAATATCGTCATGTTCAACTGTTGATTTTTCTATTCCTGCTGCAACGTCATAAACAAATATACAAGCATGAGTTACTTGTGACAAAATCTTTGGTTTTGTTGAACAAGCAGCAACATTATCTGTACCGGCAGCAGATACAGGATCCCAGTTTGTACGTCCGCTAGACTGTTTAGCATTGACAGCAAAAACATCCTCCCAACTGCGATGGTAATGGTGTAATTATGGACTAGTCAAGCCAAGTGATAACCATGCATGTACACATCAACATAATAAATAAGAGTAATGAGAATAATACCTTATTTTGGAACCAAAATAGGCAACGGCATCTTCAGCAGTCTTTTTAGTTCGAACTATGTTCTCCGCTGCATTAGCATCATCCGCTGAAACATCCACATCCACCCTGATCTTTCTGTATGATTACGGACTAGTCAACGGAAGTGACAACCACGCATTTACATATGAACATACTTAAGAATTGTAAGGACACGCATACCTTCGTTTTGAATCAAATGAGACGCTTACATCTTCAACAGTTTTACTACTTTCAAATGTCTCCTCCTGTCCAGTCGTAGCCTCCCCTGAAGCATCATCATTCATCACGCGCGTTCTGTACAAGTACTGACTAGTCACAGCGACCGACAACAAATCTTTTACATACAAACATACTTAGCAGAGTTGATGATACGCATACCTTTGTTCTGACTCAAATGAGGCACCGACGTCATGAACATTTGTATTAGTTTCGAAGGTCTTCTCCACTACATCTGGCGCCTCCGCTGAACCATCCACATCCTTCATGGCCGTTCTGTGCAATTACTGACTGGTCAAGGCAAGCGACAACCACGCATTTACATATGAACATACTTAACAACTGTGAGGACACGCATACCTTCGTTTTGAATCAAAAGAGACGCTTACATCTTCAACAGTTTTACTACTTTCAAATGTCTCCTCCAGTCCAGTCGTAGCCTCCCCTGAAGCATCCTCATTCATCACGCGCGTTCTGTACAAGTACTGACTAGTCACAGCGACCGACAACAAAGCTTTTCCATACAAACAAATACTTAGCAGAGTTGATGACACGCATACCTTTCTTCGGTGTCAAATGAGGGTCCGACGGCGTGATCAGTCTTACTAGTTTCCACGGTCTTCTCCACTACATTCGACGCTTCCCCTGAACCATCCACATCCTTCACGGCCGTTCTATGCAATTACTGACTAGTCAAGGCAAGCGACGACTATGCATTTACATATGAACATGCTTAAGAAATGTAATGACACGCATACCTTTGTTGTGGCTCAAATGAGGCACCAACATCGTCATAACTTGTATTAATTTCGACCGACTTCTCAATTGCAATAGCAGCCTCCCCCGATCCATCTTCTTTCTTTTTGGTACGCCTCCCCTGCTTGGTAGTATCCTCCGCATGATCACAACTTGCTTATTCCAGAAATGACTCAACTACATGATGTTTTCTAACCTTCACCAAACGTTTTATTTTTGTGGTACCTGCCTTTTTCTTCTCCAACCGCTTCAACTTCCTATTCAAATATTTTAAATCTGCATGTTGTTCTGAAGTTTTCTTTGGTAATTCACATATCTGTTTACATAGTTGATCACACTTTTCCACCAGTTTATTTAATATCAGCCCGCTGTCCTGTCTTCCAATTGTGTTAACTCCTGACTGAGGCGAATCTTCGAGTTGTGCAGACCTCATCTCTTGCCTACCATGAACAGAAAGATCCCCCATATTTTCCGCTTGGGTGGGTTCATCAGCAGAACTTGTTCCACTGGAAATTGATTCAGCTAAAGTTTCATCGGTTTGGGATGTATAAGGGAAACGTCCGGGTGTGTTTTTGGATTCAGAGGGACTTCCTGATCCTTCCCCCAAATTCTGAGGCAGTAGCACCATGTGTGGGAACAATGGTGTTAGTGTCCCATCAAAATTATTGCCCTGTCTTCTCATGTGACTCATAAGTTTTTCAGTGTGACAAGGGACATGCCAACTTTTTGAATGTTTGGGTGGTGTCTCAAAACGGTTGTCAATTAGCAGTTGTAAAAACCTTGGATAAATATAATATTTTGCATGCGTATCCAACAAGTTCTTGACTAAACCATCAAATATCATTTTGGATAAATTGAATTTCTTATTAAGAGCTACACAAATCACAAAAGATGCTATGTTTGTACTAAACTCATTCGAGGAAGTTGTCTTTGGACTTAGACACTACAATATGGTATGGATCAAGAATTTCCATTGTGGGGAGAACAGTGGTTTAAAAAAATTTAATTTTGGTCCTAATTCACCTCCATACCCCAAAAGAGGTAGTGTTTCAAAAATGGTATCATTATCCAAACACACAACACCGTCAGCATCATTTAGGAGAAGATCTCTCCTAATTGATGCCTCAGTAATAATTATCTGCATGCCATGTACGCTACCATGGATTTGTACTTCCTCACCAATAGTTTTAGTCTTTGCAGTAGACCAAAAATTCTTCATACAACAAACGTAGATAACAGGTTTGGCAGTGAGTGCATACCTAAGCGGGTGTGCATTCAGGAAATCAATAATTTGTTCAAACCCTGTAGCCTCCTTTGTTTTTTTCAAAAACGCAATCATGTTGTGATTTCTAGCAAAATACTCCGGCGCCATTCTTGTTTATCTCGAACTTGATTGCAACTGAATGTTAGGGGTTTCCGAATGACGCTCTCTGTGGGTGTAAACTATGTCATGACCAAGCAGTTGTAACACTTGTAGCAGTTGTTACAATTTCTTTGCGTAGTTATCGCTCTCTTTCTTTTTTATTTTTTTTATTTTTTTTATGATATAATAAGGATTATTAATTTAATAATTTAATACATAATACATAAATAAGCATGTAACTCAACACGTCATCTTCTTTCTATTATCGAGACACAAAATGTCAGACTACACACATTATTAGAAGAGTTATCTCTCTCTTTCCACGCATCGACAACTTGGTGAGAAGCCCAAACAAGTACACACCCACATTATGACTTTTTTTTTTAACTAAATACGTTTTATTTGTGTACATGTAAATCGGTCTTTACTTTAGCAGTAAGTTTTTTTTTAATTTTTTTTTATTTTTTATATTTTGCTTATTATTTTGTTTATTTAAAATTTTTTTTGTAACGTGACTTACTATATCGCACACAATTGAACAACTACGCAACAGAATACATACCACTAATAGTCCACAAATATATACAACTAACATAAAAGGGATCAAATCCATAGGTTAACATAACATAGACAGAGTATAGAAGATGAGACAAGCGACTAAAAAATATAACAAACGATCCCCTAACAAACAAAAGCCACCAGCTCCAAAGTAAGTAATACATAGCACATCAAATCTCCATTGACTCCAACTTTTGGATGAAACCATTCAGGTCTTTAACACGGTCATGTTTCTTAAACAAAGAAAGAAGTAGTTTGGAACTCTCAGCCAGATCCTCATTTTGCATCCTTAGGAGGTGATTAATAGTTGCCAACGAACAATCCAAACCGCATAGAAGCTCGACTTCCGCTATCATTAGCTGTCTACGGTTGACACGGGCCCTAATTTCAACAGCTTTCCTCCTTTGATCTGCTTCTTCACGTAAAGCAACATCCAATTCATCCCTATAGTACGCGATCGTAATCTCTTTTAGTAATTTATCACATATAACCATGGCAGTAGACATTGTTAGACACTTAGACTAAACAATTTTGGGACACTTGTTATGTTTGTTTTTATAAGACTCTCACTAATAGAGATAAAAAAAATAAATCATAATAAGTCTTTTAGTTACATATATAATCAGCAAAAGCAACCGTTAGCGTCATACATTATCGAGACACAAAAAATTCTGACAAACAAGTTATGACATTTGTCTGTTTCCCATGGACAAGTGGATCACAACCCCAAATAGGTACCCACCAACAATCTATTTTTATGACGAGTTTGCTAACTCTTTGCTAGCAAATGGTACTTTGGGGAACTAAAATAGTGCACACAGGGCAACTGCTACAGTACATATAGTACAGTGGTGATGTACGCAAAATGGCTGGTGGTTGAATGTTTTTTATTTGCATTTCAGTCAAATAAAAACTAGTTGAATTTATTAAATATTGAGTTACTGAGGTTTGTCTCATACGCAAACAGTTTTATTGGGCAACAAGTAACAACGCAAACAGTTTTATTGGGCAACTAGTTACAGTTTTATTGGGCAACTAGTTACAAACGTTGGGAAATTTTTTTTAGTTAGCTGGCCGACTATTTGTGGCACACAGTCCAACTAATATTTTACATTCGACATGTACAATTCTTTCTACAATGGCCAACTGTAATATTGTACTGCACTTAATGTCTGTACCCTGTGCATATGTGAGTGTTTACTTTAATAATTTTAACGGCGTAAATATTCCAAGTAAATGCTGCCTTGGTTAATAAAAAGATAAATTAAAAGTGGTTATAACTGAGTCAATATAATTGCGTTGTTGTTATTACCTTCGACTACATTTATTCTATGATGGAACAAAACTATTTTATAGACCATCACTTATTCTAAGATCATCAACATGTTGAGTTTGACGTAAACACATAACGGCTTCAGGTTATCAGATGTATAGAGTTACGTTGATTTGAGTTTATTATTTCGAACTTTATGTGACATTGCTAAACGTTAAAAAAAATACGACACTACTTTTATGCTCGATTACTTAAATAAAATATCTGAAATTATAAAATGAAATGGTTGTATACATACAACTGCTAGATTTTTACTACCGCTAGTTATTTTAAATACTAAAACTGAGTTGGTTGTATACTTAGAACTGCTCGTTATATTAACTACTGCTAGTGATAGAAGAGAATAACGAAATGATGACACGTTTTTAAGAGTAAATTTTCCACTTTACACCAACTTTTGCACTTGACTACAACTGCAGAATTGCTAGTAGGTCATGTTTTTTGTAAAACTAGAGCCACTTGTTTAGTGGGCCACAGTTTTAGTTAATTGGCCATTCGGTTTCGTTCATCAGGCAACCTTTTTATGTTGTAATAATGATGCAATATGGGCATCTAAATGCCATATTTGGGCAATATGTCATGTACTATCGGGCAACCATAATTCTTAACCATTCCACTATAAATTCTAGACGTAACAGCATAAATGTAACATCTTGGTTACGGTTAGAACTTAGAAGCAGTATCTCATGGTTGGCACCAGAAAGTCAATTGCAACTGCTAGGTTTTCATTCATATTTTTTTAAACCCAACAAACATTCATAATAGTGCAACCATACATCTAATTATCCGACCTAAAAACAAAAGATGAAAAATAAAAAACAAGTAAAACAACGAAAATCCCCCAAAAAAAATAAATAAAAACTAATAATAATAAAAAAAAACCATCATCGTGAACTGCTCCACCCCATTTCAAACCAAGTTGTTAGAACCACAGTTGTCTTCCCTGTTTTTCTTTCATTTCCTTCCTAGCTTTGACTTGTTGAAACAAAATTTCAAGCCGACTAATCCTGTTTTCCAGATCATAAGGGGCTTCAAACCCATGTTGTTGCTCCTCCTGGTTTTGCTGCACTACCACATTTGTCTGCTCCAGCCGAATTTCCTGATGATCCACCACCTGACTTTGAACTACCTCTGCACCCTGTTGATCATCCTCCTCATCCCCATCCTCCTCATCATCTTCATCTTCGTCGTCCTCCTCCAGATCATTGATTCCGTAAACCTTATCCCAGTAAAAGTCTTTTCTATGGAGCCAGTTCAAAATAACTTTCCTCATCCTCGTATCCACGTCCTTATAGGACCCAAATTCTGAAATGGGTTCCTCCCTGAAAGCATCAATAACCGCGTCAAACAACAAATAGTTGTTTAACACAAACGTGTACTCTTCTGCATCATTTTCAAAGTAACCATTTGCAGCCATTGATGTGGTCATTTTTGTAAGGGAATACGTGTTATGTCTGTCCTGTTTTTTGGTATACAATCGATGCTATAAAGAGGTTGTAGATGTAAATGGACGGTTTTTTTTTTTTTTTTTTTTTTTTTTTTTTTTTTTTTTTTTTTTTTTTTTTGTGGTTTATTTTTTGGGTTAAGGGTTACCCAAAGTATTGTATGTAGACGGATGGTTTCCAAGACTTTGGGCGGGAAAACGGACTAAAGCCGCCAAAAAAAATTAAGACAGGAATAAAGCTTCATCCAAAAGCTTCCAAATACTAGATCAAAGAACTAGTCATACGCATGATTTGTGGCCAAAATAAACTGAAAAAGTAAACATATTATTGGATTGGTGATTATGGTTTGAATTGATAATAAACTGAACACGAGGGTAAACAATCGGGTTCATTAATTTTGAGTCGAGGGAATAATTGTTTGGCCGTTGCTCGATAATAAATAGTACCTATTTTGTTGCGACTAGATATTCACTCGACTTGGAGCAACTTAAAGTTTAAAAAAAGTATAACAATTGTCGAATTACTACTTTTAAAAACAATTATTGTTATATTTTGTGAATGACGGAATAAGTAGTTTATAAGTGTTCGTGCCCCAATTTTTGGATACAAAAAGGAACAATCGAGGCCTAATGGAGTATTCGACACATGGCACCGATGAATTCGTTTTGGTATATCGTCAGTCAAAACTTTTAGATGTAATCTGGGCAACTAAATTTGTATTTGGGCTACCAAGTTAGTACTTTAGGCAACCTTTACATTTTTATAGAATATATTGTACAATGGGTCCTTAGCATTTATTGGTACTTTGGCCCACACCTTTAGATGTACTCTGGGCAACAACTTTTAGTGTCATGTGAGAACTTAATTTGTACATCAGGCAAACCTTCTAGACGCAATCTGGGCAACTATAGGACATACTTGGTCAATATGTCTTGTACGTTGGGCAACCTTAAATGATATGCATATCATTTTAGGAGCATTTCCAATGCCATAACGCTCCTTCAACTGTTCCCAAAGTTCTTTGACAGTGTTAAGTAGAGGTACAACTCATCTAGGCTACCTTGTGACACACTATTAGTGTGTTTATAGATTTTCACCAAATATAACCACACCCCAGTTTCCATGTGCTTATTTACTTGACTCAACACATAATATAAAATTTTTTTCAAAACAAAAAACATCACCAAAAAAAAATGAACTCTGTTGCGAAATGCAAGGTGTTTATGCGGTATGAGGATCTTGTGTGTGGTGTTTTACTCCCAGTTGACATTAATTTTTCGAGTCTTGTGCGGTACATCAAGAAAAAGTTCAAAGTTAATGATGTAAACGGGATAACTCTAACATACAACATCGCCTCGACCACAACGAACATACTTGACGACGATGACTTGGATTTTTTCAAAAGTATGGTTGATGGGTTGCAGTCAGAGGTGCAAACCATATGCATCAACCAAGTTAAAGAACCCGTTGTGGTAACCCAGTCATCTTGTTCCCCACACGTACATGTGGATCTTAATGATACGTTGTTACCTGAGCAAGATGCGAATACATGCCAACGAAACAAGTTAACTCATATACCGCACACACCCCAACCACCACCTATTGAGAGCAGACTTGAAAGTAAAGATAGAGGTGTTATGAAAGTGAATGATAGATTTGATGATAAGGCAGAGTGCATATATGAGGTATCTTTGAAGTGCCTAAAAGAAGGGTATGAATTTTATGTTCATAAATCGTGCACTATTAGGTACGCAGTAAAATGCGTGCAGCCAAAATGTGATTGGCACATAAACTGTCGTAGGATTCCAAACTGTATCCAGTTTAGAATCACTGCAATTAATGACCGTCATGCATGTTCCAAAATCCAGTTCAATCAAAATCATCGAAATGCTACAGCAAAAACCCTGTCTAAATTAATACGTCCGAAAATCACAGATGTTACACGCGTTTATAAGCCAAGGGACATTATCCATGATCTGAATATGGAGTTGAATATAGATGTTTCATACACAAAAGCTTGGAGGGGGAAACAATTGGCAGTGGAATCAACCTAGGGCTGTCCAAAGGCATCGTTTGCGCAGTTACCATACTACTGTCACAACCTAAAGCTCGAAAACGAGGGGACTGTTACACACATTGAGACAGACGATGAAAGACGTTTTAAGAACCTTTTTATATCTTTCGGTGTTGCGGTAAACTAATTGCCTTGAATGTTTTTAAATAAATCTTGTGTATGATATGGTTTTCACACAAGTGTGTTGGTGAATAGGCATTGTTTTTAGTTTAGCATGCGGCTGTTTAGTAGTATATCTGCAACATCAACACAAAATGGAATATAAATAAGTATACATACATAAAACCAGAAAACAGTTACATACAACTAGTTTTTACTTGTCTTATATAGTTGAGCATCCTAGCAAAGTATCTTACAATTTATGTCAGATAAGCACAAAAACATTCGGAATTGGATCTACTGATACTGATACTATTGTTTGTTTCAAAGCACACCTGTCAGTAGAAACATAAATAAAATTATTTGACATTAATTTACTTACCAATGCATTACAATAGTATACAAAGTTCACTTAAATACATTATTTATGATGATTGTACCTTGATATAAAATGTGTTTGTTATCCAGTATGTAATCGCATTTATATTTTACAGATTAAGAGTTTCCTATGCTATATGCGACCCCTGATCAAAATCGACGCGGCACATCTTAAAGGGCCCTATGTAGGGACAAACCTGGTAGCCGTGGGAATGGACGGAAACAATCAAATTATACCGATTGCCACCGGTGTTTCTCAAGGTGAGAGTGGTGAATCATGGACATGGTTTTTGACAAACCTGAAAGAATCCATAGGGGAAGTTGCTAATTTGGCAATTATATCTGACAGACATCATGCAATAGCCCTATCATGTAAAAATGTTTTTACAAATGCCTTTCACGGGTATTGTTGTCGCCATTTGATGTTGAATACACGTATGCAAAGCGATAGCCTAAATTGTTTATACTGGAAGACGTGCAAAGCTTACACAACGGGTGAATTTGTACACCTAATGTGTGAGATTCTCGCAGCACGACCGATAGCTCACAAAAAACTAGTTGCAGCAGGCATTGAAAAATTGTCAAGGGCACATTGCCCTGCAAACAGGTACAACTACCTGACCTCAAACAGTGTGGAATCGATCAATGCTTTAACAAAGGATGTGCGCAAGATCCCAATAACGATGTTGATGGAATGGTTTAGAGGTATTCTTAAAAAATGGTATTACGAACGGCGAGAAAAACATACAGGTAGAGCATATTTTGTTATTATTAGATAGTTTATTGAGCAATAATTAAGAAGTCTTATTCAGTAATGTGTTAATATGTGTAAATGCTAGATGCAGCGGATGACGAACTTACAGACTGGGCGACCGCCAAAGTGAAAGACAGAATGGTAAAAAGTGCAAAGTGGAAGGTTTTGGGAATACTAAAGGACAAAGTGTATGAAGTACACGACACAAAACAACACCATGTTGTTGATTTGGTAAACGGTGAATGCAGTTGTCGCAAATGGCAGCTTTCAGGCTTGCCGTGCGGACATGTTTGTGCTGTAGGTAGATTTGTAGGCCTGACCAGTGTTAAGAAGTTGGCAAAAGCTTGGTTTTATAATACAACTATTAAAGCGACGTACCAAGACATCATCTACCCATTAAAAGATATGACGCTGTGGGACACTGAAGTGAACTTAGAGGTTGTGTTGCCCCCTGTTATCGGTAAGCGTAATTCAGGCAGGCCTAAAAATAAAGACCGAATACCATCTCAAGGTGAGGCGCCTAAGAGCAACTATTGTGGAAGGTGTGGCACAAAAGGCCACAACCGCGTAACATGTAGAGTAGGCTTGGTGAAAAGAAAAGTAAGTATTTGTTCAGCTTTACAAAAAACTTTAAGGTTATGTTGTTAACTGGAAACTAACATGTATTGGCACACTTGTACAGAGATTGGTTGGCTACAAACGAAAGGCTAAGCCAGGTACAACAGGTGCAAAAAAAAGGCTCGTAAGAGGGGTGAATCATCTCAGTTAACTAGCAACAGCCAAAGCGAGGCAAACGGAGACCCTAATGATGGGGTGATTTATGCGGCGAATCACATCAACTCAAGTCAAACCACTGAACAACCAAGCTCGTCCGCTCCATACATCAGTCTTCTATCCGATTTCCCTACTCCAAACAACTTTTTAAAGTAAGCGGGAACATGGTTTTTAATAATGCATTCACTGCTTAAGTCCTACTATATCGTGTTTTGTGTTAGGTAAACGTTTGTGTGTATTTGGGTTTGTAATAACGAATGGATTGTAAAGCATTACTTATTTGTGTCATGCGGTTGCTAGCTAATAGGGGTCGTGCATCTGTGTGGTATGTACATGTTCATTGAATATAAAAACACAGTCTATAAACGTACCAAAACCATCATTTATCCATCCATGACCTCCATCATAATCGCTTTCCCGTTCTGTATGGCCCGCCTGTAAGTGGTTATAGAAACCCTTTTCCCACTTCTTGACACACCCTCTTGCTCAACAACTGGTTCTTTTCCCTTGGCAGTCCCATGACCTAGCTTAATTTCATGTACATCCTCATAAAAGGGTATCTCTTTTCCTTTGGCGGAAGCATTTCCAGCTCGGAGTTCCACACCTTCCTCTTGTAACCATTTTTCAGTTTGTTGTGCACTACCCTCTTTTTCTCTGATCTCGAACCCTGTATCAGTTTTCCTTATAGACACACGGGTTGTTAGCTTCCTTCTTTTGAACGGTGTTGCACTTGCGCATCGCATGCCAGCGTCCTCTTCTTGCCAAACCATGTTTTTTAAATAAAATTGTGACAAAGGCTGTTGCTTGTGCAGAATGTAGAGGTCCATTGATCGAGTCTCCTCCGCAATGTCATACATTCGCCGAACGTCATTGTCTGTGTGCAACAAAGTTAAACCATCTTCGAGTGACTTGTTTGGTGCACCATAAAATAAAGCCCATTTCCCCCCCCCCCAATATCATCGAAAACATGATCAAGAACCCTTGTAAATGCACCCCTGCTTGAGCTAAAACACCATACATCAGCAAGGCGACCACCTACATAGCGGAGTGGCTGAAATTGAAACTTCCCGCTGTGGTGAACTTTAAATATGACTTCTTTGGTTTCCGCCATGTCCTATAAAACATAAATACTAATAAAAATTAGAAGCAACTACTAGACTTAAAGGGGTATACTGACCATACCTATAAAACATAAACCCTAATAACAAATACAATAACTTTGAATTAAATAATAATTTAATAATAGAATATAAAATATAAAGTTGCACAATTATTTATATTCATATATAAATATATCAACCAATATGAACTAATAAGGTAACAAAGTACATACTGGATAGTACAACAAACCTGGACTTTTTCCTAAAATTAGATGAAAAGGACACCGATGATTTTTCAATGAAAATGACCTAGGGTATAAAGCAGGAATGTTGGGATGTTGATGGTCGGGACCATAAGGATAAGTGATGTGTGAGGTAAAAAATTTTAAGTGTTTGTCATGGTAGGTCCCTCTACTTTTTACAACAAATACAAGCTGAATATATGTCTTTATAAAGTTTTGTTTGGCCAAAAAACGATACAGTTATAAAAGCCTATGTTAGGAATTGGAAATTCCATGTTAAAGTGTCGGTCACCCCAATTATAGTCTAGCATATGTTAGCTCATAGATTTGTAGTTATTTACGTTATGTAGTAGTTAATTAGTTAATTTGTAGCGTAGAATAGTGTAGTGCAACACCGTGGAGGAAGGACGGGTCTTTACCCACTGTATCCCTGATCCACAGGCCGATAGGAGGTCGTTATGTCTGTAACTATAAATACCCCCTCCATCCATGGAAGGGGTGGTGCTTTTAATCTAATATTCCATACTTTTGTGTAAACCTCTAGCAAGAACTGTTGGGAATTAAGGTAATCTACTGATTCTGCCGAAGCACAAACTACTGATTCTGCCGAAGCTTCAGTCGAAGAGATTCTGCCGAAGAAGAATTGATGCTGCCGAAGTTATACTTCAGCAGAAGTGATAAAGCAGACAGTGTGTTGCTGCTGAAAGTGGGAACCACGTAGGAGAGATAAGCTCAGTTTAGAGCAAAAGTCAGCGCCGTATGTATAGGTTGGCGCCGTATTATGTAGAGCTTATCAGAATAAACAAAATGATTAACAAAACAATATGATTAGTTGCATGCTTGTCTAGTTGCATGCTTAGTCTAGTTTAGTAGTAGAAGCGTAAATTTTCAACGTTCATTAGGGTTTCTTGCCTATATAAGAAACCATATTAGTTTGTAATAGATAAGTTTTTCTCTCAAGTTTCTCAAGTCTGGTATTCTATCCGAAACATAGAGTTTCGATAATCAAAGATCCATAGAGGATCAAAATTGTTCTTAGTTACTATAACTTGTATTTATTTTCCGCTACAATACCAAGTTGTAGAGATCTTCTATTAGTTTGCTTGTGATTACATAGGCAACACTAACGATCCCCGAGTGCTTAAGATCTATCAAGGTCTTTGTTTCTAACAAGTGGTATCAGAGCCTCGGGAAAGTCTCTACGATACTAAGAACCATTCTCACCCCCATTCAATCAAACATTCAGTCACCATGCCTGGATCCGCTAATGAAAACGAAGTCACCAACACAAACAACACCAACACCACTTCCATGCAACAGCTCAGTCTCACAAACAGCAATGGTAAATTCCCTTATTTAAAGAGGGAAGAATATGAACTTTGGACTATGAAGATGGAAAACTGGATTTCCAATATTGATTGGAATCTGTGGGAGGTAGTAAAGAAAGGAAATAGTCTAAAGAAGATGATTCCTGACAGAGATGGGAAGTTTATCATGGCTCCACCAAAAACTGCTGAAGAAGTGCTGGCCATGCAAAGAGAGCATAAAGTGAAAACTATTCTGCTTCAAGCCATACCTGAAGATCATCTATGTGATTTTCACCATATGGATGATGCTAAAGACATATGGATGGCTCTCAAAGCCAGGTTCGGTGGAATTGAAGAATCAAAGAGAATGAGGAAGTCCATGCTAAGACAACAGTTTCAGGACTTCAACATATCAGAAGAAGAAGGTATCTACAAGGGATACGACAGGTTCCATAGGATCTTGAGTCAGCTGAATCAGCTGAATGCTAAACCGGACAATGAAGATTGCAACTCAAAGTTCTTGCGGTCCCTGCCACCATCATGGTTACATGTTAGTATTGCACTCAAGGCTAAAGGAGGGTTGGACATGCTCACCTTTGATGAGCTATACAACAGACTCAGAACTCTTGAACCAGATGTCAGGACTCCCTACCGTACATCTTCTTCTAACCATGCAGCTTTTGTTGGGACATCTCATTCCAACATGATGGTACAAGCTCCTAGCTCCAACTATTTTCCATCATCTCCTAGTTCCAACTACTTTCCATCATCATCTTCAACTCCCCCTGCTCCACATAACCCTCGTCCCACTCCACCAAGTTCTCAAGCTAGGTCTAGTAGTGTGATGGAGGATGTTCTTCATTCGTTTGTTGCTGACTATGATACTCAGCAGTATCTTGCATATGAAGACTTTGATCAGGTGGACCCTCTTGAAATGGAGGAAATGAAGCTGAAAATGCAGGTGGCTTTGCTGTCAGTGGACATCAAAAGGTTTGAAGAGAAGGCTGGAAGGAAGTTTGTTTTCAAGGGAAAGGAACCAGCTCGCTTTGATAGGGGGAAAGTCAGGTGCTACACTTGTCATCAGATGGGGCATTTCTCTAGGGAATGCAAGGACAGAAAGAATGGAGATGGAGCCAAATATCTTTCCTATCAGCAGAAACAGCAGGAAGCTGGAGCTTCAGCAGCTCTCCTCACCATGGATGAACAGGTCAACTGGACTACACATGAACCTGTTAATGAGGAAGCTCATGATACTGATAAGCTTGGACTGCTTGCAAGGTGCACTTCGGATGAAAGGCATGATCAGTTTGCCTTGATGGGACTATCTCAGGTACACAATTGTATATTTGGCTGTAGTCTAAAATACAATGAACTTAAAGAAGAATTTGATGCCATGAAACCTAAGTTTGATGAATGCTATATTGATAATGAAGCCCATAAACTAGCATTAAAAACAGTAGAAAGACAAAAAGTATGGTTTCAGAAGAATCAAATTGCCTATGAAGAAAAGATAAAGTTTTTACAGTTTGATCTAGAAGTTGCAAATAATTACTTAAAACTGTCTGAGAAAGCTAAGGATGAAGCTGTGTCTGAAAACCTAGAGCTTAAGAAAAAACTAGCTAAGGAAATAGCTATGCATAAGGAATGGTTAATTTCAGGAGATAATCTGGCCAAAGAACTCTATAACAGTCAAACAATAACCTCTGGATTAGGATTAGGTTTTCGAAAGTATGTAGGAGCAGAAGCTAAGTATGATGGTCGTAAATCCACACCAGCTAAGTTAGCTAATTTTGTAAAAGAAGGTGAAATGCATGCTGTCCCTGGTCCTATTAGAGGTGAATTTATGCCCACAGACCTATCCATCACTGTTGAATTTGATGGATCACATCATTTATATGGCAGAAAGTCAAAAGACTTGCCAGACCCTGATACCTCATCTAATGATTTTGTCTCGTGCTCTGACAGTGACAATTCATCGGATCAAGGGTCTACTTCCTATGAAAGCTGTGATTCAAATGAGAAGTCTGACCTTCCCAAGCCTGAACCATCACCCAAGCCTGCACCCCAGTCTACTTGTGAGCCCTCTAGGAGAGCTGCTGAGGAATCAACTTCCAAGACAGTTTCTCCTTAAGACTTATCTTTTAAATGTTTGAATAATCAGTCTGTTAAAAACAATTCCTTGAATGTATCTGTTTTAAGTACTTCTACATGTAATCCAACATCTTCCTATTTGAATAAAACTTCTAAGAAGAAGACATGTTTTGTATGTGGCAGTAAATTTCATTTGATTAAGGATTGTGATTTTTATGAACAAAGATTGGGTGCATGTGCTACTCTCCAGAAACACAAACCTAACTGGACCAATGTTACTAATATTCCACCTTATGTCCCACAAGCAGCTAAAACTGACTCTCATTGGAGAAGTTCAGTTACTAGACCTTATGGCCAACCAACGAGCCCATTCTTTAAACATGACTATTGGCCTACATATGTTGACTCCATGTATGCTGGGATGGGATATGGGAACACTGCTGTGAAGCCCTCAGCAGGTTGTTCTTGGACTAACAAGGGACCAAATTATCAATGGAGGACCAAGAACAATGGTGGATCCTCTAAAACTTCATCCCCTAAACCTGTGATCCACAAGGCAGGTTCAAGTCAGTAATGACTTGAACCTCCACCGAACACTAACTGTTTGTATATATTTTTGTTGTTGTTTGTAGGATCATCCCCTTAAGCATAAGAATATTGGTATTGTTGATAGTGGTTGTTCCAGAAGCATGTCTGGGAACAGGGATATGATGCACAATTTTGTCCCTATAGAAGGAGGAGGCAATGTAACTTTTGGAGGAAGTGATGGGAGTATTACAGGGAAAGGCACCATAAAGACACCTCATCTGGATTTTGAAAATGTGTACTTTGTTAAGGAACTTCAACATTTCAACTTGTTCTCTGTTTCACAAATCTGTGACACTAAGAACAAAGTTCTCTTCACTGAGAATGAATGTCTTGTGCTGTCTAAAGACTTCAAACTCCCAGAAGAAACTTCAATTCTGCTGAAGGTTCCTCGAACTCACAACTTATACACATTCAACCTTAATGAAGTTCAACCAGGTGGTGATCTCACTTGCTTGGTGGCTAAAGCATCTCTTGATGAGTCCACTAAATGGCATAGAAGAATGGCGCATGTGAATTTCAAGACCATTAACAAACTCTCTAAAATGGGTCTTGTTGAAGGACATCCCACCAAAGTTTTCACAAATGATCACAATTGTGTCGCTTGCAACAAAGGAAAACAACACAGAGCTACTTATAAAGCTATCAATGCTATGAGCATCATTACTGAACCTCTTCAGTTGCTTCACATGGACCTGTTTGGTCCAACTCAAGTCAGAAGCATTGATCATAAGTTCTTCTGTTTGGTAATCACTGATGGCTATAGCAGATTCTGTTGGGTTTTCTTTCTCAGAACCAAAGATGAAACATCTCAAGTGCTGACTGAATTCATCACTCTTGTTGAAAATCAGTTGAACAAAAAGGTTAAGGGTATTCGGTGTGATAATGGGACAGAGTTCAAAAATGTTATTCTTATAGAACTCTGTGGGTCAAAAGGCATAAAAAGGGACTATAGTAATCCAAGAACCCCACAACAAAATGGGGTGGCTGAAAGAAAGAATAGGACCTTAATAGAGGCTGCTAGATCCATGCTTGCAGACTCTAAACTGCCCACTATGTTCTGGACTGAAGCTGTTGGCACTGCCTGCTATGTGCTAAACAGGGTGTCCATTACCAGACCACAACTCAAAACCCCATATGAACTCCTCTTTGGAAAGGTTCCTGTCATTCACTACCTAAAACCTTTTGGTTGTCAAGTGACCATTCTGAACACAAGTGATCCATTGGGAAAGTTTGATGAGAAGGCTGATGATGGTTATATTGTGGGTTATTCAGCTCATAGTAAGGCCTACAGGGTTTATAATTTGCAAGCCAAGAAGATAGAGGAGACATTGAACCTGAGGTTTTTGGAAGACAAGCATAATGTTCAAGGACAGGGTCATTCGTGGTCTTTTGACCTTGACTACTTAACTGACTCCTTGGGTTACACTAGATACTTGGCTAATCAAACTGTAGGTTCTCAAGCTTCTCCCACTGACAATACAGATCCCTTAGATGATGACTCTGAAAATGAGTTTGAAGATGATGAGCAACCCATACTTGTGCCTTCCTTCTCCCCTAACAATATTGCAGGTACCACCTCCAAGGATACTGCTGATTCAAGTGATGAAGATGACTCTCATTATGCTGAGGACCTTGCTAGGCTTCAGACTCAAGAATTTGCTGCCAAGCTTGAAGCAGAGAAACTGAAAGAAGGGGTAGCTACTGAAGGAGTCAGCAGAAACATCGTGTCTGCTGAAGTTGACTCTGTCACACCTTCCATCCCCAAATCTGCTGAAGGCTATGCTGTTCCTTCTCAAGTATCTTCAGACTTTGGTGAACCCTATACACGCTTTCCAAAACCTTCAGATCTTGGAAATCATCAACCCAAAGCTGGCATCTTCACCTCACCCACTTATGATGATGAATTTGAACCAACCATCACTAATCTTGATTCATCCATTGAAGTCAACCCCACTGCTACTCAGAGGATCAACATAGCTCATCCTCAATCCAACATCATAGGTGATCTTCTGGCACCTGTTAGAACTCGAAGGGCTATCACAAGTCCTCAATTCGGACAGATTGCTTTTCTCTCTTATGTCTCCAACCAACAAAGAGACAATCACACAGACTTCAAACATTGTCTATTTGCTTGTTTTCTCTCTCAAGTGGAACCAACCAGTGTATCTCAAGCTCTTAATGATTCAAGTTGGCTAGAAGCAATGCAAGAAGAGATGCAACAATTTCACAACCAGCAGGTTTAGATTTTGGTTCCACTACCTGATGGCAAATATGCCATTGGGACAAAGTGGGTTCTGAAGAATAAGAGAGATGCTCGGGGTGTTGTGATCAAAAACAAAGCAAGGTTAGTAGCACAAGGCTTCAGACAGGAGGAAGGAATTGATTATGATGAAGTGTTTGCCCCTGTTGCCAGAGTTGAAGCAATTCGCATTTTCTTGGCTTATGCTTCTTATATGGGCTTCATGGTGTATCAAATGGATGTCAAAGGTGCTTTTCTCTATGGTGAGATTGAAGAAGAAGTTTATGTCTCTCAACCCAAGGGCTTTGAAGACCCAGATCACCCAAATCATGTTTACAAAGTTGTTAAAGCTCTCTATGGCTTACATCAGGCTCCAAGAGCTTGGTATGCTCAGCTTTCATCATTCCTGCTGAAGCATGGCTATAGGAGAGGTGCTATTGATAAAACTCTGTTCCTCAAGAAGAATTACTCCGACATCATTCTGGTGCAAGTGTATGTGGACGACATTATCTTTGGTTCCACAAACGAAGCTTGGTGCAGGGAATTCGAGGAACTTATGAAGGGTGAATTTCAAATGAGTGCTATGGGAGAACTTACTTTCTTTTTGGGTCTCCAAGTTCAGCAGAATCAAGATGGCATCTTTATCAGTCAAGATAAGTATGTGAGGGACATTTTGAAGAAGTTTGGTATGGAAGGTGTTAGGACTGCCACCACACCTTATGAAGCTCCAAAGACTAAAGCAAATAATGAACCAGACCTACCTGTGAATGTGCATCTGTACAGGTCCATGATTGGTTCATTGATGTATCTGACAGCTTCAAGGCCTGATATTACGTTTGCTGTGAGTGTGTGTTCTCGACATCAAGTCACTCCACTTGCTTCCCATCTCAATGCTGTAAAGAAGATCTTTAAGTACCTCAAAGGCCAACCTCTTTTAGGCCTTTGGTACCCAAAAGAATCTCCTTTCAAGTTAGAAGCATATAGTGACAGTGATTATGCTGGTGCAAATCTGGATAGAAGATCCACAACTGGAGGCTGCCAATTTCTAGGCAAAAGGTTGATTTCTTGGCAATGCAAGAAACAAACCATTGTGGCCACCTCAACTACTGAAGCAGAATACGTTGCTGCTGCAAACTGCTGTGGACAAGTCCTTTGGATTCAGAACCAATTGCTGGACTATGGGTACAACTTTATGAACACTACAATTCATATAGATAATCAAAGTACCATCTGCATAGTCAAAAATCCAGTTTTTCACAGTCGAACGAAACACATTAAAATCAGGCACCACTTTATAAGGGATGCTTATGAAAAACATTTGATAAAAGTGGCTAAAATCCATACTGATGATAATGTGGCAGACCTATTAACAAAGGCTTTTGATGGACCAAGGTTTCAACACCTCGTGGTCAATATTGGAATGCTAAACCCTTGACTGCATAGTTTAAGGGGAGGCATAGGCCTCAGGGGAGGCATATGCCTCAGGGGAGGATTTGTGCAAACTCTGCAGATTTTTGTTTGTTTTATATTTACTCTGCAGATTTTTGTTTGTTTTATATTTACTCTGCAGATTTTTTGTTTGTTTTTATATTTTAGTTTGTACTCTAACACTAACTTCTAATATTTCTCTAGTTTGTTTGTTTTTGTTGTTGTGTATGTTTAGTGTCTGTTTTGCAGTTGTCTGTACTGCATTTTGTCTATTCCTTATCTGGATTGCAGTTTATACATCCCATGATCAAGATCAAATTCATCAAGAGTGGCTCATTAGTACATGGTCAGATAGCTGAGAAAGTGTTGCTTGTTTCTTCTGATAACAAATACTGAAGCATACAATTTGATTCTACTAAAGATAATACTGAAAGAAAAGAAATTGAAGTCAAATTGTTCATTCATTCATTCAAGAAACAGTTTACAGCTTACAGCTTACATAAAGTCAACTTCTATTTTGCATCCTCAAGATACGAGCTGTACACTTAAGCTAAGCCTAATCTAGTGTATATCCTTCATTCCGAAATCTAATGGAATGCTGGATATGCGTTAAATGCTGGCTTTGCCTTTGTGAAGTCTTGCATAACCACCCATTCAGTCTAACTGGCTGGTTGGATATGCATGACCAGCACGACGTAGATGCTAAGGACCAAAATGGAGGGATGGATTGATGAAAACGATTGATGATGACGATGACCACGTAGGATGACGAAGAGAACTATCGTGTCCTTTGTGCTTCATCTATTCATTTCAACCAAAATGCAATCGATCCACCCTCCTCAAGCCCTTCTTCTATACGATGGGTGTTGATGCACCAAAAGATGGTGCAGTGAGACCAAGAACCACCTCTCTATCTTTGGGGAGTGGCGGATTCCTGGCACGAGGTCTTTGTTGAGACCGAGGTGCTGGAGGTTGGGAGTAAGATGTTCCCTCCTTATAGGAGTCATCAGAATCATCAGCAGATTCACTTGGAGTTACTACACTGTCATCTTCTGAAGAAGAAAGAAAGGGCGATTTATTTGATTTTGGATAGGGTTGAGGAAAGTAATGGAACCATGGGTTTGATTCACCACTTGATGATGAGGAAGATGAGGAAATGAGATCTATGATCTCAGGTTTGGTATTCATGGTGCAATTGGGTTAATTGAGGTTATTTTACTTCTAGGGTTTGTGGTAAATATTTGGGGATCTTGGTGAAAAGATGAGTTACATTGGGATCATTTTATAGACGGATTCAAGGTTCAACGAGTTTAATGCAAGTAGGTGGCACAGTAATTCTAGAAACTTACCGAAGATATTCTTATCTTTGATACATTCTGCTGATGCCATAACTTCAGCAGATTGATCATATGTTTCTGCCGAAGTGTTATTTTGGGTTGTGTCAAAGATGTCATACATGTCAGCAATGGTCAACCAAACGGTCCATTTTTCTTTGACCATAATTTGGGCAAAAACACTTCATCCACCATCACTCGGTTCAGAACAAACAAATTCCCTCTCATTCCACTTTCACAAACACTCACCATTTCAAAATCATAATCCTAAACCCTCGTATCCCTCATGGCTCTTGAATTTAAATATGATCACAACAAAGTTGCATTTCTGGGTAATGGCAAAGGTTATGAACTGTACGAACCAATGGTGGAATTTCTGAAAAGATCCAAAATTCGTTATGCTCTAACTCATTCTCCAAATGAGATATACGAATCTCTGATTACTCAATTTTGGGCAACTGCTGAGAAGAGGAACGAGACAGAGATTAGGGTTGTGATTGATGAAAAAGAGTACAATGTTACAGAGGACCTGATTAGGAGGAAGCTTCACTTGGAAGATGTTTGATATGTGTCCAAATACACATATATTTGTATTATATAAACCCACAAAAACAACCAAAAACACACAAATGACTCACAAAATGTTATAAATATCAATGAAATGTGTTTTTATGTGATTCAGGTACAAAAGATTGAAAAACAAGTGAAAAATGATCAATTTCACAACAATTGTCGTTTTCAGTCCCTGGAGTTACACAAATTGTCAAAACTAGTCCCTGAAGTTTCAAAATGAAATAAAAGTCAACTTAAGTCTTTGGGAAATCAAAAATATTTACAAATGATCCCTGGATGAAAGTTTACACAAACTGGCAATTTTTACCCCTCAAGTTACAAAATTGGCAAAAATAGTCCCTGGGTATTTAAAACTTGGAAAATTCACAAATTACCCTTGTACTATGCATGATTTAACAAATGGAACAATTTGATAAACTTTTGGGAATTTACATTCTAGTCCACCAAGAATCCAAAATTTACACAAATGGTCCTTTTAAGCATTAAAATGTTTTAATTAACAATATTGGTCCTTGTGTTTATATAAATGGCAGGTTTGGCCCTTCAAAGGAAGTTTGGAATGTTCACATAATTGGTCCCTCACTTTGGCAGAATTACAATATTGGTCCTTGTATTACTACTTAACCAAATGGACCCTATATTATTAATACCAAATCCAATAACCCAGCTGCCAACCCAATCCATTACCCTGGCCCAACTACAAGCCCAACCAACCCCGTTTTATTAATACAGGGTCAAATGGTCAATACCCCGCCAAAACCAGGGGTACTGTTCACTGTCTTCCCCAAGGCTGTTTGAGCCAAAACCAGGTGGTTTTGTGCCACCTTCCCCCTCCACTTGCCTATCCCAGCTCACACCCTACCCTCTTACACCATCTAAACATCAAAACACTCCATAATAAATGCATCCCCACCACTTTTTCACCCATATCCCCTGTTTTCCTCTGCTTGACCCAAAAGCTTCTCCAAACTATCTCAATTGTCCCCTTGCCACCTCCACATAACTCCACAATTCCTTAATTGTTCTCAGACCACCTCAAATCCACGTGTACACTTTTGGCGCCAAAAGTGTTTTAAATGGCTGAGATCAAATTGGACATCATCAAGGGTCAAGATTGAAAGAAACGAGTTAGGAATGGTCTTCAAGACTACTGAGACTATAAAAGAGAGAAGAAAGACAGAAGGATTACCTACCTTGGCCTTAAGCCATTGTCACACTATGGAATAGCCATAGTCTTTACTGTTTAATTTACTTATCATGTCATTTACAAGCTTTAATAGTGTAATGAATCTCAAAATAGTGTAATGGATCCTCAATTTACAGTTTTAATGCAAGTCTTTTTAAAGTTCATGATTTTCATAATTGTCTTTTAATTTTAAGTTATTTACATTTCTGTTGGATTATTGTTGTTTGATGGACTCTATAGGTCACATAAGCTCCTGACAAAGCTTGTTAAGCTTTTAGAGACATTAAAACAAGCTTAGTTTTTTTAAATTCAGAAAATCACTAAAAAATAGAGAAAAATAGGAAATAATCAAAAATCAGATTTATGAAGAAGGTGATGAAGCAGGGTTAGATTTGGAATGCTATAGGGTATTAGGAGCTTAATGGGAAGCTATTAGGTGTAACCTTGTCCTTGGTTTCTATGTCTCAGTCCACTTTCTCACTTGTAAGCATTTTTCTAATTTTTGCATATTACTGTTTTACTGTTTTGTTTGCTTTGATTTTCATGTTTTCATGTTCCTTTGTGATTGTTCAGTGTTATTATAGCTTTATATAAGCAGTTTGTTAATAAGATTCACTTATGCTAAAAAATGGAAATTACTCAGTTGAATTGCAAATTTGACATCCTTGTATTTTCTGCTTGTGTGCTTGAAGTTTATTGCTTAAATGGTCTTCTTATGTGATAATTTAATGTTTGGAATAAGGTTTATATTCAGATTCAATGAAAACTTTGAAGTTCATGTGACAAGTGAATATTAAAGAATTGTTTGGATTTGCTGATAAATTGAAATTCCAGTATGTGTCTGTTGTTGTTTGTTAGTGTTAACTGTCATATTAGTATCAAATAGCTTAGTTCAAGTCTTAAATACTGTCCTTGTTTATCAAATAGTCAAAATCACCTTAATCTCATCTTATTTAGTTCACTGTTAGGATTTAAGTTACAAATTTCATCACAGTGACTCATAAGTAGATTATCTAGCTTAATTCAGTTGTATTATAGCATAATATAACATAAATAATCAGTAGTTTTAGATTTAAATTCACTTTAGTCAAACTTCTCAGTTTTTTATAAAAGTCAACTTTTCTTAAGGTCAGTTTTTGAATTAAATGTAGAATTTTATTGTGTGCTCAGTATTAAGTTTTAGCTTATGCCCTTTTGGGATTTCAATATTTAGCTGCTTAACTTAATTATAAAAATATTAGTTTGTCATTTCTCAGCTTTCAACTAGCTTGTTCATTAGCTTATTTTCAATCCTTTTCTATAGTCATGCCCAGCACCACAGTTAAGGTGTCAAGTTCATGA
This sequence comes from Chrysanthemum seticuspe, assembly GCA_019973895.1. NCBI lineage: Eukaryota > Viridiplantae > Streptophyta > Magnoliopsida > Asterales > Asteraceae > Chrysanthemum > Chrysanthemum seticuspe. Next base: position 298,991,707 of record BPTQ01000009.1, on the reverse strand, counting down.
GCTTGCATAAGCTTCATGACTTGGTCCTAGCTGGTTTATTTGGTTTCTTTATATTGCCCTTGTGGCCTAGTTTTTATGTGCATGATTATTTTTCAGTCTTTAGCTTATTTGCATAGCTTAATCAAGCCAATCTTTTTGTCCCATATTACTCCTTCCACTGAAGCAAACAGTGGAAGTGAGTGATTTTCCCAAAGCTCTTAAAAGTTCCTCACTAAGCTTGATGATGTGAGCTTTGGCTTTTAACAAAGCCAAGCTACCATAATCTCTAGTTCAGTGCTAGTTGAGCTCTAATGAGCTTATTTGATAAGTAAAATAAGAGCTTATTGTTTGCCCATTTCCTGAGCATACTGAGAAATCAGTCTACTCAAGCTTAGTTCATAAGCTCCTAAAAAGCTCATTTATAGTCATAAGCTTGTGTGGTTTAGTTTTTTGTGAAGCTCATCCACCCAACTTCATGATCCTGTGCTTAATTTTCATCTTGCAGCTTATTACATAGGGCTGCAAGTGGCTTAAACTTATCTCCATTAACTCAGTGTATACTGAGCCCATCAGTATATACTGAGTGTTTAATAGCTACTTCATAAGCTTCTCAAAAACTCACCTGTGAATCCCACAGGTTGAGCTTTAGTTTTTTGGAATCCTCACCAGTTCAGCTTGTTACTCAAAATATTATTTTGCCATTTGTAGCTTATACTCTCAGCTAAAATGGCCATTACAAATAGTAGCAAGGGCTGTTTGGTACTGCAGTGTACTGAAAGAAGCTTATTAGCTTATTACAAGCTTGTTAGTGAAAATCAGTGCACTGGCTTGTTCATATATGTATATTATACTTGTACAAATATATTTTATACTTTACTTTTTAGTATGGAGCTTATTACAGGCTTTAGAGGCCTCAATTCCATCCAAGTTTAGCCCAAAAAGGCTAAACTGACTAAACCATAAGCTCATGCTTATAAGCACTTCTCAGTGCTTATTTTTGTTCATATATACCTATTATACTTGTACATAAATCCCTTTTGGTTTTTCATTCCACTGTATAGCTTATTTCAAGCTCATAATGAGCTTGAGCTCCAACAGTCAAGCCAAAAGCTTACTGTTGGACTCATAAGCTTTTATTTTGCTTATTTTTAAGTTTTGTAGCTTTTTGTCTTCAATTAACATGTATATTATCAGTACTTAGTTAGTCCAGAAAAAGAAAAGCTAAAAAGAACCACTATAATGGTAAATAATTAATAATATGTTTCTGCTACTGCTATTACATATCTGCTGGTTTAGTGACAGATTATGTGTCGCTAATCACCATGGGAGGAAGGAGCAACCTGTTTAGTAACAGTTTAGTGACAGAAAAAGTGTTGCTGATTGGTATGGGAGGAAGGAGAAACCAAGTTTAGTGACAGATTTGTAACAGTCTTGTAACAGAAAACCTCATTTTTTCTTATTGTTTAATTCATTTTTAATACATTTAATTCATTTTTTATTTATATTAATTAATTTAAATAGTGTAAAAATTTATTTTTCTTTTCTAATAATTTTCTTATCTTTTTAGGATTCTAAAAATATAATTTTCACATTTGTGGGAGTTGTATTGGACTGAATTCACCTTTTTATTTTGTACGTTTACATAAAATTCAGTAAACGTACGTTTTTAGATTTTAATCGGTAAACAATTGTAAAAATAGAATTAAAATGACTTCAAAATTTTGATATTTTTATATTTCCTTAGTATAATTATAATCCTTTTCTTATTTCATTTTTGTTACATTTGTGTAATTATTATATATACATATATGTTTTAATTTTTAGTTTTCTATACTTTTATTACACTTGTAAATTATAGTTTAATATTTTATTTTATTTAATTTGCATTTAAGTCGCCTAGACATGCAAATCTCTATTATAGTTATAGTCGTTTTGTTTTTAAACGTTTACGTTCTAGTAACGTACGTTTGTATATCTTTTATGTTTTTAGGTTTCTGATTGTACGTTTTTAACAACGTAGCTGTGACAGAGCTATTATTATTCACATTCAGTGTTAGTCAATCAGATTCCTGTTTTCCTATACTAATATTATTTTTGACAATTCACAAGTCATTATACTAGAATATCACGCCTGACCAGGACATAAACGATCCAAGGAAATTTTAATCCTTGGTAAACTTGCATTTTCTCCCGGGCTGTCGCCCTTTTATCATCTGTTACGGTTGACCGTTTACAAGCGGTTGATAAGTGTGACGGAGAAATAAAAGAAGGTGGTCCGGGAGAGATCAATGCTGATGGAGTATTTTACTCTAATCAGGAAGATGTGCTGAATGGACTTAGGGCTATTGGGTATCGAGGAACAAGAACAGATATGTGGCTAAAGAAGGAACTCTGCCCAAAATGGAGGTTCCTGGTTCACACACTGCTCCAATGCATGAGCAACAAGACCGGAGGATGGGACCAGTTCTCTACCAGACTGGGATATGGTATTGTGTGTCTTTCTCAAGGGGTAATTTTCAATTTTTCTAAGTATATTTTCGAAAACATGGTTGAAAATATTCAAAAGACAAAGGGAAAATTTTTAATGTACCCAAGGTTTTTACAAATCATATTAGACACCCCTACCCAATCCCAAGCTTTTTATCCAATAGGTTCCTTGACTGCTAAATTGTTTGCAACCATGAAAACTCACTTTCAGGGGGAACATCATCCCTTGCTAACCGCCATGTTGCCCCAAGGTAATGAGGCTGCTAATGAGGAGAATGTGGCTCATAATCCTCCTACCTCAGCTGTTGCTACTGATGGTAATCCATTGGTCAACATTGATGAGGGCCCATCTTCTACTGTTGAAGCAACTCATGTTGCTCCTGACCAGCCACCCTGTCCCAGCCCTTCACCCACACTTGCTACTCATGATGAGTCAGATTTGCATAGACCACCCACACCAAGTCCTGTGAGGGATCCTCTCGATGAAGATCTTCCCCACATTGAGCATGACCAGGTTACTTCTGAAAGGTCCAATGAGGCTCCCCTTACCACAGAGCAATCTGCTGGTGGAGCTGAGGACTCCATTACACTCTCATCTGTGTATGCTCTTGTCAACAGGTATGCTGCAGAGGTTAATGAACTGAAAAAGGAACTTGCAGAGACCAAATTGTCTCTTGGGGGTAAAATTGAAGAGCTGCAGAATCAGGTTAAGGTCTTAGAGCACAAACTAAAAGGGTCTTCCAAAAGGAAACTGGTGGTTTCCTCTGATGAAGAGCAAGAAGTTCCTCCCTTTGGATCTCTAGAAATGTTGGCTGAAGTGTCTCTCAATGACCCTTCATCGGTAGCTGCCACTTCATCAAAGAAGAAGAAACCTGTTCTGTACACAAGAAGAAAGAGATCTGATCTTCATAAGGATTCTTCTGAAGCTTCAGAGGAACCTAAGGGTGATAAGGCTGCATCTGCTGATATGCAAATGGAGGATGCATCTCCAGGTCTTGGACAATCTTCATTTGTTCAAGAACCATCAGGCCCGTCAACTTCAGCAGATCTTCCTGATGTTGTTGTCTTGACCACTCCAGTTGATAATCTACATCAACATGCTGATCTAGGTACTCCAGTAGAAATTCCTATAGTTGATCTAACTGAAGAAGAGTGTGCTAAGCAGCCTGATGATAAAGGGAAAAATGTCATCACTGAAGATGAACTTGGTCCTAACCTGGTGAGTGAGGAGGAAAGACTGGGTCAAGCAAGTAGATTGGCAGAGTTTGAGATGTCAAAGGAAAGTGTAGCATTGGCTAAACAACTTGGAACAGAGGAATTTTCATCTCTAACTCCTGAGAGAAGAAAAGAACTAGATGAACTGAGGGTCAAGATGCCTGCTGAACACTGGGATATTCTTACTCAGCAAGTCATTTCAAGACCTTCTCTGGCTCAAAGTATATTAGGTGAAGACTTCCTCAGTGACAATTATGTGGAGCGAATGATGGCTCAGGGAAGACAAAGGAGGCAAGAAGCAATTTCACAAAAGAGGGCCATCCAAGCTCAGAAGGCCAAAAACAAACCTCCCACTAAAGATGAAATGAGAAGGGTGGTGAAAAACCAATACTCACTGTCCAACTCTGGCCTAACAATGAAACAAGTCAAGGCTTTTCCTGATCATGTCCTGTATCGAAAATATAACCAAATCATGGAGGAAAGATCATTATCTTTAGCAAAGTCTCTCAACCTAAAGAGGATTTCAGAAGATGAAGCTGCTCAAAAGGCCAAAAGACTCAAGGCTGATGATGCTCCAACCAAGGAATCCTCTCCAGTCATTCCTGCTGAAGCAACCTCTGAAGTTGCCTCATCTACTGCCAAGGGTCAATCTGCTGAACCAATTTCGATTCCTCCTGAAGCACCTGAAGCATCAGCTCCTTCTCCCTCAGTGGCACCTGTTGTCACAGTGGAAGATTCTGAAGCAAAAGAAGCTGATCTCACAGAAACTAAAACAGAGAGGGCAATAAGGATATTCCACAGGATGAAAACACTTCGCGCTTCAACCAAGTCTCCATCTACTGATACAAGTCCTACTACCAATGCAGAAGATGAAAATGCTCCCTCTAGGGATATCTATAAGCCTGGGAAGAGGAAGAAGAGAATGGCTAAAATATCTCCTTTTGATCTTGAAGCGGATGACTCAGCTTTCATTGTAGAAGGGTCTGCTGCTGATTTTCCTGATGGAAACTCAGATGGGGTGATAGAGTGGAAACTAAAAGATGATGAGATGAATGTTCTTCATCGAAGGGACTCTACTTCAATGGAATTCACCTTTCTAAAGGAAATTCTACACTTGATAGACAAGGCAGACATAATCTCTCTATTCACTCAAGTTACCACCCATTACTGCAACAAGAAACCACAAGGTTCTGGGATGTTTTTACCAGGAGATCTTCAAGTTCTGTTGAACTCCCACATTCCCAACAGCAAAGCATCTTCCATTTGGGACAACTCACATCGGTGGAAGCTCATATCCTGGAGATTCTATCCTCTCCCTCGGGTGCATGTCCTTGAGACTAAGGGTGGAATCACTGTGTGCATGTTATCTGAAAGACAGTACCCTCTGCCTAAAAGACTTATGGAAAAGATGCTGAGCCAAAAGTTGGAAATTCCTCCAGATCCAGTGGGAAATGAAAGGCACTCTGCCTTAGCTCTGGTGGGATTGATCAAAACTCAACTTCAACAACTGCAATAGGCCTCTTCTTCATCCATATCAGGACACTTGGTACTCTCTGCACTACCCTGTTTTGTTCATTTTAGTTTGCTTTGTTTATGTTATTTGTCTATTTTTGTCTAAATTTTTTTGGTAAACGCTTTCATAAAAAGAAATCTCACAAAAACATCATTTTAAAAATAGTGATAGCGTTTATTTAATAAAAATTAGGTCTTTAATTTTCCTTTTCCAATTATTATTAAGCTTTTTTTCGGTTTTATAAATCTTTCTTAGTTAAAAAAAAAAAAAAAAAAAAAAAAAAAGGGTTTGTTTGTTATTAAATTTTTTATGGTCTTTAACTCACCCAATGTACCTTGTGTATGTCAAAGAGTTGGCTAATCCAAAGGGTACAGCTTTGGTAAAGACACATCAAATCTGTTGATAGCTGTAATGGTTTGCTCAAAATCATAGGGTTTGCAACCACCCATGCTTGACTGCTGAGGGTTGTATGGTCATCAATTCACCATGGTCTATTCCTTTTTGGAATCCAAGAATTGGCTAGCCCACATGTATATGGCATGTGGTAAAGGCACCTGCCTCCATATTTGGTTCTCAATTCACCAATCCTAAGAATTGACTAGTCCTGAGCAAACGGCTACAGGTAAAGACAAGCCAAATCCGTCTATATGGTTGCTGGTTTGCCAATAAATCAGATGGTTATCAATGTACCATAGTTTTCGAACTCAAACATGTGGCTACTCCAGTAGTAATGGCTATTGGTAAAGAGACATCAAATCCATTAATTTCGATGATTCACCTCTCACAGGAGTTAACACACCTGGAAGTGATGAGAATAGTATTGAACTTATATGTTTTGAGGTACACGATGTCATATGTTGCTGCAAAGATCTGGTGTTTCACAATACAGTCATCATCCAGATATTCTTCTTCTGAATTTTGTTTGCTGATCCTCAAGATATTGTCCACTCATTGCTCAACAAACATTCTGTTACAATTCTCAAGGAAGCTGTTACAATCCTCAACAACAGTATCGATCTATCAAGGAAACTGGAACTTAACCTAGTCAAATTCCAGTTTAGGGGAGGATTGTTGGGAATTAAGGTAATCTACTGATTCTGCCGAAGCACAAACTACTGATTCTGCCGAAGCTTCAGTCGAAGAGATTCTGCCGAAGAAGAATTGATGCTGCCGAAGTTATACTTCAGCAGAAGTGATAAAGCAGACAGTGTATTGCTGCTGAAAGTGGGAACCACGTAGGAGAGATAAGCTCAGTTTAGAGCAAAAGTCAGCGCCGTATGTATAGGTTGGCGCCGTATTATGTAGAGCTTATCAGAATAAACAAAATGATTAACAAAACAATATGATTAGTTGCATGCTTGTCTAGTTGCATGCTTAGTCTAGTTTAGTAGTAGAAGCGTAAATTGTCAACGCTCATTAGGGTTTCTTGCCTATATAAGAAACCATATTAGTTTGTAATAGATAAGTTTTTCTCTCAAGTTTCTCAAGTCTGGTATTCTATCCGAAACATAGAGTTTCGATAATCAAATATCCATAGAGGATCAAAATTGTTCTTAGTTACTATAACTTGTATTTATTTTCCGCTACAATACCAAGTTGTAGAGATCTTCTATTAGTTTGCTTGTGATTACATAGGCAACACTAACGATCCCCGAGTGCTTAAGATCTATCAAGGTCTTTGTTTCTAACAAGAACACCCTCTCTCTCTACTAACTCTCTAACTATGGCAAACATGTATTTTGATCATCCAAGACCACCCAAATCATCAACACAATAAAAATAACGATCCTACAATTGGTATCAGAGCCAAGGTTTGGTTGTTTTGATGATTTATATGGTTTTTCACGGTTCGGTTTATGAGGCTTGTTTGGTTTATTTTGGTTTGATTCATGGTTATTGAGTTGTGGCAAGATACATGTTTTAAAAACTGGTTTTGATACATGTTTTAAAAGTGTTTTTGTTTACTAGTTTAATGGTCGAAACATGTTTTAAAAGTGTTTTTGTTTACTGGTTTTGGTAACAGTTGTGTACAAGTTATTGTATCCTCCGGTTGGTCAAAAACAAAAAAGTCATCTTGTCTATTTGTTACCATCTGTGTCATGTCCTTTGTTGGTCATCTTTTATGACTTTTTTGTTACCAAATATGTCTTCAATCAAGTGGTCAAATGGTTTCTTTTCTCAGTCAAACTGGGTCTAAATGGGTCAAAAGTAGCTGTTTTTATTTCTGTTTTTCTGGGTCTCTTTGAAATGGTCAGAAAATAGTCGAAAAAACTCAACGGAAAAAGTACAAAATTCTTGCTAGCGACTTGTGTAACTGGAAAAAAAACTAGAGACTTGTCATTAACGTGTTTAGCGAGTTGGGTCACCTGGCGACTTGTCTTTACAAGTCGTCTAAATTCATTGCATAAGTGTAGCGAGTTATGCTAGCGAATTGCTTAAAGAAATCTGTAGCGACTAGGTGATTTGTTGACTTTCTTTAAAGTCAATAGCGACTTGGTTTGAAAAAATGGGTAGCGACATGGTTTGATTTTTGAGTCAAACTGAAAAAGTTTAGCGACTTGTCTCCTAATTTAGTAGCGACTTGACATATGGTTAGCGACTTTGTGACAGAATTGAAGATGATGAATGACAAATAACTAGACCTTGACCACTTGACCACAACTCTAATACCATAAAACCATACACCATGACTTCATGACTTCAGGTTCACATACCCCATCATCAGTCCATTTTTCAGTTTTATAAATCATGAAGAACAATGTTTAACATATCCGAATCTATTAATTCCCACATCACAACTTCACAATCAAATCCCAAACCTATCCTATCCTCCATCTTCTCTAGCACTAACAAGACTCGAAACGAAAATGATAAAAAGATCTCAGTCACATTCGTTGTGTACACATAGATTCATAAAGATCTATACACATGTGGATGTTTACATCATTGATCATAAATGTGTTATAATGTTCGAATAAATTGAAGAAAGATCAAACACTATTTTAGTTTTAACCTTCTTCCTGTTCGGTTAGTTAGTACATACAAAAGATGTTGAAAAACCTACCTTGATGCTTCTTGTTAATCTCGTTACTATTTCTAACGCCTCTTGATTATCTCGTTGCCATCCCTGTGGCCAAGAGGCTGTCTTGAGCCAACTCTGTGGCGAGACCAATTTGAACAACAAAGCTATAAGGTGTGAAGAAGGAGGCGTTAAACATTTTAGGGTTAGAAGAAGTTAGGGTTCGGTGTATGATGTGATTAGTGGCATGTGATATCTTCTTGAGGAATATTAGGGTATGATGGAGATGGAGATTACTGGTAGTTTGAGATGGGGGCGGATAGATGAGATGTGTGAGATTTTTTAGGTTTAAGTGTGAGTATACGAGCTTTTTATAACCCCAATATTTTAGGGCAACTGATTTGGAGATTGACCGGACTCCACTACCTTTTTCATTGGACCTAACTTTCACCTCTTATGGGCTTTTAACCGACTCTATTAGCCAGTGGGCCAACGTGCTCTATCTTGGTTTTAAGCGTTTGTGGAAGTGATGGACTGGACATGGATTTTGGACTTTATTTCATATTGGGCAGCATTTTGATAATATAGAGATGAAATTGGTATGAGTCTTGATGATATTAGAATTGGTGCATTTTATATGAATACCAATACATTTTAATGCATTTTTTTGAAGAAATTTGGATAAAGTGTTAATTTGATTTCATGGGCAACTTATCAATCTACTTGACATACATGATAAGCCGTGAGTTGTGACCATGATTTGGATCGGGTGTTAATCATATTGACTATGGGCTTGAACGAGTTTATTTGTGTTTTGTAAGGAACTTGATATTGAATGATTACTTGGATGATTCAATTGATTTTCATGTATTGGGCTTTGATCATTGCATGTGACCAAGTTTGAACCATTCACATGGTTAAGTCGGATGGGCTTCTCATGATTTGAATAATATGAGATTTGGTGTGATGATAAGAATTGGTATATGAGTTTTGTTGATATGAGATTTAAGGACAAGACTAGTTGTGTTTTGATGATTGGTACTTTGGTGTATACATTTTCACATAGAATATTATGTTTCGGCTTGATCTGAAAGTTATTAGAACAATGTTGACTATGGGGTTGTTTGGACGATATTTCTTATTTGTTTTTGAAGTAAGGTTTTTCCGGGCGCGTTTACTTATTTTCGTCTTCTTTCATTCTACCATTCCGCGAAGATGACTTGTTTGAGCATTTATAGAGGGTGATAAAGACTTGGCTATTTAGTTGCGTTTGTGATTCTTTCTCACTTAACCCACAACGTAGCTATCACTTCGGTGTCTCACTCAGTTGAGAATGTCAAGAGGTTTTGTACATTGGGTACACCGTTTCTTGTTCACGAGGATTAGTACAAGTTTAAGTAACAAATCCGAGGAATTCTACTTCATGATCATGTTTGGTATATCGGGCTTACTTCTCCATGTGGTCACTACAATAGCTGACAGAATGCGTGATTGATGTATTTACCAAGGTGTTGATTGGATGATTGATGATTTTGCTGATGTTGGATTATGAACAGTTGATGAACCGCTGCATGTTCCCCTAAAACAGAGATTCACTGAAACCAAAGTTGTCATAACACATTCAAGCTGACATTGTTTATGGTTTTGTCTTGATTTTGTAAAATCCCGCGAAAGAACCTATTTCTCGGTTTAAATCATAGACGTGTAAAATCCCGTGACAATGGAAACATCCTGGTAATAGTAAAGTGCATTTTCGGATCTATCTTACGGTTTATTCTTGGTTTTGTAAAATCTCGCGAAAGAATCTATTTCTCGGTTTAAACCATGGAATTGTAAAATCCCGTAATGATGGAACCATCTTGGAGAAGAGAAAGTGTAATTCTGGATCTTACTTGATGCTGGTGCTACGATTTCTACTTTAAAGAAGGGATAAAAGGGTGTACTTCATGAATTGGGTGTGTGTTTGGGTTGTCTTCATGGCAGTTTGGTTATTACATGGTTTTACGGGGTTATGTGCTTATACCATGGTCGGGATGAAACCATTATCATAGTTCACTTAAAACGTCAAAGAAGGCTATATTTGAGCTTTTAACCAGAAGATGTGACAACGGGGTGAATTCACTATTATTTATTTGAGGTTGAAGTGAAATATCATGGGCAAGTGTACTTAGTATCTGAAGGTATCGGGGATGGTTGGATGATGATTCTTCAAGATCCTTGTTCGAGCTTATTATCAAAAACGAAGACTTGGAAATCTAGTTATTGTTGGGTGACTTTTACCTCTTCTTTTACCACTTGGGGGAATTGGGATCTTATCACCTTTTTGGAATAGATTGCTTCAGACTTCAGTGGAAAAGAAATTTGAGAAGATTATTTATGAGTGGGATGATACGTTGCTGTTCTTCTTGTTGATGATATAACCCCGAATGGAGATCCTCGATTATCGTTCTTAAATGGAGCAGCGGGATTTATGATAATGGTGTGCTTCCTTGTGCACCTGGCTAAAGCCAGCTTGAAATAGAGCTTCGAATCTGCTCATCTTAAGGATTTTCGGTTTGGGGGGAAGCTGCCAGAGTCTCACTTTCAGATGGTTCAATTTCTCACAATTCAGGAGCATCGAAAGCTTTGGTGGTGAATGTTTAAGAGATGATGACTTCCATCTTCTACAACGGGGCTGTTCGATATCCTTATCTCGGTACTCGTATCATCATCTTCTTTTACTATATCATCTTCTCTATCTTTGTATATACTTTTCAGAAAACAAAATACAAAAATATAAAACCAACAAAAATAAAATAGAAAAATATAAAACCAACAAAACAAAATAGAAAAATATAAAATTTTCAAAAAGCCATAAAAATCAGAAAATTTGAAAAAGACCAAAAATATTGTTTTTCTAAGACATGTCTTCTGGTATCGATAACATCTACGGTCTTAGAAATGTCATTCAATAATGGCACGGGACCATAGATGAAGTTTGAGCAGGAGGTGTAAATATTCTTTTCTAAACATGTCTCAAAATATGGCTTACAATTATTTCTGACTGTAACCCGCGCTTCAAAAATGACTTACAGTTATTTCAGACTGTAACCCGTGCTTAAACCATGGCTTGCTATCATTTCAGATAGCAACCCGCTCTTAAAAGGAAGGAAAGTGCTACGCTTAAACGTTTTTCACAAATTTCGTGCACTTATCCTAAAACAAAATGAGGAAAGTATGTCGAAGGACTGCTGTTCCTACACAAATATTTTTCCGTCTATAATTCTTCAGAAAAATATTTGTTGTGTTCAAAATGGTGGTAAATGAGTTGCTTGAAAAATCAATCAGAATCAGAGTTTTCGTATTAAATTTGCATACTCAATCAATGACTTCAGCGCTTTTAATCTTTTCAGAAAATGAGTCATTGATTGAGGGGGAGAATGTTTTCAAATTTATATCATCTAACGGGCTTTCTAAATTATCCTCGTGCTTAATTGAAAATGATGTTAACCTATGTTGAAGGACTAGGTGACTAGGATATGATTGTTAGGATTAGATGATTAGAGTTTGATGAACACATTATTCCCATGCCTTTACATGATCTGATTGATATGTTGAATTGACTTTTATTAGTCGATTGCTGTTTGGGTGATGTCGACCACCATATATTTGTATGTGTGTTTACTTACATATGCATGTATATTGGTATATAAGAATGTTCCCGATCCGGATCCCACAATTGAAGATGATTGGATGCCGAAAGGAAAGGGTAACTATTTCTTGGGTTGACAAATGAAGAAACGGAGCTTAATTAGACTTCAATGGAGAGTTGGCATAAATGCAGCGTAAGAGGTGTCACTGCTTCAGCAGATGGTTTTCTTCAGCAAGTGAAGAAATGGAGCTTAATTTGACCTCAATTGGCATTCAAAATGCAACGTAAGAAGAAGTCTCACTGCATCAGCAGACGGTTTTTCTTCCAAGCCCTACAGCAACAACAAAAGCTTCTCAACCACCTAACGTATCTTTGTGCAGGACACCATTTTCTAAAAATTTGATTAAATTGTTTTGAAAATGGAAAATATTGTTTTGAAAATTAATTGGACTAAATCTTGAAAATCACCGGACTTCATTTTATCAAAACATAAGTCACTCAATCATTGACTTATGTCATGGATTGAGGGGGAGTGTGATTTAAAATAAAATATTTTCAAACGATATTTCTTCATAAAAGGTCCGGTTTGTACGAAACAAAGTGGTGATCTAAAGATTTAATGTTATGTCATGGTATGATTTTCTTTAAAACTCAAAGATCTGTCAAAATGAAATTTTTTCTGTTCTTGTTTGATTGTGAAATTGTTTTATTTTACTAAAATATCTCTTAAAACAATCATACCTGACACTAACAATTTTTAATGTCTTAAACTGGTCCTTATCTGTCATTTTTCAAAATCAAATCTTGCCACGTCTTTCCCCAAAATTTTTCTAAATGATTTAAATCAGTTGGGATCACAAATCTCAAATGGTTTGATATTTCTGATCGGGGTAGAGATCGTGATTTAAATCTCAAATCTTTTTTAAATGGAATTGGTTTTTAGTCCTTTAAAGGCACTCCTGCCTCCATGTGCCAAACGATTTCAATATACATAATGCACATGTTGAGAAGGAGGATTTATCCAAAAACCAGATGAGTATTTAAACATAGCCACATTTTCTCCCATGTTTTCTAAACCTAATTAAATCACTTGGGATCCAAAATCTCAAAGGGTTTGATATTTTTGATCGGGGGAGAATTTGTGATTTAATAATGAAATTTGATAAAAGGTGATTGTTTTGATTTAATTGTGCACGCTGCTCTCTCATATGTGCTAAACGCTTTCGAATCTTGAAGCACATATTGAGGGGGAGCATAACTATCGAGGTACAAAAGTTTTTAAAGAGATTTTTAAAGTACCTTGATTGAGTTTTCAAATGGTTTTATTAATGGATTTTGTGATCGTGGATGTGCTTCAAAAGCACTCTTTCCTCTATATGATAAAATGATTTCACTTATCCTATGCACATATTGAAGGGGAGAATTTTACCATGAAAATCAAATGGCTTTTTCGTATGAAAATTGTGATCAAAGAAAATATTTAAAAGTCCTCTTGCCTCCTTGTGCTAAACAATTTCTAAATCATACGCACATGTTGAGGGGGAGGTTTTCTAAATGATCAAAACTATTAAGGTACAAAATGCGTTGATCTCGTATCACAAGTACCTTGATTGGTTTTCCAAATGATTTTTCAATTGGTTTCGAGAAGGAATGAACAATACCAAAAGACCGACCAAATTTACTTTATGCATGGTGTTATAAGGATGGTTAGGTTAGGTATATGTTCCCACGATCTGCCAGAACCGGAGGGATCTACCCAGGGACAATCCAATAGATAGTGTAGAGTCCTTAGGTATATTGAAAAAAGGAGAAAAAATGAGAATATGGGAAGAGTGCGAACTGAGACAGAGCTAGTACTGGAATAAACCCAACAAGGTTCTAGTAATGAAGTCTCGGTAAGCACTGAAGGGGTTGAAGAATGAAAAAGAAATGAATATGAAAAAGGGTGAAAAGAAATAGCCCTCCAATAATTCAACCTTAGGGCAGTAACCGGGTTCAATTCATATGCTACTGATGTTTACTAAGGTAACATCGGTATTGAAGACAAGACGTCATGGACCCAGTGACGCACTGCACTAAAACTTCCCAAGCTACTCAAGTTCCTCTTAAAAGGGATTGTTTCATTCTCACGGGGAACCTACATAATCTATCGACTTTCTCTTAGAGATTGTTGATATTGAAGAAGGAGACCCTCTCCCTAGTCTCTGGCACAGGAACCAAATGAGCACTATTGAGTCTAGAGCCAAGAGATCATCCACAATATCTCATTAGGACACTAAATTATTGAAGACTTGCTGTTTCACACAATGTGGAAAGTAAGTATATATTGAGAGTCCTACGCATTATCCTTGTGGTATTGCCAGAACATCCGAGTGATATGTAAATATTCACGATGAAGATGGAAATCCTTCTAGATCCTACATCAAACAAGCTCTTGGTGGGTGACATGTGAGATCTTCTCGTAAGATCAAGCTTGTGACAACTGGACAGAAACGATGGGGCGATTCACTCGTGTGCAAACCTTTCGATGTGCAAACCTTCTTTTCTCTAGCACGTCGAATGTGTATTCATTTCAAATTCAAAAAGTATCTCTGATTGAAAAATACTTTTAGAAAAACCGTTCGATGTGCGAATCTCTTCTTTTCGCTAGCACGTCGAATGTGTTATCATTCTCTAATACAAAAAGTATTTTGTTTGAAAAATTGATCTTTCTCATAAAACCTTCGTCGTATTGCAAAACTCTTTCTTAAATCAATACGCGATTGTTTTCATATCATTTTTCATCAATCAGTGAATATCAATTCGCTGGTTCACTCACTCCGTGTTGTCTTCTTTGAGACGTTCCGGTTTGAGAACGGCTAGAACAGCTGCGAAACCCTGTCAAGGAGATTCTTCGGAATTATACCTGATCACAGGCAGTACTTGTACTGATCAACGGGGAACCGTGGGCCGTGTACCTCAATTCAGCGAAAGTGGTCAAAGACACTTTCATGTGTTTTATTGCTAACTGTTGTTTGCAGGTACACTTGGACGGTTGCAGCTGATCAGAATTGAGGAGTCAATCCTAAGCCGCATGCTCACAATATCCACACTTAATTTGAAGAAATCATGACTGGTGCATATCTACATAACCTGGCTCTGATATTTCATACTATGCTTCTGCTTCGCTGCTGCAAATATCATGAACCAGTAAGGCTTCCGCTACTCTGATGGAAAGATGTCATGATCCAAAAGTGTGAGCATGTCGGTTCGAAAGTCACAACTTCACATGATGGCAACACAACAAAGGGTGATCCAGAGATTTACTGTGGCTGATGATCTCAATGAAAGCTCGAAGATCATCAAAGATGTGGATCAGTTGAAAGGCCTCCACTGAAAGTACATAACTATGCGGACTTTGAAGATTCGCTACTAATGCACAAAGATCGTAGAAATGAAGAATTCAAGTCTACGAGCTCAAGAACGAAGTCAATGATAGAATGCTAGGAAGCAAAATGTATTTCATGGGGTGACCTCCCTTAGGGGGAGATTGTTAGGAATTGGAAATTCCATGTTAAAGTGCCGGTCACCCCAATTATAGTCTAGCATATGTTAGCTCGTAGATTTGTAGTTATTTACGTTATGTAGTAGTTAATTAGTTAATTTGTAGCGTAGAATAGTGTAGTGCAACACCGTGGAGGAAGGACGGGTCTTTACCCACTGTATCCCTGATCCACAGGCCGATAGGAGGTCGTTATGTCTGTAACTATAAATACCCCTTCCATCCATGGAAGGGGTGGTGCTTTCAATCTAATATTCCATACTTTTGTGTAAACCTCTAGCAAGAACACCCTCTCTCTCTACTAACTCTCTAACTATGGCAAACATGTATTTTGATCATCCAAGACCACCCGAATCATCAACACAATAAAAATAACGATCCTACAGCCTAAAAGGTACTTTTTGCAACTTTTATAAACTCCCCACCACCTAATTTGTCGGTCAACATTTTCCTACATTTCCACAAACTTGTTAATTAAAAACATGTTTATCATGAGTCCAGAACTTCAGCTACAACCCGACTAATTGGTGGCAAAGTTGAATACTTTTGCAAATGCAGTCTTCGTCTACCAGTGAAGACGTCAACAACAAGGCCAAACCCTGGGAAGCGTTTCATAAAATGCTCTATTTGTGATGTGTATCAGTTTTTGGATGATGATCTGCCTTGTGAATACTATAAAGATCTGGTGTATGGGTTCTTTGAAAAGGAGAAAAGATTGAAGAAGTCGGTGGATATTGAACACTTGGTTGATACTCTTGCTTTGGACAAGTCAATCTTGGACAAAGAGTTGACTGATGCAAAGTCAAAGTTGAAGCTGTATGATAGGTTGTTTTTCATTATGTTAGGATCTTTGTCGGTTACTTGTGTTGGACTTGGTATGTTAATAGGCAAGTAATGTAATGGACTAGATATAAATGTTTAATTATATATGTAATTTACTTTTGGAGAAGTTTTAAGTTTTTATGTTTAGTGTTAAATTGTAAAGCCCACCGGAACAGCAAAATATATACAGCACAAATTACCTTTACATAATGTAAGCAACAACATAGATCACATAAAATGGATACCCCTAAGTAACAGATTCATGTGTAGATCTTTTGAATACATAATCAACACTGTACAGTGTTGCATTTCATAAAGTAGAAACAATCTTAAACTAGTTTCCCGAATTTTGTGATTTGTTATAGTTGTTTCTGTAAGTATACAAAGGTTTTAATTGAATATGATCACTAGTGTTGCGAATAGCACAAATTCATGATAATGTTGTAACTGCTGCTCTCGTTGGTTGCTGCTGCTGTTTATAAAGGTAGTCATGGTGATGCAATATAATGCAAAACATATGACACGTATATTAGGCCGTCAGAATGAATACTTAAAACTGCTATTGCACGTTAGTACTGCTAGTGCTGAAGACCAAGTAACATAAACATGTTGTTAGTAAATAGTGGGTAAATGCACACAGTTGATAAACAATATGAAGAAAATGTATAATCAAGCTGTAAAACTGTCAAATACATTTTTTGGGTGCCTTTCTTTAAAGTCATAGTGGGTAAACACAAACAAGTCTGGATAGAGCACACTATACCAGGAAGAGATAGTTACAATGCACGTGGCCAATGCATAGACGTTGCCTTACAAAAACGCCTAGACTAGACTATCTTTTTCGACTTTAAAGTAATGTTAACACAAGTGCCTGTAATCGTTAACAACACAATTAGCATGCTGCATAACAATACCTACACTCCAACCTTCCATTCCTTAAATACCAAGTTGGTTTTAATCCCGAACATCCTCGACGCCGATCTCTTGTTAGAGCCTTCAAATGCCTCAACATCTTGTTCTTCCGTGAACCCCTTCTTGGTGTTTCAAAGCATAGCCTCCTTGCATACGGTTTCCTCGAAACCTTATGTCGATACCTGGGCTTGACACAACTCCCTACTTGACGTGGAACGGAAGAAGATCCTGCATCCAACAAAACCTGATTTTGAAGAGAATTTGTCGGTACATTCTTTAAAGTGGCATCATCGTATTCGATAACCCGTTGCACCCGTTTATATGGTGGGGAAGTAGACCACCCAACATCCATTGCTACACAACCCACAAATCCCCCATAGTACCATTCATCGTCACTGAACTCAATGGCGTCATCAACACTTTCGCTATGCAAAAAATCCATGAAAAGATTCTTTCCTTGGAATTCAATTCCTTTACGTCTAGGTTGGGAAGGAGGGGTTCTTAGGGGAGGTGAACGCCCTTCTTCCTCCTCCCATGCAACAATATCAGAGTAAGACTTAGATGTAGCAAGTTGCACAAGTTTATCATGTATCGCAAGCTTTGCATTCGTTTCCTTATCAAGAAGATTAAAAGTTAGGTTAGGATAATAGAAACATGCTAAGTTAACAGGTTTATGTGAAACGTACAAGCCGATTAATCCATATTCATCGGCAAGTTCATACATCCTTTTAACATCATTATCACATTCAACAATTGTCAAACCAGTAGAAAGAACAAATCTTGGCGTGCAAAACTATAAAGCCCGTATCTCACACTCAAGCTTGTAGGCCAACAAGTCAAGCATTCGCTTAAAGTTCATCCTTGTGGAGTTACTAAACCTTAGCGAAAGGGTTCGGCCAAACGCATAACTTAAATTGGGCAACCGAATGAAGGTACCATCGTAGTGAATCTCAAACACAGGATACGCAGCTACAGACCCTGGCGTCCTGTAATAAAGGTATATAAATGTACATAAAAAAGAATAGCAAGTATGGTAAAAAATATAGTCAAGGCAAGTCAGAACCACGAGGTAACATATAAACATTTTTAGGAAGGGTGATGGTATTCATATCTTAGTTTGAGATCAAATAAGGCAACTGAAGGCTTAGTAGCATTTTTTGATGAAAGAGATTGTTTGGAGAAAGGCATCCTGACTAGTGTACAAATGTGATCTTGATCAACATTTGCTATATATTAGCAAAGGTAGTATTATTTTACTATTAACAATGTACTTATATATTATATGATACTTATGATCCATTGATTTTGATACGGAAATAGTAATGGGGTAAATGTTATTTTATTTTGTTAAACGTTTTTATGTCTAGCGTGTTTGTGTAATAATGTTGGTGTTAATGTGTGAATGAATCTGCCAATGGATGAGGCATCATATATGTTTGATTGTAAAATGTATTTGATAGAATATCGTATATTGAAAACCGATAGTGCATGAAAAAACAACGAAAGTGCTGTTGGAGATAAGTTAAAAATCTAACTCTATAAAAAAACCGAATCATGTTCTCGCGATAAGCTAGCGCAACGTCAGCAGGATTGTCAACTTGCAACCATTGACAATGTGCCAATCGACATAAAAATATACAAACCCACACACCACAATCACCAAAAATACACCCTTCACTACATGTAATCTTATAGTCGTTCGGACGTATTCCAGTCTTATCAAAAAACGTTTGCTTACTCTAGAACAACTGGTAGTTTGGCCTGTCAATAACCGAGATTGTTAACATACATACAGGGTTGCTCTTGTTGGAGGGTTGTCAAAAATGTTAATATTGTATACTCCAATTAAGTAAGTTATACATAAACTACAGTTGTTTGTTCAAGAAGGATTAAAAATAATACGTCGTATATATAGTGTTGTTAACTGAATATTTGTCCAAAAGTATTATATGTTTGTTATGCGTCATATGTATAAATTCGACCATTTGACAATTGCTTCGCAATTAATTTTTATAAGACATTTCATTTCATTACATTAAGCGATAAACAAAGAGATTAACGAAGAAACAACATTGATGATGAGTCCAAAACAAAAAAAAGATTATTATGACAGAACTTGAGAGAGAGCACATAACAATCTAGGAGTATAGGTTTAATATTTTTTTCGCATCATGGCCAGAAAGGAGCTTTTCTTGAGAACTTGCAGCTGCGTGTCAGTGATGAGCCTCATCAGCGTCCTATTTTTCTCTAGCTCCTCATCCTGGATTTCACACAGCATTTCCATACAAGCACTTGAAACAGTGGACCCAACAAAACACTCCAACTGCTTGATCTGCTCACCCCGCACACGGCATCGACAAGTTAGCTCCATCACCGTTGCTTGCATATCACTAATGAACTTTAGATCACGTCCATTGTCACGCACAAAGACAGTATTAGCCATGTCGTAAATATAGGTATCCATTTCTGTTGTAGTAAATGATGCTGTGGGTAGTGTCTGTCACTTCACAAAAGTAGTTTGAAAATATATTAGATCGTGTCCGTTTATATAAGCAAAATGGGGTGTGTGGGGTGACACGGAATTTATTTTCAATTAAATAAACTCAATATAAGTAATTGTGGATAGTCAACTGGTCAATAGTTGCGTCTTGTCAAGTAATTAAAAATGCACATTAAGCCAAATGCAATTAATGAAACTTTTGTAGTACTCATACGCTTCCTGGCCCAAAGATAACAATTTTTGGGCAACTAAACCATTTGGGGGCAACTAAACTAGTTAGCCTGTTGTTTACTTGCAATTCAAACAAATGTTTTAGTAAGGTATGCCACGTGGTCCATAACATTATGATGTGTATGCCTTAGGAAAAATATTATTTACCCTTGTTGTTAACATAGAAATGGTATTATTAGGTGTACATTTACTTTATATTTTTCTGTAACAATATACAATTATAATATAACTAACAATTTATGTCATGAACTCCAAGTATGTGTGCACTTGGCTGTGGTTTCTTCAGTATTGCATGGTTATTTTGAAATAACCCAAATCGGGGGTGCACAAAAGTAGGTCAAACTTTAATAATGAGGAAAACATGTTCTGAAATGATGGTGCTAGTGTCATGTACTTGAACTGTTTATGTCCATTAATTATAAAGTTTACGTATTCCCATAAAAGGTGGAATTAAAGAAATCCTTCAAATCTATGCATCATCACATTCATTTAACATAGACTTTGCAGTCGTAGCCTTGGTCAAAGGATGGGAGTGTCAGTGATGTTGCCACTACTGGTTTGCGCTATCCACTGCCAGTAATGGTAAATACACTGCTAGTGCAATTGTGGTGTATATGGAAACAACAGGGGCTTTTGTGAAACATTTTGCTTGTACAGTACTTATTCCCCAAATCACTGCCGATCAATTAATTGATCTTTTAAACACTCCCAATTGGCGCTGAACAGAAACCCTAACCGCTCCCAACTATAATTTTACAACTCCCATATCACATTAACTTTCAATGTACAATGGCAACTAAATATTCCAAAACCCACAACTTAGTCGCATACCTAGTCAAGAACGACCATTCTGAAGGTTTTCATGAGATGATTGATTTCATCAAACATAGTCCCACACACTATGCATTAACTGTAGAACCCGTCATTGTTAAAGCTTATATACGGCAGTTTTGGAGGAATGCTGAAATTCAACAAAGAGGTGGAAAAGAGGTTATTAGGGCGGTTGTTGATAAAATGGAGATTCTGATCACAGAGGAGGTGATTAGAGGTGTTTTGAAGCTTCAGGATGCCGAAGGAGTTGTTAATCTGTTTGATGCTGAAATATTTGAAGGTTTAGAAAGAATGGGTTATGAGAGAAAAGGGGATCGTATAAAGTTTCACAAAGGTATGTTTTCTCCGCAATGGAAGTTTTTAATCCACACCTTGCTCAAGTGTGTAACCAATAAAACAACTGGATTTGATGAGTTTCCCTCAAAGATTGCAACTGCTGTCATCTGTTTATCTCAAGAAAGGGTTTTTAACTGGTCTCGAATGATTTTTGAGGGTTTTCAAAAGAACATTAAAGAACAGGGCAAATACTACCTCTATCCTAGGTTTGTTCAATTGATAGCAGAAAGTCAAATAACAGAACCCATTCCCCATAAGAAAAAATATGACGTTTTACATATGCTTCCTAGGATGTTTGTCCATATGAGGAAAAAGAGTCGAAATTTTACACGAACCATAACACCTTTGTTTCCTCACATGCTAAATCTGCCACAACTTATAGAGGAGGAAAATCCACTACCCATTCTATCCACTGATGAACAACCTGCCACCACTTCCAAAACCAATTCCAAACCCTTACCTTCAACATCTGTTGAGGCTGGTGGTAGTGGTGAAGGACATGAGGGTGTAACAGGTGTGGGAGGGGACATGAGTGGAAGGGGTGAAAGACATGAGGGTGTAACTACTGTTTCAGGCGTAGACGCTGACCAGGTAAGTGAAAACTCAAGTAAGACCCAACCACTGCCAACTCCTAATGTGGAGAGTTCGCTCGAGCTCAACACAGGTGGAGGAATCCCCAACCAACTGGGTAACTTGGGGTTCATGGATACGGAGGCTCGGTCGGATGCCATGGTAGTCACATCCTATGATTCACCTCTCGGAGTAGGTCACACAGATCGGAGTGATGAGGATAGACGTGAAACTGAACATGAATTGACGGGTAATGATACTTTTGTGCATAATGACAATTACCAGTGTACACCTCTCGGACCAGTTAACACATGTCCAAGTTGTGAGGATACAATGGAACTTTTAAAGGAATTGACGGATAAATGTAGCAACATGAAGTCTAAAATGTCTGGTCTTGAGGAACTGACAACCTCTCTAGCTGGAACTATTAAAAGGTACAAGCACAGGCTGAATGTTTTGGAGAGAATGAGAAGACCAGGGATTGCTGCATATAGAAGAGTCAAAAGGATGGGAAAGAAGGCTAGCTCCTCAAAGGATCAGAGTTTGGAGGATGAATCCAAACAGGGGAGGAGTAAAAGCATAGATTCAGGGGAGGATAGTCGTGCTAATCGGGATGGTTATCTGTTGACTGACATGGAAGGAAAGGCTGCAGCGATAAATGATGCTTTGAAAGCTACTTGTGCAGAAAAAGAGAAGGAAGTGGTGCAGGCAACAAACACTGCCTATGTTGCTGCATCCACTGCTTCTAAAGAAGAAGCCACTACTGGAACCACCTCTAAGGTAATTATAACAACTGTTACTGCAGATATTCCCATTGCTATCACAACCACTGCTACTACAATCACAACCACTGTTACATCACCACCAAGATCAAAAGAAGCTGAAAAGGAGGTTGCCATTCAACCGGTAAACCAAAAGCAATCTTTACCAATCCCTGAACCTATCGTTGCACCCATTCATGCTACAATTAAACCTTATGCACCTAAACCCTTGGGAAGTTTGAAGATTGGTGAGCCTGTGAAGTCAGTTGTTGGTCAACCAGATATTGGAAAGGGTAAAGGAATTGCAGAAACAGTTTTGAAGTTTAAAAGTAGAGATGAGCAGGAGGCTTATGATAGAGAACAAGCTGAAAGAGTACATCTGGAACTAAATGCTGGTGTTATTAATAGGGAAAAGAAAAAGCAAGAAGAGGAGGAAGCTTCTCAGAAACTGATTGAAAAATTGAAAAATGAAGGACAAGTGTTCCAAGGATCAGAGGGAGATGATACTCAAGATGAACTTGCTGAAAAGAAAAAGCAAGAAGAACTGGAGATTGTAAGCTTTATGGAGGGTAAAAGGCTGGATAGGATGGGAGATCAAATTTCCACTGTTCAACCTACAAGACTTAGAGAAAAGACTCTAGAGTTCAGCTATGTACCAACAGATGAAGAGATTGAGTTCTTGATAAAAAATGATCCAGTGATCAAGAAGAAAGAAATTGAGCTAGTGGCTGATAAGACTTTAACTGAAGATCAAAGAACTGCACAGTTAAAGGACTTTGTCCAGATGAAGAACAATCAAGCACTTCAAGATGTTGTTGCTTCAGTCAAGAAAGGCCAAAAGAAATCAAGACAACCAACAAAGGCACAAATAATTTCAATGATGAAAGATTATTGTTGCAAGGTTGGTGGTTGGAAAAGACATCAATTCAAAGGAATGTCTGATGATAAAGTTGAAAGTATATACTACAGAGTTCAAAGACAAGATAAAGATTTTATTCCAATGGACTCTGAAGAAAAATCAAGAAGGTATCCCAATTTGAAGAGAAAGGCCAAAGATAGTGGATCTCAGACATCTAAGAAGACAAAGTTTGCTCAAGAACAAGAAGTTCCAACTGAGAAGTTCACTGAAGAACAACTGACTGAGATGATTGTAAAAGAAGAAGAAGATTTCTACCCTGAACCACTGCAAGTCAGACATCCTATCATTGATTGGGAAGTATTTACTGCCAGCAATTATGCTCCAACATGGAAGATTACAAGGCTGGGTGGTAAAACTTCATCATTCATTCAGTTTGAAGATCTCGTAAAAGCTTTTGACATAGATGATCTTGACACACTATGGAGGTTAGTTCAAGAAAGGTTTAATGTTGAAGATCCCAAAGATATGAAGGAGATGCAGTTGTGGGTTAATCTTAAAAGGCTCTATGATACAAGTGATGATTTCTGGAAATTCTCATGTTCATGTGCCGGTACTAAATGGTATTATTATGATTCATGTGAAGTTCATCATGTTTCTACAACAAATGGAGTAGATGCATTCATGCTTGCTGAGAAAGAATATCCACTCAGAGCTGGAACTCTCACTGCGATGCTATGTACAAGCATCAGAGTTCATGAAGATAGTGAGAAAGTCAGAGCATTGTTACTCAGACTTCAAGATCAATGTTCAAGAACTATTTAAGCATTGAGAAGAAGATGAAGTGTTTGAAAGAATTCCCCAAATCCTTTCAGAAGATGAAGATTGAAGATTGTTACTGGATATCAAGTTTGCGGGAGGATTGTTGGATTTTTGGTTATGGTTATGAGGATAGAGTGACTGCTCAAGGTATACCACTGCTAGTATAAGATTGGAACTACTGCTAGTTTGTTTGAACAACTGGTACTATTCTGTAGGTCGGGTTAAGTTGTAATGTTCTAGAAGTGGTGATGGTTGTTAGGATCATCTAGAATACTGCTGGAGTTTGAGAAATACTAGAGTTATTGATAACTGATGCTTACGTTTTAGTAGATTGTATTGAAAAAAATAAAAAAATAAATAAATAAAAAATAAACAAAACAACCACAAACATATAAGGATGCAACATTGGCTGATAATGTCTTGAAAAACAACAGTTTAAATACGATCGTGTGAAATATTTAAAATACTGTGTATCATAAAAAAACAACACATAGTGAGATAAGACACCATTTTTTAAGGGATATGTAATTAAAGTGATAAACTGAAAGTGGAAGTTGATACTGCCAGTCATGAAGACCAAGCAATAAAAGGTTACAGATGTATGTACAGTGCTGATTTTAAGTAAACAGTGCTGAGCAGGGTTACAAATGCTTGTATGACGGTCACAAAAGTTTTATTGTAAATATGTTAGAATGTATAGGATGGTGCAAAACTAAGCTTTAGCATAATCTGTAGTTATAAGTTCAAAGTTAAGGGATAAGGTCAACAACCTAGCATTTATTAGGCAGTTAATGCTTTTAAATGCGGTTAGGTAGAGGCTTTCTTTTATAGTGACAGGTAGTCATAAACAGACGCACATTAAAACTGCTTTTACACACACATATCAGCAAAACCCTAATAAAAATGGCTAAAGAAAAAGGTAGTGGGTTTTTGGTTTCTGTAAATCTTATTTTTCTAATGCTAAGCTGGGTTTCACGCATATTTAAAGACTTTGTTTATTTTGCAGATATCATAACAATCTCTTCTGATTCAAGCATGACAGTGTCCTCAAGCAGTTCAGATACAATGCAGCCATGTAATCCATGGGCTTCATATTTCCCAAACGCTGAAACCTCTGAAACTGATTCAAGCTCTATATCCACCTATTTGTCTACCGACAGCTCAAGTGACTATTTTGACAGACCCGATGTGGTAGCTTACCGCAACAGTCTGTTGAAAAGAGCAACGTTTATGAGTTTCGTGGAAAAAAAGGCTTCAGTTAGTCATGCCGAATGTCGGAACCTCTCGGGTTAAAGGATTCAGGTAATAGGACTTGCAAATAAACAAACATGGGCTGATATTAAAGAGAAGAAAATTGGCATAAATAATCCCTCCACAGTCGCAGGAACGGCTGACAAAGGCAAAGGCAAAGGGAAAAGAAAAATGGCTTACAAGTAACATCTTGTTACCTTATCTACTGGTTTGTTGATGTACTAAAACAACTGGAATGGTTGTTATCTGTTTAATCTATAATATGTGCACCTGAAATCTGCTGCGACTATTTGTGCAGATCTTTTTAGTATTTATGCATATGCCTTGAGTTAAATAGGTGGAAATGGAAAATTCACTTTTCTGTGTATGTTTACTTTTTTACCTATAAACAAGTAATAAATAACTACAAAGTTTAACAGGATTACCTTTGAAAAAAGGTTCAGGTTTGGATGTTTAACCCACCAAACATGACATTTTTAACATGACATTTTTTAATAACAATAAACAAAATTAAGGCGACCATAGAAGGAATCTATACCAATGTATTATAGACTACATAATTACGAATCAGACAGACATAAAAAAGAACAATGGATTGTAGAATGGAATTAAAACGTATGTAACATAGGCATTAATCGAATAACAACAACGATTCATTATAACATGGATCGAATAACAATAATCGACTTAAAACGTACCATACTTTGCCACCTTATTGGAACAAAAAGATTGAGCAATTGAAGGTGGTTTTCTTGTTGTACAAAAATGTAACGAACGGAAATAATCGGTTGCAATGAACATTGTACGTTACGAGCAAGAGAGGTGCCGACGCAGCAGACTGTTTCATTTGTGAAAAGATTAACTAGGAATGCTTTTATGCGAGAAGCAAAAAACATCGAGAGTGAAGAAGACGAATGCTGAAGACGAGTGAGTATTGGATTTTTAATTTAAATTCACTGTACTTTCACTATTCACATGTGTACTTTTTATGCAACGTAAAATGACCAAAAAACCCTTTTTAAAAAATACGGTTGCCCACCGACTTTTGGTTGCCCAAAAAACAATACCTTACACATACGGGACACTTGTCGCACTGTGGTTGAGTTGCCCAATAAGAGCGGTTGCCCTCGGTCTAGTTTCAAATTTAAAATAAAAGTGGTCCATAAAGTGATATGCACCAGGGCGCGCGGTCTATTTGTGTGATTTTCCCTTAAAAAAGTGTGTTGAAAAGTGGAGTGGTTTAAGATGGTTGGAAGTGAAAAGTAAGATGGTGGTGAAGGCCGAAAAGAGAAAGTTGATGTGACGCTGAGGTGAAAAGTGATGTTGTATGAGGATTAGGAGTAGCCTTAGAGGTGGTGTGTTTGTACGTGTACTTGAAGCATAAAATCACAGAAGTATATATCGAGGAATATGATATTGGTTGTTAGCTAAGTTGTGTTATTGATCGGGTATGTTTGGTGAAGTGGGTTGGGGCTGGGGCTGGGGCTGGAATTGAAGCTTATATTTTTATAGAGTTTTTTGACGAATTAGTTGGAGCTGAAACTTATTAATGTAATACTGCATAAAATTACATCAAGTTAGATTCGGATATATTTCTAGCTCTTACGTGATAATCCATTATGGGTATGTTTGGCGAAATGGGTTTGAGCTGGAGCTGGAGCTCAGCCTGAAGCTTATAATATAAGTGGAAAGCTGGAGCTTATATAATTATAAAGCTTTTTGGCGAATTTGTTGGAGGTGAAGCTTATTGATGTAAAATCGCATAAAAATGCATAAAACTAAATTAAGATATATTTGCGGCTTTTGCGTGATAATCTATTATATTTTAAAGTGTATTTAAGTAATTTGACTAGCTATAAGCCCTTTTCAATGTGCTTGAGCTTATGGAGACTCATGGCTTATAAAAACTTTCATAAGCCTGTGTCACAAACAAAGATTGTTTTAAAAGATTAAGCCCTTATAAGTTCGTATAAGCCTCACGCCAAACACAACCTATATTTTAAAGAGTATTTAAGTAATTTGACTAACTATAAGCCCTCATAAGTCTGTTTCATCTGGCTTGGGCTTATAGAGGCGTATAGCTTATAAAAGCTTTCATAAGCTTATGTAACAAACAAAGCTTATTTTATCAGTTAGTTTATTTTAAAAGCTCAAGCTCCTATAAGTCTCGATAGTCCCACGCCAAACATAACCATTGTCTACTTTTCAATACACGATAACGACTTGTGTGTGACTACAAATATGTCGAAAAGCATGGGGCTAGGCAGACTCAAAAGTGTCGATCATGTTAGTTTTGGGACTATTATTCTACCCTATCTAAGAGCACTAGGTATCTATGGTGTTATCCGACGGTGTTATGACAAAAAGTGTTATCATCTCAACTTTTACATAATAGCTCAGAACCTATAACTTAACCCAAAAACACCCTCATCACTCAAGTTATTGAACAAGCTTAGGCCTCACACTTAACCCAATAAAACACAAATAAATAAATAAATAACTATTATAGCTTGGCTGGTAAATTTGACGTCATAACCTATAACTTAAGGTCGGATATGATCTTGTGCCATATAGTCGCATTATAGAGCTATAACACGTACTGTAACTTGAAGTGCCGAGTACTCTAACAAACAAGCTAACAAGTAAATCTTTGTACAAAAACGTACATGAAGCCTACTAAAGTTCAAAGGCAACTTAATTTAAACGATAAGAATTTGAAGGTCTTTTCTTTTTCTTTTTCTTTTTTTTTTTTTTTTTTTTCATGTTTTTTGTTTTTTAACATTTTGCTTTGAACTTGTGGCTGCATTTTTTTAGTTTTCTTTTACTTCTGAAAATCAATGTCATTGTTAATTTTTTTGATATTAAAATATAAATTTACAAAAGGTTAAATAAAATAATACTACTTTTAAAACATGAAAAACTGACTTGTCAAATAAGAGTTACTAACACAAAGAAACTTATTAAAAAATATATATATCATAAATTCATAATATTAGTGAAAAATATGGTTGTTAACGAATCGGACGAACATGAAAGGAACTTTATTCATGTTCGTTTATTTAATTTTAACTAGATAAATAAACGGACACGAACGCTTAAACGGACAATTTTCTTTTTCATGTTCGTCTATTAAGAAAATGAGTTGTTCATGTTTGTTTATGAAAACACTAAACGAAGTCTAAATGAACATAAACGATCAAACATAAATGAACGTAAAAAAACTAAAACTTTATTAAATTATGCATCATATTTTGTTTTATAAGTATTGTTTTGTTTAAACAAACCAATTTTAAAAGTATATAATTAAAAGATATGTTATACGAAGATAAACAAACAAATGAACATAAACGAACTTTAATAAACGCATAGTCAGGCATTCACGAATATAAATTAGCGGACACGACTTTTGTTCATGTTCGCATATTTAACTATAAAAGAATAAAATATTATTCATGTTCATTCATTTAATAAATAACAAACATGGACGAACTTTTATTAAACGGTTTAAGAAATATTTACTTAACGTTCAGTTCGTTTATGAACCTAATTAAAAATACTATATCCCATATGTGTTATTCATTGGATATTTGGTTAAAGTTAGGCATTAAAAACGATCTTCTTTTCACAAAAGAAAGCCAACATTTCATTTAAAATAAAAACTGTACCACAAACCCTTTTTGTCGAAAGTAATTTAATAATCAGAAGTTTAGTTGACAAAATTTAAGGAGTATAAGGCTGCGCACAGTCGAGGTTTTGAAATCGGTCGGTCGTCCGAAAATTTCATCGACGACCAATTTATAAATCGGTCATGTTGATTGTGGCCTCCGGTCGAGATATCGGTCGTAGCCTCAAAAAATGCAACATCGGTCTAAAATACAAGCGATTTCAAAAGTAAACCATTTCCAACTTTTTTGCCCGTTTGGGCATTAAAAAAAAATTAAAAAAATTAAAAAAACTTTACTACTATATAAATACTAACTCAAACACATTTCTAAAACACACAATTTCAATCAACAATTCTATCTCAATACCTTTAAACACATTCTTTAATATGTCGTTCGAGCTTTTATTTGGTTCTTCTTCGTCTTCCGACGATGAAGAAGTTTTTAGTAAGTTTGTGGAGTTTTCGGATTTTGCTTGGAAGGCTTACAAAGCATCACAGCCAAAAGTTTGACGAAGGTACATACGTAGGGATCATGAGGGTGCTCATAATCGTTTAGTGGCGGCATACTTCTCCGAAAACCCGCAGTTCGACGCAAGAACATTTCGTCGGCGGTTCCGAATGAGCCGAGAACTATTCACAGAAATTGTGCGAGAGGTAACCGATCATTCTCCTTATTTTCAACAAACTCTTGATGCTAGGGGCATACCTGGTATTAGCCCATTGGTCAAGTGTACTGCGGCCATTCGTCAATTGGGATACGCGGTCGTTCCTGATTCTCTTGACGAGAATCTGGCAATGGTTGCAACAACATCCCGTGATTGTCTCCGTAAGTTTTACAAGGTTATCATGGAGTTATATGGTGCCGAGTATTTGTGAAATCCCACGTATTCTGACCTTGAAAGTTATATGCTCATCACGAGCATAAGCATGGCTTTTCTGGGATGATGGGAAGCATTGATTGTACAAGTTGGGAGTGGGAGAATTGCCCAAATGATTTGAGAGCTCAATATGGTAGGGGTGATCACGGGCCACATCCATTCATTTTATTGGAAGCGGTAGCTTCCCATGATTTATGGATTTGGCATGCATACTTTGGTGTCCCCGATATGAATAACAATGTAAACGTTTTACGTCGTTCCCCTGTTTTCAATGATATCAAATCTGGGAGAGAACCAGACCTTGAATTCGAGGCTAACGATGTGGCTTATAAAAGGGGATATTATCTTACTGGCGGGATATATCCACAATGGTCCGTTCTTATGAAGTCCATTTCAAATCCTCCCACAGGTGATGAAAAAAGAATATTGTACAAGAGGAAGCACGAAGCAGCAAGGAAAGATGTGGAACAGGCTTTTGGTGTGTTGAAGAAGTGAAAAATGCTTAAAGTTCCTGCTCGAGGGTTGTTTAAAAAGGATATCCAATATATTATGTATACATGTATCATATTACATAATATGATCGTTCGACACAAGCAGCGAGCGATATGTCCTACATGGTTCGAAAATGAGGGACACCAAGATCATGATCCCTTAAGATCGCATGAAGAATCGTTAGTAGTTACTCAGGAGCTAATGGACGCATCAACTCATCAACACTTAAAATCTTATTTGATCGAATACATTTGGAGAAATCGTCACAATAATGTCAATGAAGAGAATGAAGTCGATAGTGACGATGACGATGAGAAAGACGATGCAGATTTTTTTAATCTTTTTAACGTTATTTGAATAATTTACGTAATGTTTTTAATGTTTATTTGAATTTCGTACTGTAATGTTTTTAATTTTAATGAATTTAAATTTGTTGTTTAAAATGTTTGAATTTAAAAAAAAAAAAAAAAAAAAAAAAAAAAAAAAAAGTCGGTCATCGACTGTGGCATCCTGGTCATGTTTGATCGCCGGAGAGAGAAAGCTGATGTGGCGGTGGTGACCTGGGTCACGAGTGTGCCCAGCCTAATAATGCTCGAACATGCTTAGGCTAGCCACAGTCGTGACCTGAGTTATCGCCTGCCGCATCAGTTTTTTGCTCTTCGACGACCAGACAAGAACAAGTTGCCACAGTCGATGACCGAGGTGTTTTTTTTTTTTTTTTTTTTTTTTTTTTTTTTTTTTTTTTTTTAATAAACTGTAGTGTGTTTAAAATCGGTTGGATTTTAGACGATTATCAGTTTTTTTTTAGCTCGACCGACTTCCGACCCTCGCTCCACAGTTGCCACGACCGACTTCAAAGTCGGTCCCCAACCTCGACCGACCGACTATTTCAGTTCGACTGTGGCTAGCCTTAGCTTGGAAAGGAATCCTCTCAAGTTTAGAGGATCAACTTAACTCATCTTGGACATTTATGGGTCATTGGATTTGATCCAATGGCTAAAATCAAAAGAAGTTATTTTGATTTGAGTCATTGAATTAAATCCAATGACTCATAAATGCTCAATTTGAGTCAAGTTGATCCTCTCAACTTGAGAAGATCTTCTTCCGCTTAGCTTTGAGTGTTATAATTTTTAATGCTTAATAAGTAAGCACCAAGTAGTTTTATTTTTTTCTTTTTCGAAATGCTCATTTTTTTCAACACTCTCTGAAGTAGCATTTACGAGCATTGGGCATTTAAGAGTTGGTTACATATTATGATTACAACTACAACTATATTACCAAACATTTTTATAAAAGAAATACAACTACTACCGCGTATAATTACTGCTCACTGCTACTGTTATTTTTTACAAACACATAAAATAAGAACTCTCTTGAGCTCCAACCACATAAGGTGCAATTATTTGAGTCTATAAGGTGTACAGTTGCACATAAGAGCATAGGGTATCGTGGCTAAGCCACTTCTCTTCATTTAGGCCCCACATGTGTCACATCACTTCCACATCTCTTCAACACACTCATTTAAAAATACCCCCAATCACAACTAACCCAAACCTCTTCATTTGGGCCCTACCCACCCTCATTTTATTTCTTTTCCATATTTTTCTAACACAAATTCAAACATTTTAAACAACAAATTTAAAATTCATTAAAATGAAAACATTACAATATATTAAAAGTTAAAACGATACGAAATACATAAATCCTAAATCCTAATCTGAATACTCCCCGTTCGCAGAATCATACGAGGGAGATATATAACCGACAAATTCCTCGAGGCGAGCCAAAGCTTCCTGGTCTACCGGAGATTCCTCACCAAAGCTGGCAGTCGAGGTTGATGCACCTGCACCATCTTTTTTGTTCACCCGATAGCTCCAATTGATTTTGGTGCTGATGTTGTTCGTTACCATTTGAACACACCGCCACAACTTGTCAACAATCTCGTCGTCTTTGTGGGCTTCCTCCTTCAGAAATTTGTCGATCACAGCTTTTCGTTCAGTGCTGATGTCGTTGCAACTCTTGCAGTTTTCTCTCATCTGTTGCTTCTCCGCCCTCGCCTGCTCAAACAATTCGATGACGCTTATAATAGCGTTTTTTCGAGCCTCATCGTCGTTATTGCATTGATTTTGAACGTACACTTGCATATCTTCAGCGGAATGCGGGAGTGGCAAGCCATAATAATCTTGTGTAAAGAGAAGTGTGAATTTTGAAGTTGATGTGTTTGAAAGAGAAGTGTGAATTTTTTTGTGTAAATATGGGTATTATTTATAGAGTGGGTGGGTAATATTTGAATTAAAAAAAAAAAAAAAAAAAAAAAAAAAAGAAAAAAAAAAAAAAAAGCAACCGTTGTTTTTCTTTTAAACGTTTTAAAACGGATAGTTTTTTAAGTTTTCGTTTTGTCTTCTTCCGTGTCGTTGGGGTGGCGAACAAGCAAATGGCGAGGCCACTTGGTGTCGTGGCGAGGGCCGGCGGTGGGTGATGAGCCATCCACGTTGGAGTGGCGAGCTTGGCTCGTTACGACACTCTATGCTCTAAGGTGCAATTTTTGACAAACACACCTTAGTCAAATAGTTGAACATATGTATATAGGTGTACAGTTGCACACATATTAAATGTTCGGGTAAGAAAAAAGTTGGTTGTGATTCCAAACGGATCATTGTGAGCGTATGACACACGAAATAAGAACTCTCTTGAGCTCCAACCACATAAGGTGCAATTATTTGAGTCTATCAGCCCCAAAATAAGTAATCCATAATTTTGATTGCTTAACGTTTTTATCAAACTTGGTAAGCTTTATGGGTGGTCTAAGAAATCCGAAATTTACCTACCAGGTAACATAAGATACTTTAAATGAAATTTCACTCGTATCCATTTCTAAGCTAGAAACATATTATAATTAAACCATTTCTAAAATCATAATTACACCTCAACGCTAACTTTTCACCGATCGGAAAAAAAACCCAAACAAAATTATCTATATATCCTAATAGCCGTTTGGGCATCGTACAAAATTTAAGCTTATATACGCCTTGCTGTCAGCTGCCCATTGGTCTATTGTTGGTTTTTTTAATGTTACAAAATTTAAGCTTATATACGCCTTGCTGTCAGCTGCCCATTGGTCTATTGTTGGTTTTTTTAATGTTTACAAATATGTGGCGAGCTGTGATTGGCCATGGTGTGGGTGGGAACTTACTGTTCACCCATCTCTACACTCGCAATACGTATGTATTTCCTCCTTTGCTAGAACTTTCTCACCTGCACATCATCCTTCCCTTCCCACCGCCTTCCAACACCTACATACAATACACCAAACACACACTAATTTCACTTTAACCAAAAACACACACACGCAAAACTATGCTGAATAATCACAGACCCTATACAATCAGAACGCGAAATCAACATTTAACATCACTTCCAGAAAAAGCTATTAAGATAATCATCATCAAAACAATACCGAAAGTTCATCATCATCACTTATTCAGAAACTTGCATTCATTCAGTTTTACATAAATCACTTTTGAAAGTTTATCATTGTGATTACATCTTTGGGGTTTTTCATTCTTTAGGGTTTACCTCATATAATTTCAATTAGAGGTTTTCATTTTTTGTGTTTGACTAACTCCTGGTAAAATTGTTTTTGCAGGCGTTTCAATTTTCGCCTAAGTTCATCAACATAAACGGTTACACAAGGGGATGCGATTACACAACTGGCTAATCTTAAAGGTGCGCTGTTTATTAATGATGTTTAAGATAAACTGGGAAGTGGCGTTATGGCTGATGGTGTGGAAAAGGTAGTTGGAATTATGCCTACCATGTGTTTGATGAAAGTTTTAAGAAAAGTTATGTTGTTAATAAATTAATTGTTGGAACACAAAAACAAATGAGACTAAAATGTACTACAACATTTGTTTTTGTGTTTGTAGAGTGGCGCATATGAGAAGTACCAAACTTTATAATGGTTTCTTTGGGATGGGTTTGAGCGTCATGAGATGACGGTTGTCAATGTTCTTAGGGCGTGTCGGGATATTGATTGGTATGTATGGGAAATGTAGGGATTTGGTGTCGGCTATGAGGGTTTTTGATAAGATGGGTCAGAAAGTTTTGGTATCGTGGAACCCTATAGTTACAGGGTAAGTAATGAAAGTAGTTCCTTTTTTTATATCAAATATTGTTGTTTCGTGAGTACTTAAATTAGGAAACCAAAACTGTTATAATCAGAACTAACAAATAGAAAATTTATAACAACTACTACCTCTTCAGCGATTACTTCCAAGGTTTGTCATTTACAGAAAATGAAGCTAAGCAAAGAAATGCAACCTGGAATTGGAGATCAAATCTACTTGACAAAATATGGCAATCGGATTGCCATCACAACGTATGAAGGTTGCCTCACAAGCTTACCCTGATGTTATTAATTTAGTTTATTTGTGAAGAGATTTGTTGAACTGATGTGAATATTGTAAACTTGATTTTTTTTTATAGATGCTTGACAAGGAACGTGAGAATGCAAAGCCAGTAACACAACCACTGTTGCAGGGATTTGGGAATATAAGCATTGTAATAGCAAAGATATTTTGTCACTGCAGTTTCTGCATGCAAATAATCAACAAACGCAGTTGCCGTTTCAGGGTACCTTGAGCACCATAAACTGAAAGTAGTATAACTTTTGTTTGATTTTCGGTTTGAGCTTATGAGCTTATTGGTTTATATCTTGCATATAAGCTTATTGGTTTATAACTTTTGGTTGATTTCGGTTTGAGCTTATGAGCTTATTGGTTACCTCCTAAAACAGATTAAAGTAGAGGCTCAAATGGGTAGGTTTGGGGGCTCAAATGGGAGTCGGTTTGGGTGCTGAAATGGGTTGGTTTTGGGGCTGAAATCGGGCCATTTAGGTGCTGAAATAGGGAATGAAACGGGTGGGTTTGGGTGCTGAAATAGTTGCATTTGGTTGCTGCAATGCGACTGAAATGGATGCATTTGGGGGATGAAGTGGGTCTGAAATGGGTGCGTGAAACGTATGGGTTTGGGTGCTGAAATGGGTGGATTTGGGGGCTACATTGAATCATTTATGTATTCAATTATTTTTGGTTTTCACGTATGTGAATTGCAGATGATGCTGCCATCTGGGAGGATGTCCATGAGGTGAAGATTGCTTGCCAAGAAAGATGAGAGGTAAGTCTTTCTAATGTTCATAACCTTTTCCTGCCAAATTAGCTTGCACATGATTTTTATGCTGGAATAGCACCAATTTATTTAAATGGTTATATTTGTCTGTGCATCAACGTACCTTTAATTGAATTCCTCCTATATGTGAAATGATAAGTGTTTGTTTCAGGGTTATGGCATGAGTGGATAGACTTCTGTGAGAGCACGTGGATTTTAAGAAAGTGAATAACCAGTCATGGAGTGGAAAAAGGAGACTGAGATTAAAGTGGGTGCAAAAAGAATGTTGCAGTAGAAAGAAAAGTATTGGCTCTAACGCAACCTCAGCCAGATAAGGCTGTGGAAAATCAGGCCAAAAAAGCATTTTCGATGTCTAGAGGTACGTTTAATTGACCATCTTTAGCTTCTAGAAGTCTGGTGATTATACAAATCTATGGTAATTTTGCATATATTTATCAAGGTTAAGCGACGGGAAAATGGATATAAATCAAAAGAGCTCTAGCCACGTTCTTTAGTAAATATGGAGATCAACAGTAGGTAGCAGAAATCAAATGTGGCATAGAAGTAATTTAATTATGAGTGTTGGTTATATGTTAGTAGCTACGGGGAAGTGAAGTTGAATTTTGTGCGTTATGTAGTTTGAATGAAATGTCACACATGGTGTAGGTTGAGCGTTGTTCAGAATTGAGGATGTTGCGAAACGTGTTTAGTTAACGTTTTTGGATTAGTTGAGTTATAGATTTGTTTATGCATAGTAGTAATAGCAGTGTTTATGTGATGCCGTGTAACGAGTGTGCTAAAGTACTTAATATTTTACTTGATTGTAGTTTCAGAAATCAAATGTGGCAATTAGCGTATGGTTAGTGGTAGTGGGTGGTTTATATTTCTGAACTGGAATAGTAGTAAAGTGTCATTTAATGTAGATTTGTTTGCGTATGGTGGCTTTAGTGTTCATGTAATGTCTGTTAACGAAATAGTTATGTAGTCTTAATGAAGAGTTTGTCGACATAGCCTTCTAATACTATTACTATAAACTACTGATCGTCTGATCTTAAACCTTTAATTTAATTTTAGTGGTTCTGATGATTAGTTTTATTGCAGAGTACAAGAAATGGTGAAGAATACAAGGTTGTTTGGCATGATCAACCTGAATTTCTAAGAATGGCGACAAGGCAACATGGCGGGATTATTACAACAATGACAACAAAGTGCATTCGCCCCATCATGATGAGTATGCACCTGTGAGCTTAAATAGGCTATAACCTCAGAGGCATAAAAATTCGTCTTA
This sequence comes from Chrysanthemum seticuspe, assembly GCA_019973895.1. Taxonomy (NCBI): domain Eukaryota; kingdom Viridiplantae; phylum Streptophyta; class Magnoliopsida; order Asterales; family Asteraceae; genus Chrysanthemum; species Chrysanthemum seticuspe. The sequence goes on along the minus strand of BPTQ01000009.1, from coordinate 298,954,942 downwards.
TAAGCTTTTCGAAGTTTCAAAAAGCTCATAGGCCTAAAAATAAGCGTTTGTGTTGAATAAATATTTGATGATCGATTTTTACGATGAACGCTTCTTTGGTTTTTTTTTTCTTATTTGTGTTTGTGACCTTGCAAGAAGTATATTATATTTGATTGCTTGCCTAACTTGAACATATTATGGTGCGTCTTTGCTATGTGCGGAAATCACAAGCTATATTGTTTTCAAATACTGTATGCTATTGATGGACTTAAAGCTGACCATTTCATGAAGAGCACCAATTCAAAACAATTGATAGTAACTTGATGACCATTTTGAATTTCATAACGTGTTGGTGGTTTTATGTGAGATGGCCTTTGAAATGCAATTACATTATTAGGCAGCTATGACAGCTCGGGATCGCGTAGTAGAGACAGTGTACGCATGCCGTTGCTCTCTTTGGTTTCGGTTAATTGCTTACTTTGTATGTCGAATCATAATTTATCTGACATGCCACAATCTCTAATTGGGTTCCATAATTTTTAAGTTACATTATTGCAAGTATCTAAATTGTTTCTGAGCTCAGGTCTGTATTATTAACACAAGCAAGCCAATAAAACTAGGCCAAAAACATATACCATAAACATTATAAGAACACGCACAAAAATTCGATATGATCAACAAAGCGCTCCCGCCGCAGCGCGCAGGTTAACCCGCTCGTTTGGGACTAAACATCAAGTTACAAATAAACAACCAAAAGCTATATAACTTGCTAAAAATTGTTGAATATTCTGTTCGACAACCAAAGAAACAAAAAATTGGTCATGAGTCATGACACAAAATCTTAGGGTGTGTTTGTTTTTAAAAAAAAAGTCTTGCTAGCCCTCTTACTCTTACCAGTAAGAGGTGGGCAGACGTTTTGCTTGTTTGTTTTTTTCTTTTGAGTAAGACTCAGTTAGACATATAACATCTTACTCAGTAAGAGGTGGGGGACTTGTCTTACTGTCTCTTACTCGTTTTGTAAACTTTATATAATATATTTGATTGTTTATTAACTATGTTATATTTATGATAAAAAGTCTTGTTTCATATTTACATAAGTTACTTATTATCGCATTGCGTTGGTTTAATAAACAAATTGCAAAAACGAGCACTTAAAATCATTCGGGCACTTATACGAAAACAAACAACATTATTTCGTTCAGATTTAGACTTTCTAGCCACCTCTTACCAGTAAGATGTGGTAGTCAGATTCAGACCCAAAACATCTTAATGAAACAAACACACCCTTAATTCTCAAAAAGTAATTTAAGAAAGACTTAAAATTTAAAGGTAATAAAAAGAAGAAGTAAAATCCCAACTTTAGATTTTAGAAGGCCCAGGCTGCAATCCACCACCAAACATAAAGTATCGACTCTATCCTTCTAGTGGGCTCTCCGTGGGCCACAATTCTGTATATATTGTCTATAAATACCAATCAATATTCTTCCATCTTACTTCACTAATTCTAACATCACAACTAAACATTCTCTACACTTACTAAACATTCTAAAATCACAGCTCCTTTGGAACTAAAATGAAGCCTCAACATCTATCCGGTGATAGCTCTGCGATTCACGAGTGCACGAGGATGGTCAAGGAAAGACTTCGACAAGCTTTTCGAGCTACTATACTAGTTGATGATACTAGAAATGAAAGTTCACATGCCAAAACACACGTTTCTAATATTGAAGAAGTTAAAAGACCTAATCGTGTATTAAATACAGAAGATCCTATTAGAACTATCATGTTCTTGGGATCATGGAGCCATACTTGATAATTAAAACAATCATAATTGTTGATCGATGAATCTTTCGTGTATTAAATGACTTGTTAATCCACCTATAATGGTTATTTGATTAAAAAACCATATAATTAATGGTAAATGTAAGTGATAGTTATAAATAACAAAGTATTATTACCGAAATTCATGTGGCTATATATGTTTCTTGATTGAATTTGTCAAAAGTTGTTACTTTAGTACATATACAAAAGCAATGGTGTTAAAACATAAGTTATTTGTAGTATAATTCAATCATATAAATAATTCAATGTTATCAAGTCACTACAAAAAAAGATGCTATTTTACACAGTTTATTTGGTAAATCTTCACACATTAAAGTGTGTACAATTCCATTCTCCACACTTTCCTCTTGTGTGGGGATTTTCGGTGTTACAAAATTATTGTGAATTGCCACACTTATTCTCGTTAATATATAAATAGACTATTCACACAAGTTAGTGTGGAGAAATAACTTTTTTTTGTCACATAATTAATTGTGAACATGAGGGAAGAAGTTTGACACCGTAAAATGTGAACAAGAATTGAAAAGTCCACACTTGAAAGTGTGAACAAATAAGGAGGAGGTACACTATAAAAAGTTCACGCTTCAAAGTGTGAACAAACCAACCAAAGCCAATTAGAAAAGTTCACACCTGAAAGTGTCACAAGTTATATAGTGCAGATTCTTACATTATAAAAAGTTCACACCTGAGATGTACTGGACCAAAGCAAATTCAGATTTTTAAAAATTGAACCATTCCAGATTTTTAATATCATTCCATTTCTGGATACACTTTCAACTTGAGACTAAAAAATAGCATTTCTGGACTCAATTACTGGACTCGATTACACTAAAAATAGCATTTCTTGACTCAATTCCAGATGTATAACCCGGATTCAACTTCAGACTAAAAATCATAACATTTCTGGACTCAATTCTTAACAGCCACAATTCTGCAATTACTTCAGATACAATTCTGCAATTACTTCAGATACAATTCGGGATGTTTATTGTAACTCCATTTTGCTCAATTCCGCATTTCTACAATTCTGCTTCTACAACAATTCTGCAACTCTACAAAGCCACCTGCAAATAGATTATTCATGCAATTAGTACAAATAAATAGAGAAGTTTAGCAGTAATCAAGAGAAGTGTTTCGAGCAACAGACATGGCCTTATCTAATAATGAGTCAAATTTTAAGAAAACTTTAGCAGAAGCAATCATAAGATGCTGAAATTCCCTACTACACTCAGGTACCTAAAGTCCTTCACATGTATAAAGGAATAAGCAAACCTACTAATATCTAACTGTCTAAAACTAGAAGCTTATGAGAAAGCTACACCTAGATACAACTAAGCTAAAAGCAAACTAAAGGGTTCAATAAGCTCACAAGAAATCACACAAGGGTTCATAAAAGCACTGATAAGCCAAGCAACAATAAGCAGTTAAGAAAGGTTCAAGTGCAGGCCTAGGGGGTACTTTTTCAATGCTTATAGATGAGCTTATAGTGAGAATAAGCCCTTAAGCTTCTGGCAAAAGTTGTCCTGGCTGGCAAACAACAAATATCCACAAGCTCAGCTTATGAGGAGCTCTACACAGCTTATAGTGAGCTTATGAATAAGCTCAATTTAGATGAAGATAAGTCACATGTTAGAAGAAGAAATCATCAAAACACATGCCACTGAATATACATTATCTAAAGTCTAATCACGCATCAAAGATCCTGAAGGTACAACATGACAACATTTTGCAACCATATTTTCCCATGTATGATTAGTTTCCTGGTAAATGCTTTTATCCTGCTCCTACTTTCACTCTAATTTTTAACATTTAAAATAACATAGATGATGCACCTTAACATCTTAGATAGATCTCCCATGTTAATAAGTTAGCACTAAACATCCAAACTTTACAGCCAAGAAGATGTTTGTTTATGTGTAGCAATTCAAGTCTAATATTTATAATATGATTTTGTTCATAAATGCGCTCCCTTAAAACTTCTTTTATGTCAAAAATTAATCAGGCTGACTTCCTAAAAAACAATCTGAGTTGGTGGAAACAAAATGAAATCATCTTCGTTTGTATAACTGATCATGCAGTCATGTAATTTAAAAGTTCATGGACAAATAAAATACTAATCCAGAATATCACATTGTCAACTGAATTACGAGCCGTGATATCCCTCTCATGACCAGGTTTCTCAAACCATAACACTAAACCGGATGGCGCCACAGCAATTCACCAACTAAAAACTTCGGTTATATAACAATGCAATAAATCTGTATCTTATCGTCTTCTATTTAGCATTCACTAGTCATATAACAACTTATGTAAAACAGCCAAACAGCAACAAGGTCTGCCCTTTCATCATATGATGTACATTCTATTAAGTGAATACTAAACTATACCACACTCCTATAGTACATTCGCAAAGAAATGAAAAAACACCCTGACCAAACAACTCACATCATATCAACGTAAATCCCTGTCAAAATCTGAGATCTTCAAGATAACTATTACAGTAATAGTCATCCACCTATATTCGTACAAACTAAAGCCTACTACTTCCTAACGCAAAACGGCAATATAACTCCAGAAAGCATCAACGATCAAATGTAAAAAACAAAACTCGGCATTTATTTACACAACTTCACTAAACTGTCCTTCCCGAATTTCGAGTCAACTCAGCCAAGACTCGGAACTCAGGATAACAAACAGGATGTACAAAATGCCATCATCTAGCTAACTCTTTAAACATCATACTAACTAACCTACTAATAAGCTACTGATTTTTATTTTTTGTATATTTTTGAGAAACTTGATTAAGATACTAATTGCTAATGAACAATATCTATGATCATGTTACTTGTTTTTTCAATGTGTAACAGCAAGACAAGCTTATAACTATGACTCAGTTTACATAACTTCATCTCATTATATCTAATTACCCTTAGACAGCAAAATAATGTTTATCCAACTAGACCCTATTACAAAAAATAAACATAACTAAACTGTCATTAAGATGTAGGGAGTATGATTTAACTTTCTGGAAGCTCAAATAGCCAAGTTTGACTTTTCTGGTACATAAACTGGTACTAAATAAACAAAGTTTCTGTGACCTTTGGCGCATACATAAAGATGTTGATACTACTTTATAACTTAAAATAAAAAGTAGTATGATTTAGAGGAAAACTTACAAGGTCGGAAGAAGTCTGAAGTTGCAGCCACCTTATTGAACTCGTCAAACTAGGCTGTTGAACCTGTTACAACAACACACAATCAACATATCATACAAACTGCTGTATATCCAGTTAACCGTACATCGATAGCTAGCATAGAAAACAGTCCAATTGCATACTTCCATATATATGATTGCATACTTTCATTATGTGGAAAATAAACAGACCTTAAAGCAGGGTTATCAACTGATAAAGTTACAAAGTAAAATAGAGAACTTGAAATGGTAGTAGTATTTAACAAAGATAGTCTTAAACCTAACTTAAGTAACCATTTATAGTTCCTCCACGCAAGGCCGCCATATATATGCAATTCACCCAATGCTCTATAGTTTTCCTCTTAAAATCCTTACCGATAAACAACTAATCGAATCTCTTGCATCAAGTATAATAAAATGTACATTTACAAACCTTGGCTAGAATAAAATGGGTTCTAATATATAATTCAGTAAGTTGATGTGTACTGTGTAGCATTCAGTAGTACTTGACTGGCAATAATAAAGTTATACGCTATTATTTAGCTAAGCCAAAAACTAAATTCATTACTACTTCAGTTCCATACCAACACATAGTCCATTCTTTGACTTTGTTTATGTCTTTTCAATCCTTCATTTGATTAACATACTTAATCAAATCCATATAAAAACTAAATATATAATCTGATAATTGATACCTTTGGTGGTGGTGGTGGAGGATTGGTGCGGATAGGTGAAGGACCTAATGCAGCTGATACTCTTAATTCACCTGATGACCTTGTTATATATCTAACCGGATTGCCTACCTTCTTTTTCCCCTACAAAAACGATCAAATCAAATCATATCAAATTAACAGCTTTGCCAACTTCATAAAAACCATCAAATATACAACATATTAACCAATAAAACAGAAAACGATTACACAGACCTATAAAACGCGTTTTACATCCGCCACTATATCATACTTTAATAGAGATGAAAAACACGTTTTACATCCGCCACTATATCATACGTTAACACACTTTATCATAATACGTTAACATACTATATCAATTTGGCATACTTTAACACACTATATTTCGAGATGAAATCAATTTGCCACTATATTTCGAGATGACTCACTACATAAACTAGCGCTGTGATACTTTAACACACTATATCACGTATCATATTGTAACTAACGAACAATATCACGTATCAAACGAACAATATCATATCATATTGTAACAATATCATACTATATCAAAATTTAATCATGAAAAATAACAGAAATCGTACCAGATTCAAGCCGTAAATGAAGATAACGAGATTTAACCCTAATTAAGCATCAAAACCCTAAGTATTGAAACCCAAACGAACAGCCCTATGTTAAGCCTCCAAACCCTAATTAAGCATCGAAACCCAAACGAACAACCCTATGTTAAGCCTCCAAACCCTAGTTAAGCCTCCAAACCCTAATTAAGCATCGAATTGGGGATTATTTTTGTTGTGAATCGAATTGGGGATTTTTTATATGAATCGAATTGGGGATTTTTGTGTGTGAATCGATGGGTGAGGGATTTTTTTTGTGTGTGAATTTGATTTTGTATGTCACGTGTTTATTAACAGAGAAAGAAAGAAAGAGATGGGCGAGTGTGACACGTGTTTATTTAGAAAAGTTCACACCCAAATGTGTTACAAAATTATATAAAAGTTCGCATTTTTGTATGTTAAATTGATTTTTAAAAGTTTTAATAATTTTTTACACTTAAATGTGTTACAAAAAAGTTCACACTTAAATGTGTTACAAAATTATACAATAGTTCACACTTTTGTATATCAAATTAATTTTTAAAAGTTTTAATAATTTTCTACACTTAAATGTGTTACAAAATTATATATATATTTTACACATCTTTATGTGTTAAGAAAGCATAATATTTATCCACACTTGTAATCGTGAATGTTATTTAATCACATTTTTAGATGTATAATTTTTTCTCTACTATTGAAAGTGTGAATGTTAGAATATTATAAGTGTCTATAATATGTACACATTTACAAGTGTGAATAACATGTCACAATTGTTCACATCTTTACAAGTGTGAAAAAAAAAGTGTGCACTATTGCCACTTTTTTTGTAGTGAGTCTTGATAATTTTTACTCCGTAAAAGATAATATAAAAGCATATGACTGTCAATTATAATATCATGAAATCATGAAGAGTCAGTTAACTATATATATGGCTTGGTGGTTAACCTGTCTCTTCTAGCTTATATGACCCTCTCAATATAAATGATTATACAATCAAAGTTACAGATTATAAGATGAAGATATATAAAGGAAGATAGAACAAATAGTACTGATCACTCAAAAAATATGATAATCGGTTTCTTCTTTCTACTATGAACATGAATGTTCATACTTCCTTATTACGAGTAGTTAAAAGTGGCCCTAAAGATTATTCATCTCACTGATTTATTTGCTCATGACCCGAAACATTGGATATGTACCGACTAAAAATAAAATCTCACTCTTGGGAACTTTGGAAATTCATTTAAAAGGAAACTGACTCTCTGGCGGCACTCACTTACGCTGCTTGTAAAACCAACAATGATAGAGATAGGGTGACGAGATATGATCGCTTTACATTGCATGTTTCCTACCGTTAGACCATGATCATGCATGGGACAAATGATTGGAACTCATAGCAAGTAATTCAATGTTTGAGGTTGGTTTGAGCTTAAATTGAGCTCGATCTAGTATATCGAGTTCGATTACAAATACATACTTAAAAATTGAAGTGTTTAACAAGTGAATTGAAGTTAAAATTGTTGTGAAATTAGTTGCTAGCATCATATAGCAACAAATTTAGGGTGTAGCAATGAATTTGGTACGTTGCTATTGGCAGATTTTCTGGTAGTAGATCGAGTTTGATTACAAACATTCTTAAATTTGAAGTGTTTAACAAGTGAATTGAAGTTAAAGGTCATGCCTAACTTAACAAATATAGTTTTGACAAAATATTTTTGAGCACTTCAATCTTTCTTGATTCATTATTTAGAAGCCTTGTCGACCTATTAAAATAAATTTAAGCTTTCATGTAACATTATTGTGAATAGTGCATGCATGTATTTGGATATTGTATTTAACGTGCCAAGATGATGAGTTTATTAATATTTTGTGTCGTTTAAGCAACATCCCAAAAGATAAAATAAAGTTTCGTTGTGTATTATTTGTATTTGTTCAGCAAGTGGTTTCATATTATTTTGGACCACTGCCTTTAAAAACTAAATCAAACTTCGTTTATTGTTTCTTTCTTAAAACTTTTCATTGTATTGGAATTAAATCGGCTAAGTGTACTTCTATATTAAAGATTTATAAGTAAACGAAACATAGATTCACTCGTCTAATCATTGAAGCGAAATTTGGGTACGCTCAAATGTTTTCTAAAATTTTCTAGTACCCGTAATCCGGAGTAACAAAATGAAATGATCGTCATGATAGCCGTTGATAGGTACTCGATACCTTTAGCACATGCATATAAAAGTTTTTACTATGTCGATACATCGATCCAGCTTCTTTATTTGATGCAGAGAATTCCTTTTCGATGTGGATATAATTCCTTTAATTTCAAAAGCAACCACACAAGTGATCTCCGCCCGTTGCGAAAATAAAAGTTAGGCTTCTTTTTACGCCTTTTTGACCGTTTATAGTTTCTCTTTTCATGGAAGGTATATATTGTTGGAAATGTATATATTTAGAAAAAATTACACGTTTGGTCCATATGGTATACCCCAAATAACAACTTTAGTCCCTAAGTCGTTTTTATTACACCAGCAGTATCTAATTTTGAAACTATGCACGCTTTTGGTCCCTATTTTGGATGGGCGTTAGTTAAGTCCGTTAAGTATTTTGCGTTGTTAGTCCTTCGTTAATAATTTTTGCACCGTAGTCCCTAAAGTTATATGCATAAATCGTCCTTGTGGTTAGCCGGTCAACGGGTCGGTCAACGCCACGTGTCACCACCTGAGTGGTGCCACGTGGCAGCGGGGCGGGGCGGTCAACGGGTCAAGTCGGGTCGGTCAACGGGTCAGGTCGGGTTGCCACGTGGACCAATGAGGTGGTGCCACGTGGCATTGGTAAAATATACCCACAATTTGTCACGCATGGGATTCGAACTCGGGTCTTTTGTGTGGGAAGCCAAGCCTTACCCAACTGGGCTAAGCATAGCTTCAATGATATTTCTCTAAGTTTAATACATAACCCTTAGCATTTAAGAGCCCAATTCAATAACATAAAAAGGTTCAATTTAGTTTTTGGTCTATTAATTTACGGAGTTATATGGACCGTAAAAAAAATAAATAAATATACCGTCGGACTCGTTTTTTCGTGCTCTATCCAATGGTATGCTCGGGGAATTTTTTTGACTTCAAACGAACCTCGAAAAATGCGAAAATAATCGTTTTTTCTTTGTTTTCGCATTTTTCGAGGTTCGTTTGAAATCGAAAAAATTCCCCGAGTATACCATTGGAAAGAGAACAAAAAAACGAGTTCGACGGTATCTCGGGGAATTTTTTCGACTTGGTTTGGACCTCGAAAAATACAAAAAACAAAGAAAAATGTTGATTTTCACATTTTTCGAGGTTCCAACGAAGTCGAAAAAATTCCCCGAGCATACCATTGGAAAGAGCACGAAAAAACGAGTCCGACGGTATTTTTCTAAATTTTTGAACTGGCCCAGAACCCCTTTAAAATGACAGGTCAAATTTCCATTTGACCCTTTTTATTTAGAAAAAACCAACTGGGCTTTTTAAGGGTTAAATAGAACCAAACACATGATAATACTTGAAGGTATGCCCATCTCAGATGGGTATCACCTTGGCCTCCCACACAACCCACCAGGGTTCGATCCTAGGGGAGGTAAAATTTTTTGGTTTTATTTTCCATCGCCACGTGGCACCACCTCATTGGTCCACGTGGCGACCCGACCCGACCCGTTGACCGACCCGACTTGACCCGTTGACCGCCCCGCCCCGCTGCCACGTGGCACCACTCAGGTGGTGACACGTGGCGTTGACCGACCCGTTGACCGGCTAACCACAAGGACGATTTATGCATATAACTTTAGGGACTAACGGTGCAAAAATTATTAACGAAGGACTAACAACGCAAAATACTTAACGGACTTAACGCAAAAATTATTAACGAAGGACTAACAACGCAAAATAGGGACCAAAAGCGTGCATAGTTTCAAAATTAGATACTGCTGGTGTAATAAAAATGACTTAGGGACTAAAGTTGTTATTTGGGGTATACCATAGGGACCAAACGTGTAATTTTTTCATATATTTATAAATACGTGAATGTTCGGATTCGAACTCGTGACCACGGGATTGCACACATTAGCGAATGAGAATTAAAGTTAAATAATTAATGTTAATGTTTACAATTAATTATTGCACATAAAGTCCATCTAACGATCGTTAAGTATTTAACGGAAAAATGACTAACGACCGTTAAATGTAAAGAGAAGGACTAGTAATGGAAAATCTTAAAATGAAAAAGATTTGGGGTCCCTTGGGCTTGCATATGGCCGGCCATAGGGGGGTTCTCACAACCAAAATCCCTAACTTGTTCCCTAAGATTTCCATCTACTATATATACGGTTTTTCATAACTTTGTGCATTGAATTAACCCTAGATCTCTCCTCTCCTCTCTCTTGCAAATCTCGGCCGAATCCCCCTCCTTAAGGTGTTTTAGTTTTGTTTTTTTTTTCATAAAACAAGGACTTGTGTTAGATCTAGCAATCGCTTGATTCGTTGGTTAATTCGTGTGTACAAAACTGTGGTTGTAAGACACTATTCTTACACCTATTGGTTTGAGTTGTAAAACGGTAAGGGACAACTCTTTAAACCACTTAATCTGTTTTGTTCAAAAGAGATCTGACATTTGCAAGAGGTATGTTACGCTTTTTAATTCAGTTAATTATTTATTTGTTATGATCTTAAGTCTTCCGCTGTGTACTCTGTGGTGTCTACATGTTTTATTGTTATTCATGTATCTTAAACTTGACAGTGACATCACGAGCCTTGTATAACAAGTAATTAATTACTGAAACACATAAATAAAATAAACATGATTGTGTTATTATTTGTATGCGTAGATCTAGGGTTTGCAAAACCTAAACCCTAATTTAAGGGGGGCGTTTTTTGGTGCCCTGATTAGGGTTTTGTGAACTTGAGTTTTAATTGGATTAGAAACCCTAGGTTGCATGCAATTTTATGTGTATTGCGTAACTCTGTTTAATTGCATTAATTGTTAAGTGTGATTTATATCCATAATAATTACATGCATGTTTTATCATGGATATGTTTTTATTGTATGTTCTACTTGGTTAAGTGATATACACTAAATATTATGATAGATCTAAAATTGGGGAAGACCTCAATCATTATTATTTAATCAATTATGTGCTATGTGGTATATATTTTAATTTTGACTTACGCAATCGATGAATCGATGCATGTGGCTCACCTTGTACATAGCTGAAAACGGGTGAAAGTCTTAATTAAATATATACATATTGACAGATCTAGAATTGATTATCAATAGGATTTATCAAAAAGGTTTGCATGTGGCTATTTGATATGCATGACTTACTATCTGTTATGCATTCATTGTTTATTTGTTTATTTTTTTAAATACTTGCTTGTTTGTTATGTGTAACAAGGGTATTTTTACAAGAAAAATAAACTGACCTAAACAATGGTGAAACATGTATTTTTAAGCGTAGTAATCATAATCATTTAATTGATTGATTTTTTGCACAAATAGTTAGAACGGCTCACCCATTAATGACAAACTGTGTGATGGGTATAAGGAGGGTACGCATTAAATTATGACCCTAAAGATGAAGGTTTTTAATATGCTTCGCGCTGACCTGATTCTCCGCTCGTTTGTGCGTCTTAATGGAGCTACCAAGTATTCCTATATGTGTGCATAAAATCTTAAGGGTGAATTACTTTAATTTCTATACGCCACTTTTGTGGTAATTATCTGAATAACTTGGGTCTTATGACTCATGCAGTAGTAGGATATAGTGGTAATTAAGGTGATTTTTTAATTGGTTATCCAATACCTCGATTAAAGTTTGATGATGAAAAGCTTAAATCATTAAAACAAGTATATAAATGTTTTAATAAAAACTATCCTACGAAGATGAATGCATGACATCTTTGTATATATTTGATTTGACATCAAAATTATTACCCTTTAATTTGAGTTATATGCCATCCAGCGAAACGGAAACACCTAAGATTACCTTTTATTTGCGTGAGAACGTGACTTAAATCATAATCAAAGGGTAAAATGTCCACGTGTCGTGAGAACGGGCATGGACGATTTTGCAGTTTCTTAAGTTGGACAACTTAATTGAGTTAGGCGGTGAGAACTGGCAACTCAAGGCATAAGATGGGATAAAACATGTTTACATGGCAATTGAAATTGGCTATATGTAAATCCCATAAATCTAGGAATTGCAATTGAAATTGGTAATTGAGCAAAAGCTCTACCACTTTGTATAAGGTTCATTACTAGTAGATCAACTGACGTGATGAGATTATGACAATTTGGATCCTAGTTTTCAATAATAATTAATTGGTTATATGAATATGAACCTTGGGTATTTAATTGTTTATTGAAAAGGAAAATTATCAAAATACTAATTATGGTTTTTTGAACTTTTTCTGTAGATGGCTCATCAACCTGAAAACACTATGAGCTTAATGAGTTATGCTTTCAAAGATATGATTGGAAGAGACAAGCTGACTGGCCCTAATTTCAATGATTGGCATCGTGCACTTAGGATCATCCTTCGTGTTGCCAAAAGACTTGATATTTTGACTACACCTTTGCCTGATGCTCCTTTCGATACGGCTACTGCTCTTGAACAAGAGGCATATCGTGTTGAATATGAGAAGCACAATGATGTGGCGTGTCTAATGCTTTCGGGGATGTCTGCTCAATTGCAAAAATAATTTGAGCACTATCCGCCTATGAGCATGCTAGATGAACTCAAACGTATGTTTGAGAAGCCACCTGCAGCTGAACTGTATGAATTGATTGAAAAGGTTCATAGCTGCAAGCAGGAGGTTGGTAAATCTGTCTCCGCCCACGTCCTCGAGATGAAACATCACTTGGACCAATTGGAGAAGCTCGGCTGTGGTTACTCGAATGATGTATGTGTCGGCCTCATCAATCACTCCCTTAATCAGGAACGATTTGGTGATTTTTTGCGAAATTTTAACATGCATTGCACGGGGAAGACAGTGAATGAGTTACATGAAATGCTTGTAGAATTCGAGAAGAGATTGCCAAAGAAGGCTCCTACACCTGCTGTACTAGCAATACAAGGTGGTAGGGTGAATAAGCCAAAGCCGCAAGCAGATAAGAAAGGGAAAGGAAAAGGAAAGGGGAAACAAGTTGTCATCCCACCAGCTCCTAAGAAGAACCCTGGAAAGAAAAAGGAGAATCCAAAGAAGGATTTAACTTGCCGCCACTGCAACTCACTAGGTCACTGGAAGTGGAACTGTCCAGTTTATCTGAATGAGTGTCTTCAGAATAAAAATAAGATGGTGCCTAGCTCATCAGGTATTTTTATGTTTGAATTATTTTCTTTCCTCATAAGCAAAATTCCTGGATATATGATACAGGATGTGGTACTCACATCTGTAATATATCGCAGGGACTTAGAGGAGCGAGGAAGCTGACCTGTGGAGAGAGATACTTGTACGTTGGAAATGGAAAGCGTGCAGTTGTCGAAGCCATAGGGACTTTTGATTTAGTGTTGCCTTCGGGATTAATTTTGGAACTAAATAATTGTCATTATGCACCCTCCATTGTTAGGGGTGTTATTTCAGTTTCTTTGTTAAAAGATATTGGTTTTGTGCACACTTTTACCAGTTATGGAATTTCAGTTTCTTTAAATAATATTTTTTATTTTAATGCAATTCCTATTCTTGGTGTGTTTGAAATTGATATGGATGGTTGTGTATCCAAAGACAATAATTCGTTGTATAGCATTAGCAATAAGAAGAGCAAGTTGAACTGTGACTCTTCTTATCTTTGACATTGTCGCCTTGCCCATATAGGCAAGAAACGCATGGAAAAGCTGCAACACGATGGGCTTTTACAAACGATCAATGATGAATCATTTGACAAATGTGAGTCTTGCATAGCTGGGAAGATGACAAGGAAACCTTTTTCACCACAAGTGGAAAGGGCTTCTGATCTACTTGGATTAATACACACTGATGTGTGTGGTCCACTTAGACATGTGTCAAAACGTGGTGCTACATACTTCTTAACATTTACGGATGATTTCAGTCGTTATGGTTATGTTTATTTACTTAAACATAAACATGAAGTCTTTGAAACATTTAAGGTTTTCAAAAGTGAAGTAGAATTACAACTCGGTAAAAAGATTAAAGCTCTTCGATCCGATAGAGGTGGTGAGTATATAAGTCAAGAGTTCAAAGATTACTTAGCTGAGTGTGGAATAATCCAGCAACTCACATCTCCTTATACTCCACAACAAAATGGTGTATCTGAAAGGAGAAATCATACTTTACTTGACATGGTACGATCAATGTTTGAACTTACGACTCTTCCTTTTACTTTTTGGGATTATGCCCTTGAAACTGCTATTGGTATTTTGAATATGGTTCCAACAAAGAAGGTTGTTAAGACTCCATATGAAATATGGACAGTAAAAGCTCCTAACTTTTCTTACTTAAAGGTATGGGGATGTGAGGCGTTTGTTAAACGTGACTCACCAGATAAGCTCCAACCCAGATCTGCTAAGTGTATCTTTGTAGGATACCCTAAGGAAACTATGGGTTACTACTTTTACTACCCAGCTGAGAACAAAGTCATCGTGGCTAGGTATGGAGATTTCCTTGAAAGGAATCTCATATCTCAAGAACTCAGTGGGAGAGTATATGATATGGAATATGATCAAGAAGATACAACACCTTCTGAAAATTCTAGCCAACTTCAAGAAGAGCCTGAAAGCTTAGGCGCTCCTCCTGAAGTTGTTCCCATTCGTAGGTCTGAAAGGACTATACGTGCACCTGACCGTCTATGTCTTAACGTAGAGGTGGAGGAAAATATGGTTGGGGATCTTAATGAACCTGCCAACTATAAGGCTTGTAGGACCTTAAATCTATCAACCTTATCACAAACCCAACACGTTATGCGTAGAACACGAACAATACAAACACAAACATATGCGTAAATAAAGAAGGAAAGATTAAGATGGTGGTGACTTGAATATATGAAACCATGTATGTGAGAAGAGAGAGATGAAAACAATATGTTGTATATTCCAAAGAAAACACACACACACACACTCAAGCACACCCCTCAAATGAGACTTTGAGGGGTTTATATAGTACAATACATAAACGCCCTAATGGGCTTTGGCTTGGGCCACGTGGACTTGGATTGGATAACACATGAAGAAAGGCTAGCTTAACTTAACTTCTAACCAATTAGCTTAGCCCAATCCACGAGCCCGTTGACTATTCTATCACGATATCTAACACACGTTACAAAGTTCCTAATCGTGAATGACCATCACTTCTAATAAAAACTATTAAGGCTAACAATCTTCCCCTAAGGGGTGGTCATTCAAAAGATTCTCCACTTGATAAGATCTTTACTTTTCTCGAGCTAGAACTTTGTGTGTAGATATAGAATAGTCTTGATTCTTTGTTCCTTCATGCTTTGTGATAAGTTAATGTGGTATAGAGCCATTGTCAACTTCGTTGGTTAGGTGTCTCCACGCCTTTCTCCACCATGCTCACACTTCTATTTGTCTTTTGGTTACCAATGATGTAGTTCTCGAGTCTTTAAACTTTGTAGATTCTTTGACATTGACGAAGAATCATCTTTAACTTTGAGTAGCCTTTGATTTTGATGAGAACTTTTCATGTGTTGTTGGTATGAGCATGTGGAGAATCTGCACGATCAATCCGCTCATGAGCTTCCATAAGAAGAAAACATAAAAACAGGTTAGTAATAAGCGGATTCTGGCACTTACAAGTTTGAATTTCGAGGGTGTTAACAGCATAGTGTGAAAACACGTATCTAATTCTCACAAGGGCCGTTCCTGAACTGGAGTCCCACAAGTGAGATAACGCGATGTACCGAGGTACACCTACAGTTCAGATGAGTCGCTGAGGTACACTGAAGCATCACCCCACGATTGTAGACCGTTCGAGACACACTAAGCGTAATCCACGGGGAGTTACCGAAGTGACCTGCTGTCAGGGCTGCTTGATGTTGACCCTGGTAGGAGTTTCCATTCAATTACTGAAGATCACAGATGTGAAACTTCTCATAAATGTTCTTGCAGATTGCTAAGACCTGCGTAGGACTCTAGAATATATCACTTGTGCCCTTATTGATGAACAACAAGCGATGTCATGTCAAGTGTTCCTATGAGATCTTTTGATGAATCTCGTGGCTCTAGACTCAATAGTGCATTTTGGTTTTCTTGAGCGGAGACTAGGGAGAGGGTCTCCTTCTTCAATATCAACGATCTCTAAGAAAAAGTCGATAGATTATGTAGGGTTCCCAGTGAGAATGAAACAAATCCTTTTAAGAGGAATTGAGTGGCTAGAAGGTTTAGTGCAGTGCGTCACTGGGTCCATGACGTCTTTGTCATCAATACCAGTGTCATCTAGTGACAACCAGTAGCATATGTATTGAACCCGGTTTCTGCCCTAAAGTTGATTATGGAGGGCTATTTCTTTTCACCCTTTTTCATTACATTTCTTTTTAATTCTTCAGCCCCTTCCTTCTCCTTTCTCACATTACTCCTTTTTTCAATCATTCCTAAGGACTTCTAATACTAACTATTTGTGATGTCCTTGGGTAGATCCCTCCGGCTCTGGCGGATCATAGGACGGATTTCATATCCTTAGTCACCTTATAACTTCATGACTGTCCTATTGTTGCCATAAAACCATTTTTCTTGAACATCTCTCAAAGAGTTTTTGATAGAAAACATGTTTGGAACAATTCGAGAGTTTTATATTTTCATAAACACTCCCCCTTCACATGTGCTTATAAGTTTTGACAGAAATCTGCACATAGAGGGTAGAGTTCGCACGTTTTGAATTGATCGACTTTAAATGAACAGGACCGATTCGAGACACGTTTACATCACTAGGGAACTAGCTTGAAATTATTACCCTTCCTGGTCAAGTCCATAGAAAGTTTCTCGAGATAGTACATGATTGCTCGTCAATTCATTGGTTTCAACTGAGTCGAGCTCATTTTGAGATTCAAACAACGATCATTAAACTTTTTAATCACATTTTAATCACGTCTCCTCCTCCTCAAAAATAGCATATTCGTGATATTTTTGATATCAACGGATTAAACAACATTTTAGAATCTTTTGGGGAGACAAACGGATTTGATTTAAGCATGAATTTGGAACATTTTTGTTTTATACTCCCCTTTTAATAAAGTATAATCAATTAAAGGGTTTTAGAGGGAGTTATCTTGAGCACAAAATATTTTGTAAGATTTTGAAAATCTTTTTGAACAATCTTGAAAAAGGTGCTCAAGATGATGATGATTTCTCACCAGTTATAAATGTACTGCACTGAAGCGTACACTTGATTTTTTCATTAAAAACACGAGTTTTGATTTGAAAATAATCAAAATTCATCATTTTAGTCCGGGTTTCGTACTGAAGTATACGAAAGCCATTTTGAAGAAATTTTGAGAAACGACATGTTTTGGAAAACATTAAAAAACTCTCGCTCAAGCATCTGTACATGCCCGTATCATTGTTGAATGACATTTCTAGAAACGTACAGAATATTGATTATACAAGAGACATATCGTGAGAAGAATATTTTTGGATTTTTGAATTTCTATTGTTTTTGTATTTTTGAAAGTTTTATATTTTTATATTTTGCTTTTGTTGGTTTTTCAAATTTTGTATTTTGTTTTTCAAAAATATTTACAGCGAAGCTTTTTGGAAAATCATTTTCAAGAAGATTCGAGAAGACGATCTAACTCCTCAGGGGTTAGGCTTCGCATTCCAATTCGTCGAACTAAATCGTCAAACCTTTCTTTTGGAAGGGCTTTAGTAAATATATCGGCGACTTGGTAATCTGTCTTCACGAAAAATAATTCAACAGTACTTTCTTCCACATGTTCTTTTATGAAGTGATAGCGTACTCTGATATGCTTAGTCTTTGAGTGATGAACAGGATTGCATGATATGGCTATGGCACTTTTCGAGTCACAATACATAGGTATTTTATCGAAAGTAAAGCCATAATCTGTGAGTTGTGTTCTCATCCATAGAACTTGAGCACAACACGCAGATAGAGACACATACTCAGCTTCAGCGGTTGAAAGTGTAGTGCAATCTTGTTTCTTTGAAGACCAGCTTACTAACTTTTCACCCAAAAATTGTGCGCCTCCTGATGTACTTTTTGCTGTAACTTGGTCACCCGCGTGGTCCGCATCTGAAAAGGCAATTAGTCCCATGTGAATGGATGTCTTCAGGTACCGAAAGATCCTTTTAACCTCTTTGAGGTGCAGTTCGGTAGGCTTAGCCTGAAACCGTGCTAATAAGCACACAACAAAATGAATATCGGGTCGACTAGCAGTAAGGTACATGAGAGAACCAATCATGCTCCGATATTTCTTCGGATCAATAGGTTTCCCAAACAAATCGGCTCCAATTTTTGGTGAAGTTACCATTGGTGTTCCGACAGAGTCACAATTATCCATACCATGATTTTTCAAAATCTCAGTTATATATTTAGCTTGATTTATAAAAATTCCATGAGGGGACTGATGTATTTGTAAACAAAGAAAGAATTTTAGTTCCCCCATCATGGACATTTCAAATTTGCTTTTCATGAGATTTTCAAAATGTTTTGAAAGATTCAGATTAGTGGACCCAAAAATGATGTCGTCCACGTAAATCTGAACAATCAAAATGTCATTTTTGCATTTTTGTGTAAACAAGGTAGGATCAACCGTTCCTTTGGTGAAATTGTTTAGAATAAGGAAAGAGGACAGTTCATCATACCACGCTATCGGAGCTTGCTTTAAACCATAGATTGCTTTTTTGAGTTTGTAGACGTAGTCTGGATGTTCCATGTCTATGAAGCCTTCTGGCTGACTTACGTACACTTCTTCTTTCAGAGTTCCATTCAAGAACGCGGTCTTAATGTCCATCTGATAAACCGTGATGTTTTTGTGAGCTGCATAGGCTAAGAAAATCCTGACTGCCTCAAGTCTAGCTACCGGCGCGAATGACTCTTCAAAGTCTATCCCTTCTTCCTGTCTGTATCCTTTGGCCATTGATTCGTGAAAAGTGAATGGTGAAATAAACACAATATCAATATATCAAATTAACCGTAAAACTCGACAAATCAACCTTTTAGGAAAAGGGTTAACGTGCCGAACCTCACGGGTGTGATAAAAGTGATACCGGGAAGTGATTTCCCCGGGTCGTGTCCCAACGAGGTGTGAATGGAAGGAATCGTTGAGTTTAGTGATTTGAACTTGAATTGGTTTTTTAATGATTTGTTGATTTGAATTAAGATTCTACAAATTAATTAATGGGAAGGTAATTAAGGCAAGGGAACCCTAATAAACTAAAAATAAACTATCACTAAGCCTAAGGAATGATAAAACGAAGCTACACTACGTCCTAGGGTGCAAAAACGTAAAAACGTAAAAACACGGCAACCACCCGAGCCATAAACGTAAAAGTTTTGCAATTTAAGGGCTACGGGTGTGAAATCAATTTTCCTACGTCCTAATTGACTAAAAATAATTTTAGAAAAAGACCGGGTATTTTTTCGACTTTTAAAATAATTTATATGAATTAAAAACTAATTAACACTAATTAAATGATTAAAAATACTAAACTATTTTTGAAAAATGTGGAAAAATCACAGAAAGTACTTCAAGAATTACTGGTTCTAAGAAAATTAAAAAACGTGGGTGGTACTTTGTAAAATAAGCAGGAAATAAGCTAGAAAGAGCTTATGAGCTAAACTGTTTTAAAGGGTTAAGAGGTTTGTTTGTGCAAAACTAATGAGACAAGTCCCAAGGGCGCAGTTGGTTGAGATGTTGTTGTGTGAGCTGGATGGCGTGGGTTCGAGTCCCAGCCATGCCAGTTTTTGCAAAACTTTTTTTTTTGATTTCTTCTTTTTTCAGCTTCTTTGTTAGATCAAATTAAAAACTTTTTGTGAAAACTTTTTTGAAAGAGATGCTTCCAATAAGCTGTATGAACAACTTATTGTTGACAGGTTTCAAAAACTAAACAAACTCTTGTAGGGATCAAACGAGCAGTCAACCAAACACCCTCTAATAGCAAATTTTAAGCTTCTATTTAACAGTTAACCAACAAAGCAAGAATGGACTTAAGCAAAGGTGATTAGGACTAAGCTAGATGCAATTAATTTAAGCTAAAAATATAGGATAAGCAGTTGGCAAAAGGAGCTACCTAAGGGGAGTTCTAAACTAAGACAGGTTCAAGAGGAGCAATAATAGTTAACTAGTAAGCACTACGATTATCATAATAAGCTCTAAGGGGATGCCTAATAAGCTAAGATTAACTACTCTAACCTAAGTATAACTAATAAGCAGATTACAAAACTTGATAAGCTAAAACAAAAAAACAAATGGTGACCTGTTGGTGACTGCAAGCTGCAACAGCCCACTGTGGCTGTTTGCAGCTTATTTTTAAGCTGGAATATGGACTCCAAGAGCATCTACGAGCTACAATAACAAGGTTAGCACAGTAGAGATCCAAAAGAAACCCATTGGAGGACAAAGAGGGTCTTGTAACAGCTTGAAATTAAGCTCTCATCAGCTTGCTGTGGACACTTTTTTGACTGGTACAGAACAAATAGAATAGCCAAATGAAGGACTTGAGCATGGATTTAAACTAGGCTAGAGGTAAGATTAGTCCTTAAAACTGAATCTCGATGAAGTTGGGGTGACAAACATTTGAGAACAAAACAGATTTGCAACCTTTGACCGTCAAATAAACTTTAAATTAAGCCCATGAACAGCAGCAGTAGCTGCTGTTCTGTGCAGTTGGCTTCCTTTTATTTTTTCAACTTAACTCCGATAGAACTTTTCAAAACAACTTAGAGCTTGTAAAACTGATTAATGTGCTAAAAAAAAGAGAGTTTGACTTTAAGAGTAAAACGGGTAAAATTTGGTTTTTGACCATAAAAGAACCTGACCCAAACACCCTTGATTGGTGCCAAACTTTTGAAACAGCTTAAAAAAAAACTTAGAACTTAAAATCTCTTTCAACAAAAGCTAAAATAAAACTCACTAATTCAAATTTAATTCTACTAACTAAACATCTGAAAACTAAGACAGTAAAAAAAAAGAACTTTCATTGATTAAGAAAAAGAAACATTACAATAAAATTTAAAAACATAACACTGATTTAAAACTAAAACTAAAAGGTGCCTTATAACAATGGCTACATGTTCCTTTTATACTACTACTAAGTCTTCAAGCTTCACTCTCTTGTGTTTCCTGTGTGAGGGCAGTCAAGCCAAAACCAAACTTGTGCTTCTTTAACTCAATCCAAGCCTTTGATTTAGTAGGTACCAAATGAGCTTAATCTCAGCCATCCACTAGATCTTTTATGAGCTAGGATTGCCACTGTGGCATGAGGGATCAATTGAGTGGGTTTGGGATTTGGGTGAAACTGGTTAAAAGGGAAGATTGGGAGGTTGAGTGTTTTGGGGTTTGAGGATATTGGGTAAAGATGGGTGAGGTAATCTGGGAAGCAGAGAAAAGGTTTAGGGTACTGTGTTCTAGGGTTCTGGGTTTTGGTTTGGGCGGGAAGTGGAGAAGAAGAGGGGCAGGGTTAGTTTTGTTTATGAACCGGGTTATATGGCTGGGTTGGGTTGGGTTTGGACCAGGTTTAATGGGCTTGGGTTATAGGTTTAGACTTAGGATTGGGTTTAATGAGTTAATGGTTAATCTTGGACTTAACATGGATCCAATTAATACCTTAGGGACCAAAACTGCCAAACTGAAAATTCAGGGACCAAGACTGAAAATTATGAAGTTGTAGTCCAAGGGTCAAACTTGCATATCTCAAATAAGTTAATGACCATTTTTGCAAATTGTGAAATCCCAAGGACTAATCAAGACAATTTTGAAAATCCAAGGATCAAAACTGTAATTTCTCAAAACTTTTGAATTTTTCACCAAAGGACTAATTATGACAACTTATGATTTCAAAAGGACCTTTGGTGACTTTTATTTTTAAAATACGTGCTCAGGGACTATTTCTGTCAATTTTTGAAAGTCGGGGGACTGAAACTGCCAATTATGCAAACTTTGCTCGTTTTTCATTTGTTTTTGATAATTTTGCATCTGAAACATATAAAACACAATTTTGCGATATTTTCAGTATTTTGATGCATTTCGGAGTGTTTTTAGATGTTTTGCAGTTCGGATTTGACCAAAAATGATGAGTGAATAAGTACTCATCAAATCCCCCACACTAAAACATTGCTAGTCCCTAGCAATCTTTTGAGAAAACTTAATGGATTTGAGTCTCTTTACCAAAAGCCATTACTTCTGGAGTAGCCAAATGTTTCAGTTCAAGTAAGAACTATGGTACACTGATAACCATATGATTTTGAGCAAACCACCAGCTTCCAACGGATTTGATTTGTCTTTACCCGAAGCCGTTTGCTTCTGGACTAGCCAACTCTTAGATAAATTATCAATATTATCTTTGGTGAGCTGATTACCAACTATGGTTTTTCCACTGCCTTTACCACAAGCCATAAACTTGCGGGCTAGCCAACTCTTCACTAATTAAAGATATGGTGAGCTGAACACCATACAATTTTGGGCAAATTGCAAGCCGTCAACGGATTTGAGACATCTTTACCAAGAGCCGTTTGCTCCTGGATTAGCCAATCCTTTTGTTTATTAGACATGGCGGACTGATAACCGAAATCTGAGTAAGTGCAAAACACTTACTCCAAAAAAAAATTTTGGCCAAAAATGGGGGAATAAGATGGTAAAACATATGATAAAATTCGTGAGAATTCCCCCCCACACTAGAAATGAATATTGCCCTCAATATTCAAAGTACCGGCGGTTATGCCGAAACTGAGAACGTAAAAGGGAAATACTACGGCCATTATTTGAAATTTTTTTTTATTTTTTTTTTATTTATTTATTTTTTTTTTAAGAAAACTTATATACAACAGCGGGGGGCAACTCCCCCACACTAGGGTGGTAGAAAGTAGAAAGAAGTCAGAAATACGGGTAAAAACCCATATAGAGTGCTACTGTTTTTGTTCATCGAGTCGCTAGCTTGACTCGATCCCCGCATTCATTGGTTCATGGGGAAGGTTACGTGGAAAACCAATCTCGATCGGACTTTCGTTCACAATGTTAATAAACATATGAACATCAGAAAGTTCCACACCGACGAGATATAACCGCGGTATTGTTAATAGTAGAAACTATAAAGGATGATACCGGGGTCAAAGATGGTGTCCTCATTCCCGAAAGAGAAAAGGGAAAGAGCAACCACACCATCTGTGAAGAATGGAATAAAGACGTACATGAGAATGCAAGTCCATTCCTCATCAGAGAGAAGCAAATCACCATTTTTGACATTTTTAAGCTTAAACTTGAAGCTTATATGGTGATTGTCAATAAGATGTCCGGGAAGGAGGGTTGGAAATGGTTCTTCATTCAACAGATTTTCCAGAAAAATGATGTCTCCCTCCGAATCAAAGTAAGTATTATCAATTCCTGTTGGAATCGACTCATCACTAAGAAAGGCATCGACTTCATTCCAAAAGTTGTCATCTTCCTCATCCGGAGTGAGAGAATGGATGGAAGAGTCGGAAATAATGAGACTAAGGGATGATGGATCATTGTTGAGCAATTCTTCAATGGGAAGAATGTCTCCCATTGGATCACAAACATCATCATCCAATCCAGATGAAACCGAAGAGAGTTTGGTTTCATTCACAGAGTTAACAAACTCAATACGATAAACTGATTCCGGAGGTGGGACAAGTGGTGTGCTCTTAGAGCTAGCAATTTCCACCACTTCTGATAAAGTCTCCGATTCTAGATCATCATCATCAAGAACACTCTGGACTTCCTTGGTACAATTTTCAAACCATTTGTTTGAACTAGGGTTGATTTTCAAAGCTTTTAGCTCAGCACGTTTTTGGTGACTCCTCTTAACCGTGAAATTTGAGAGTGTTGCATTGATTCTTTCAGATTTTTGATCAATTGTGGCAACACTATGTTTGTATAGAGGTTTGGAGTTCTGGTTGATATTAAACGTGAGTTCTTCGTTGTCAACCCGTATGGTCAACTCTTCAGCAAATACATCGATTAGAGCACGGCTCGTTCTCAAGAAAGCTCTCCCTAAGATGAGGGGAACTCTAGGATCTGCATCAAAGTCTACTACCACAAAGTCAGTAGGGAAGTGAAACTTTCCTACTTTCACCACTACATCCTCGGCTATCCCAAGTGGACGAGTTTTGGTACGGTCCGCTAGCTCGAGTGTCATACAAGTAGATGTAAGTTTAGGAAGAGACAGTTTCTTCCATACTGAGAGTGGCATGAGGTTAATGCTAGCGCCAAGATCGGCCAAGGCGGAGCATTGAACCATCCCCAAGAAATCACACGGGATTAAAAACCTGCCGGGGTCTTCAAGCTTTTTGGGAAGCTTCTTGAGAAGGACCGCTGAGCATTGCTCATTGAGAGGGGTTTTAGCCATCTCAGATAGCTTATCTTTGTTGCTCAGCAAGCCTTTAAGCGTGGATGCAAATTTGGGCATTAGAACGAGAGCATCAACGAAGCTTATATCAAAGTGCAGTTCATTGAAAATTTGGAAAAAAATTTCCATTTGCTCTTTGGTTTTGTCTTTGAGCTTCTCATCATGCAATCTTGATGGGTAAGGAAGCTGACTAGACTTTTGAGCCGGGACGGAAGTCATTTCTGGCTCAGAATTTGTCTTCGGAACTTCGGGTTCCGGACTAAAAGCTTGGAATACCGAAGGTGGGACGTGTGCGGTACTTCGTGGGCTTGAGAAATGCACCTTGTCCGTTGTATCCTTGGTAACTTGACTCATTGCTCCTGGTGGAGGAGGCATTGGAGTCGAAGGTCCATTGTGCGTCTTACCACTACGAGTGGTGACGGCTTTCAACTCGGCATTTGGATTTGGAACTGTATTGCTTGGGAGTCCTCCAGAAGATGACGAAGCTTTGTTCATATTCATGTTCATGAAACTGCTCATCATATTCTTCAACTCATTTGTCTGCCGAGACATTGTGGTATCAATTTCCTTTTTTAGCTCAACCCTCATGTTATTGATCTGAGTTTGCATTGAACGTATGCTTGACTCAGTAATTTTTATGAAGTCATTTGGTAGGGGAGCTTGAGAAGGTTGTTGATAACTTTGCTGATTTGGAGCTTGATATGGTTGGTTGAAATTGTTCCGGTTCTGATTGAAATTTTGAGAGTTATTGAAGTTTTGACCTTGATTTGGAACAAAATGATTCTGATTGCCATGGTTTTGCACAGGGGGAAAACCAGGTGGTGTCATACCGCTAGGTGCACGGTATTGAGGATCAGCTTGTGGTCGGTATTGATTGTGGTTTACAGAAGCTACGGGAGCTTGGTAAAAGGAAGCATCGGTTGCTGGACAATCATAATACGCTTGTGGACCACTACAAGTTTCACACACCTTGTTCACGGCTTTGATTGGTTCCGGCTTATGAATTTCGCTTTTGATTTCCTTTACCTCTTTCATCATACAACGGATGACGTCCGTTAGAGCGGCTAACGGAGCGGCTAACTCGGAAGAGTTACCGGATGAAGAAGTAGGAGTGTTCGGAATATTGCCTTTGTTGCGAGAAATAGGAACTTTTGATTTTATTTCGCAAATCTCAATCACATCTTTAGGCTTACGATTCAAGATATTGCCACCTGCGGCTGCGTTCAAAGAATCTTGATCGTTACCGTTCAACCCATTATAAAAGATATTAACTTGTTGAAGCTCCGTGAATTCATGATGGGGGCATTTCCTGAGGAGATCTTTGAATCTCTCCCATGCCTCTCCAAAGTTTTCATCGAAATTTTGACGAAATCCAGAAATTTCATTTTTAAGATTAGTTGTCTTTGATGGAGGAAAGAAATAATTGACAAACTTTTGAACAAGATCCTCCCAAGTTTCGATGGATCGAGGGGGTTCTTTTTCCAGCCAAATCCGGGCTGCCCCCTCAAGTGAGAACGGAAATAGCATCAGTTTGATCACTTTTTGTGGCACATCCTTGTAATTGATGGTTGAGGTCAACTTGTTAAACCAACGGATGTGTGCATACGGGTCTTCTCGATCAAACCCGTGGAATTGATTTGTAGACACAAGTTGGATCAAATGCGTCTTCAATTCAAAGTGATCAGAATTGATTGGTGGTAAAACGATGGCATCTCCATAACCCTCGGTAGGTGCCTGGAGCATTTCCGCCATAGTTCGTTCGTCTGCCATATTGTTGTTAGGAATAGTACGAATCTCGGGTTCGACTATTCGGGCAGCACGTCTATGAGAACGTCTTTTAGGAATTTCTACTAGATCACGAAAAGGGCTCAATGATCTAGAAGAACGAGTGCGCATGCACTAGACGTAACAAGAGAATTATGAAAATGGGGAACGAAGAATCTTTTTGGGTTTTATAATAACAAATCCAATTAAAACAAAATAGAGGCAAAACGACAGTGAACTTAAACCAATAATCCCACGTGAAATGATCACTTCTATAAGTAAAACGCACAAAGGGCGGGAAGTGGAGAAGAAGAGGGGCAGGGTTAGTTTTGTTTATGAACCGGGTTATATGGCTGGGTTGGGTTGGGTTTGGACCAGGTTTAATGGGCTTGGGTTATAGGTTTAGACTTAGGATTGGGTTTAATGAGTTAATGGTTAATCTTGGACTTAACATGGATCCAATTAATACCTTAGGGACCAAAACTGCCAAACTGAAAATTTAGGGACCAAGACTGAAAATTATGAAGTTGTAGTCCAAGGGTCAAACTTGCATATCTTAAATAAGTTAATGACCATTTTTGCAAATTGTGAAATCCCAAGGACTAATCAAGACAATTTTGAAAATCCAAGGATCAAAACTGTAATTTCTCAAAACTTTTGAATTTTTCACCAAAGGACTAATTATGACAACTTATGATTTCAAAAGGACCTTTGGTGACTTTTCTTTTTAAAATACGTGCTCAGGGACTATTTCTGTCAATTTTTGAAAGTCGGGGGACTGAAACTGCCAATTATGCAAACTTTGCTCGTTTTTCATTTGTTTTTGATAATTTTGCATCTGAAACATATAAAACACAATTTTGCGATATTTTCAGTATTTTGATGCATTTCGGAGTGTTTTTAGATGTTTTGCAGTTCGGATTTGACCAAAAATGATGAGTGAATAAGCACTCATCAGCCATGAGACGAGCTTTGCTGCGAATTACAGTCATCTCTTCATCCCTTTTGTTCTTCCATAACCACTTGAGATCAATGACACGGACGTCAATTGGTCTTGGAACCATATCCCAAGAGTCATGTAGACGGTATTGGAGAAGTTCCTCCTGCATTGCTTCTATCCATGCGGGTTCTGCCATTGCCTCGCGAATGTTCTTTGGCTCTATATTGCTAATTGAGCAAAGGTAAATGCATAAGTCGCAATCGGTGGCAAGTTGGCGTCTCGTTTGAATTGGCCGTGAAGGTTCACCAATAACTTGTTCAATTAGATGGTCTTTTGTCCACTTCAGAGTAGAAGGATACCGTAGATTATACGAGTGCGAGTTAGATGGTTCTCGTAAGCTAGAGGATGATTCAGCTGATTCCGTAGCAAACGGGTTTTCAAATAAGTCTTCATCTAACGTTGCATCGTTCTGGTTTAGAGTAGGTTCTTCTTGAAATGATATGTTTTGGTTTTGCTCATCAACTGCTGGTAAGACTGTTTGAAGAATTAGAGTTGCTGGAGTAGATGTAGATGATGTTGATGGAGTTGGTGCATTGGTTTCGACCGTTGTAGATGCATCTTCTGGTGGTGGCGGTGGTAGATGATGTTGAGCGGGTGCAGCGGAATGATGGTTTGATGCATTTGTCGAAGTTCCACCATAGTATTCATCGAACATTAACTCAAAGAATTTCTCCCATTCTTGTTCATGAGGTGTGTCAGCAAAAGTTGATGGAGCTCTTTGATGTACGAGTCCTGAACTGATGTGTCTAGAAGTCTGCGAGTTTAGTGCGGGTTCTAGAGCGAGTCTCTCAGAAGCCATCTGTGAAAGTTCATCAAAATTCACGTTCATCGTCTCCATGATCCTCCTAGTTCTTCTGTTATACACCCTAAATGCCCTCGAGCTATCTGAATATCCAATGAAGATTCCAATATCACCTTTAGCTTTCAGTTTCCCTAGATCTTCTCTGTCGTTTGTCGGATAGCACAAAGCGCCAAACACGTGAAAGTAAGAGATATCAGGTTTTCTGTTGTTCACTATTTCATATGGGGTTTTATTGAATCTTGGATGGATTAGGGATCGGTTCTGAGTGAAACAAGCAGTGGCAACATCATCAGCCCATAGAAATAACGACACACAAGAATAGATTAGCATTGTGCGAGCAGCTTCCACAAGAGTACGATTTATTCTTTCAACTACCCCATTCTGCTGTGGAGTTCTAACAACTGATGTTTGATGAGTTATTCCAACATCTTCAAAATAAGCTCTTAACTCCTTATTTGTGAATTCAGTGCCGTTGTCTGTTCGTACTACTCTTACTGGAGCTTGAAGAAGTACTTGAATACGTTTCAGGAAGGTGATGATGATGCCTGGTGCTTCGTTGTTTGATCTCAAAAACCTAACCCATGAATATCTTGAATAGTCATCAACGATAACAAGAATATACTTTTTCCCGTTAATGCTTTCAACTCTCATTGGGCCACATAAGTCCATGTGCAACATATGCAACCTTGCCTCCGAACAAGGTACGGATTTGGGTTTATATGATGCTCTTTTGCTTTTTCCTTGTTCGCATGATGGACATAAGTGATCCTTGGCATATTTGAACTTTGGAAGTCCATTGACAATGTTGTCTTTGGCAAGTTTGTTGATGGTGTCGAAATTGAGATGGGATAACCGTCTGTGCCACAACCAGGACTTTGTTCCAGATGCTCGTGTCATAAGACATATTGGTGATGAAGAGGCCATTTGGTTAATGTCGATAGCATACAAGTTTGTATCACGATTCCCAGTTAAGAGATCAGTGCCATTCAAGTTTCTAACGAAGCAAGCATTTTTCCTAAAAGCAACCTCTAAATCTGCATCACAGAACTGCCTGACTGAGAAAAAATTATGTCCCAACCCTTCGACATAGTAAACCCGAGTGATCAAATAATTTCCAAAAGGTATATCTCCATAACCCATGATAGCTGCTACATGATCATTTTCGAAACGTACAGTTCCCATGAATTTCCAAACAAAATTGATCAGCAGTGTCAGATTCTCGGTCATGTGCTTGGAGCAACCCGAGTCGACGATCCAAAGACATATTTCGATAACCTGCCAATAACAAAAGAAGAAGATTTTGGAAACCATTTTGATTTTGGTTCCTTTGGGTTAGAGGTAAAATCCTGATCACACTCATAGAAGTTATCTATTGGTAAGACAGGTGCATCACTCATTCTACCATTCTCGAGTGTGAAAGTTTTACCTGTGGGTTTCCAAATGTCATCTCTAAAGTAAACATTATGCTCCCTATCAGTAGTGTAAAGCCTAAGTCTCGCAACTAGTCTTCCTATTCGTTTAGCATAAGTTCTTTTGGGTGCATTCTTCTTAACAGGCTTAACAATCTCATTCTTAGAAAAACAATCATCATGAACATTAGTGAAAGATTTCTTGCAAGTTAAACAACCAGATTCAACAGATTCATTAAACTTAGCAGATTTCATAGGTTCATTACATTCAGATGAAATGTCTTTCTTATTACAAAGCGGTAAATTCCTAGGGTGTTCTTCTACTTTCTTCTCTTTATTCAAGCGACTACTCTTAGAGGCAAGCGAGACTCTATTGTTCCTTGTATTGCTCTTTGGCTTTAGTCTGCTGCTCCTAGAGGTGCTTCATAGTCCTGTAGAAGGTAAGGCACACTCATTAGGATTCACATTTTTATCTAGAGAAGTGGTTTCGGCTTTCCTAGTCTCTTTAGAGTGCTTTTCTAAACTTATGTCGTTTGTTCCATATGTTTTAGATGTGGAGGCAGACGCATTAGTGGTACTCATCTTAAAAAGGCCAGGAGCTAAAACTTTTGGTTTCTCAATAACCGCTTTTCCTTTATCAACATTTTGTTTAGGCAAGGCAGGTGGAGTGACTGGTTTGGATAAATCATTTTTCTCATTGACTTTTGGAGGAGGCATAGAAACAGACATTTTTGGTTTAAAAACCGGTTTGGGAACATTTGCTTTCTCCTCAGCCAATGGTTTTGTAATCTTAGTATCCACTGCCTTTCCTTTTTGACATTCCAGCTGAGCCCTCAAAAGATCATTTTTTGCTTTCATGTCATTGTAGGCACGCTCATACGACAACTTGTCATACTTGCATTCCTCAGTTTTTCGATCAAGTTGTTTAAAATATGAGACATTTTCTTTTTCAAGTTTCTCAAGTGCTTTTTCATATTTTGAAACAATTTTGGAGGTCTCAGACTGGAGTCTTTCATGATCTTCAACAGAATATGTTTGTAAAATAATGGACATAATATCAGTAGTCAGAACATCTTCGAAGAGAGAGTCATTTAAATTTTCCAAAACTTTGATTTGTTCAACACAATCATTAGCTTGCTTTACCAGGGATTTATGGTCCTTGACAAACTCAGCTGTTTCTTTCAAAAATGCTTGTTTAAAATGAATTACCCTTGCACTGATGGCATTCAGCTGAGGGGCAATTTGAGTTTCAAAATACTTTTTATTTTCATTATCAAAACTATTAAACCGGATGTTTGTTGTAATATTGGTTTTAGTTTTAACAGTGTCTTGAAGTGTTAGGAATTAGAAAATTCCATAGTGAAGAGTCGGTCACCCCAAATGTTATCTAGCTTAAGTTAGCTCGTAGACTTGTCGTTAGTTTCGTTATTTAGTAGTTTATTTATAGTTTGTAGCGTAGTATAGCTTAGTGCAACACCGTGGAGGAAGGACGGGTCTTTACCCACGGTATCCCTGATCCACAGGCCGATAGGAGGTCGTGTATTTGTAAGTATAAATACCCCTTCCATCCATGGAAGGGGTGGTGCTTTCAATCTAATATTCTACAATTTGTGAAGTAACTTTCTAGCAAGAAAACACCCAACTCTCTACTTCTCTCTCTAATGGCAAACATGTATTTTGATCATCCAAGACCACCCGAATCATCAACACAATAATATTACGATCCTACAATTGGTACCAGAGCCAAGGTTTTTTTATGTTTTGATGATTTGTGTGGTATTTTTTTTATTCCTGTTATGACTGGTTTGGTATTATTCTGTTTTGGTTGAATAATATTCTTAGTATCATCTGGGTAAACAGTTTCCAATAAGACTT
Source organism: Chrysanthemum seticuspe (assembly GCA_019973895.1). Taxonomy (NCBI): domain Eukaryota; kingdom Viridiplantae; phylum Streptophyta; class Magnoliopsida; order Asterales; family Asteraceae; genus Chrysanthemum; species Chrysanthemum seticuspe. Next base: position 298,923,252 of record BPTQ01000009.1, on the reverse strand, counting down.
GATGTATTTTTGGTCAAAAACTTCATGTGACTTGTTCAAAATCTGTCGTGTGTCACCTTCTTTGTCCAAGTCTGTATCTTTGTCACTTTTAAATGAGTTTTGTACCATCTTTTATCTGTGAATGAATCTGGTCTACTTGTGGTCAAACTAGTCGTCTTTCATCTGGTCATTTACGAGGTCAAAATGGGTCGAAATTTATGAGTCCTTAAGCTGTTTTTGGTCTGGGTTTTTCTGGTCTGTTTCAAGTGGTCAAAACAGAAGCAGTTCTTTTGCAGTCATATTCTTCATAGCGAGTTATAATATAAAAAAAAAGGGTAGCGACTTGACAAAATAATATAGCGACTTATATTGATAAGTTAGCGATTTATGCGTTGAAAGATGTAGCGACTTGTGGTTATTTGACTATTGAGTCAAATAAAAGTTCTGGCGACTTGACCTAGCGAGTTAGACCTAGCAACTTAGACCTAGCGACTTAGACCTAGCGAGTTAGACTTAGCGAGTTGGTTTTGTAAATGGATGTAGCGACTTGAAAAGAAACGCTAGCGACTTGGGTTGAGTTGTTTAAATATTTTGAGTAGCGACTTGGGTTTTTGACAAAGATAAGACTGAAAGGATGAAGAAAATTAGACCACAAGACCTTGTCCACAAAGACCATATACCAACATCGACCTCAGGTTCAAAATAAACCATCATCAGTACAAACTTTCAACAATCGTTTCATATCCACAAGACTTACAAGACCTCAAACCAAAATTATCATGACTCAATCTTGTATTAAATTAAGACAACATCTCTTGATATCAATTTTATCTCACTTTTTGTACTCATCCTTTCATCCAAACACAAAAAGGTCTAAGCAACGACTCAAGCTAGATCTCAGATTGGTGTTCGAAATATGTTGCTTCAAATCGTTCAATGAAGTCTAAACACCACTTCATCATTGATCAAAATTTGTTGATTATTTTCGAACAAGAAAGATACGATTTCAACAAGGTTGTTGAATCATATCTTTAATTCGTTAAAAAGGGACGACTATCAAAACAATTAACAAGGGTAAAAACAATACCTACCTTGAACCGTTTGGGTGATTTCGAAGCTTTCTCATGACTCTCTATGCCATCCCTGTGGCTAAGTTGCATCACGTATGGCTTATGCCATCTCTATGGCAGCCACAAGTCCCTCAAGCCATTCTCTATGGCGAGAGTATAGTTGAATCAAAAGTCCTTTTGTGGGTACTTGGGGTTGGATCATGTGATTGTCAATGAGTATACGTTGTTTCCTTGTTTCCAGATCCTTGTTAACGATTATTTTGTGTGAAAGAGGCGGACTTGTTGTGAGATTATTTAGGGTTTGATGTTTATGACTGAGATGAGAGTGGCAGATAACAAAAGAGGCGGATTTATGTGAATGAAATTAGGGTAGAGTGTGACATTGTGGAGTGTTTAATACCCTAACTTTTAGGGTTGTATTATTGTTTTCGTTGGATGGATGGGCCAAACTGCTTACAGAAATGGATCCGAGTGGTTGGTGATGTGATTCCTCTTGGATTCAAATTGGGCCGAAATAATCTTATATGGACTAGTTATCACTTGGATTTGCTTATACAGTGGAGTATGTACGTGTGATAAACAATTTAGGCTTGGGTCGTTATTTGAGAAAATCACAACGGGAGCTTATGTAGTTATTATAACGAGATTAGCTGTGATTAACATACAATTTCCTTTGAACCTTGTGCCATGGAGTTTATGTAACAAGAGGTTTGTAAATTGTGTGGATCCATTGTATGGGTTGAGTGTTGGACCATGTGAGATTTGTAATTGGATCATATGTTTTGGTTTGATAATGGGTTTGGACTATTCATGAGTATGTTGGGTAATGACTTGGATTTGGATGATGGATAGATGGATTTCTCTAAACTGAATCGGATATATGTACTTTGATTGTGAGATTTGATGACAAGACGTGTGGAAGAGATTTGTCAAAGTGATTTGATTGGTTATGAGATTGTGATAAAGAGACTTGGTATTATGAAGAGATTCGTAGTGTTATGGGGTTTGATACTTTGGTCTATGCATTTTCACGGAGAACAATATGTCACGGCTTTAATTGATATTAGAAAATGTTGACTACGGGGTTTGTGTATGATATTTATTATTTGGATGTGAAGTGAAATTTTTTTCAGGCACGTTTGCTTATTTAGTCTTATTTCTTTCTACCCTTCCGCGAAGATGACTTGTTTGGGCATTTATAGAGTGTGATAAAGACTTGGCTATTTAATTACGTTTGTGATTTTTTCTCGCTTAACCCACAACGTAACTATCACTTCGGTGTCTCACGCAGTTGAGGATACGTCAAGAGGTTTGTACATTGGGTACACCATTTCTTTTTCACAAGGATTAGTACAAGTTTAAGTAACTAATCTGGAGAATTCTACTTCATGATCAAGTTTGGCATATCGGGCTTACTTCACCAAGTGGTCACAGAAATAGCCGACAGAGTATGTGAATGATGTGTTTACCATAGTGTTTACTAGATGGTTGATGATGGTGTTGATGTTAGATAATAAACTGTTGATAAACCACTGCATGTTCCCCTAAAACAGATATTCACCGAAACCAAAGTTGTCATAACACCTTCAAGCTGACATTGTTTACGGTTTTGTCTTGATTTTGTAAAATCCCGCGAAAGAACCTATTTCTCGGTTTAAATTACAGACTTGTAAAATCCCGTGACAATGGAAACATCCTGGTAATTGTAAAGTGCATTTCCGGATCTATCTTACGGTTTATTCTTGGTTTTGTAAAATCCCGCGAAGGAAACGATTTCTCGGTTTAAACTATAGAATTGTAAAATCCTGTATTAATGGATTCATCCTGGAGAAAGGAAAGTGTATTTCGGGATCTTATCGGATGCTGGTGCTACGGTTGCTTCTTCAAAGAAGGGATAACAGGGGGTACTTTATGAATTGGATGTGTGTTTGAATTTTCGTCATGGCAGTTTGGCTATTACAAGGTTTTACGGGGTTATGTGCTTTTAACCATGGTCGGGATGAAACCATTATCAAAGTTCATTTAAATATCAAAGAAGGCTAGATTTGTGCAGTTAACTTGAAGATGTGACAACGGCGTTAATTCAGTATTATTTATTTGAGGTTGAAGTGAATTATCACGGGCGAGTGTACTTAGTATCTGAAGATATCAGGGGATGGATGGATGAAGATTCTTCATGATCCTTGTTCAAGCTTATTATCAAAAGTGAAGACTTGGAAATCTAGTTGTTGTTGGGTGACTTTTACCTTTTCTTTTACCACTTGGGGGAATTGGGCTCTTATCACCTCAAAATAACTATCACTTTAAGGAGTTACGTTGTAGTGCTCAGTGTCACATTCAATTGTGGATTTTCAAGAGGTAAAGTACGTCTATTACTTGATGGTTGGTTGGTTGAAGAGTATAGAGTACTTAAGAGATTCAATGGAGCATGAATTCTCGGCACCGCTCTTTGTTACATATGTGCAAGTTTAAGTCACGAGTTCGGGTCAGTTTACTTCAGGGTCAAATTCATCATATTGGGTTATCTCCATCAACTGTCACTACAAAGAGCCTACTGAATGATAATGGGTTGATTACATGTTTTGCCAAGAGATGATGAAAAGAGAGAGATTATGACGTCTGTTCACATCAGTTCAGGCCTCGTACTCTAAAGAAAAGAAATGTGTACGTTTCAGTGCGCATTATCTTTGAAAGAAGAGAAATCTTCTTATGACGTCTGTTCACATCAGTTCAGGCCTCGTACTCCAAAGAAAAGAAAAGTGTACATTTCAGTGCGCTTTATCTTTGAAAGAAGAGAAATCTTCTTATGACGTATGAACACTTCAGTTCATGCCTCGTACTCTAAAGAAAAGAAATGTGTACGTTTCAGTGCGCATTATCTTCGGAAGAAGAGAAATCTTCTTATGATGTTTGAACACAACAGTTCAAGCCTCGTACCTCTAAGAAAAGAAAAGTGTACGCTTCAGTGCGCTTTATCTTCGGAAGAAGAGAAATCTTCTCATTAATGACCATTCTCATCAACATGCTTCATACTTTTTCCATGCGCTTCAGACATCAAGTGAACCGGGCTACTGTAGATTGTTTTCTGATTCCACTTTCTCAACTATAATGACGATGGCGACATCCTGTGCTAATTTTGCGGGGGAGAAGTGTGAATAGACTACATTTGGATGATGTTCACTTATTTAGTCAAGAATGGCATCATGCAATTCTTGAGGGGGAGAAGAAGTGTGAATTTTTTGCATTGTTGATTGACATTTGAGAATATAAATGGTCATACGGCTCTAAACTCATGTAAGAACCGAGCTTCTTCTTATCGGGTCATCTTCACATGGAGTTTTTCTCTTCTAAGAGCCGTTGGTTGACATCTTCACTCGGATTGATGAGTTTATCGACAAAGTGCTTCCGGTTAATGCTTCACATATACATCAACATGATGATTCCGAACAATCTATCTGTTCTTGTTTGATGTGATTGGTAGTTTGGCGTTACCATCTTGTGTATTCGTTGCGGCCTGATTGCTGATTTCCTTGATGAACATCTTTTTGTTCTTGTTTGATTGGGAGGGATTTTAGTTAAGGCGATTTGCAAGATGTAAGTTAATTGGGATGCTTTTTGGTGGGATGCTTTTTGGTATGAGTTGAAGATGTTAACTATCTATTCCCCAACTGCACAATCTTGAAGAAGGTCGAGTCTACAGTCTGTTCTACATTTTCTGCTACATGTTAGAAGACTAAAGACGAGTTGCATTTAACGATCTAAAGACTTCTTCTTAATCTGGGCATTTATCAAAAATATTGTCGGTCTAGGGGAGAGCACTAATTGGGGGAATGTGATATGTCAAATTTAATCCCCAATTAGACCTGCTCACATTATTCTTCAGCAAGTTGACTCTCACAGATACATCTGAGCTAATGATGTTCTTCTCAAAATATTTCTAGTACACGGACTTACAAAGTGTTGTTGATTCTGAAGTGTCAAAAACCAGCAAGGAGTAAGGAGATAAGCACCTAAACGCGAGTAAACTTGATGAACTTAATACTTCTAAGTAATTGAAGATATCCCGGGAAGACAAATGTTATTACCGCAGAGAAACTCAAGGTTTGACTCATGACGAGTAAACTTGATGAACTTAATTCTTCTAAGTGATTGAAGATATCCCGGGAAAACAAATGTCATGACCGCAGAGAAACTCAAGGTTTTACTCATCAAGGCGTTTAGTGTTAGTATTTCATCTACGTGGGGGAAGTGATGTTAGAGAAAGTTTCTGAAGATAAAAGAGGTACACTAGTGTGTGGTGATTTCAATGGTATCGCAATGATCAGGGGAGAGAGATTGTGTACATTGGGGATGCTCAGCTGTTTCACTTGAGGGCTTAATCAGTGATTCAGAGATATAATCACTTATTCCGGAGTTGACATCCGCAGAGATTGTCATCCGCAGAGATAATCAGTGACTTGGCTTTCTTCTTCAATGTTATCAGTTTTTCCTTCCTTGGGTATTGGTATACTTCGAATACTTGAGCTTCATAAATGTAAACATGGGGAGGTGTTTTCATTCCCCTCATGATGTGTATTCGGGAGAGCTCTTGGGTATTGGTGCACTTCGGGTTCTTGAGCTTCATGCACGATCATCCGGGAAGAAAAATGTGAACATGGAAAGGTGTTTTCATTCCCCTCATGATGTGTATTTGGGAGAGTTCTTGAGCATTATACAAAGAGACTGACTGCATCAATTCAACTACGTGGGGGAAGTGTTCTCTTGACACCTTTTTGGAATGGATCGCTTCAGACTTCAGTGGGAAAAAGAAATTTGAGAAGATTATTTTATGTGTGGGATGATACGTTGCTGTTCTTCTATTGGATGATATAACCTCGAACGGAGAATCTCGATTATCGGTCTTAAAAGGAGCAGCGGGTTTTATGATAATGGTGTGCTTCTCTGTGCACCTGGATAAGGCAAGCTTGAAATAGAGCTTCGAATCTGCTTATCTTATGGATCTTCGGTTTGGGGGGAAGCTGCCAAAGTCTCTCTTTCTCAAATGCTCATGTTCTATTCTGGAGCCTCGAAAGCTTTGGTGGTGGAAGTTTAAGAGATGACGTATTCTATCTTCTACGACGTGCTGCTTGATATCCTTATCTCGGTACTCGTATCATCATCCTCTTAAATTATATCATCTACTCTATCTGTGTATATATTTTTCAAAAAAGCAAATTACAAAAATATAAAACCAGCAAAACCAAATACAAAAATAGAAAACCAACAAAAAGAAAATAGAAAAATATAAAACCTTCTAAAACCCATAAAAATCAGAAAATTTGAAAAACACCAAAAATATGTTTTCTCATGACATGTCTTCTGGTATCGATAACATCTACGGTCTTAGAAATGTCATTCAATAATGGCACGGGACCATAGATGAAGTTCGAACAGGAGGTGTAAATATTCTTTTCCAAAACATGTCTCAAAATATGGCTTGCAGTTACTTCAGACTGTGACCCGTACTTAAACTATGGCTTGCTATTATTTCTGATAGCAACCCGCTCTTCAAAAGAAGGAAAGTGCTGCACTAAACATATTTTCAAAAATATCATGCACTTATCCTAAAAACACTTTGAGGAAAGTATGTCGAAGGACTGCTGTTCCTACTCAAATATTTTTCCGTCTAAAATTCTTCAGAAAAATATTTGTTTTAACTTAATGGTGGTAAATGAGTTGCTATTAAATCAATCAGTATCAGAGTTTTCGTATTAATTTGCAAACTCAATCAATGACTTCTGCGCTTTTAAAAACTTTTCAGAAAAATGAGTCATTGATTGAGGGGGAGAATGTTTTCAAATCTATATCATCTAACGGGCTTTCTTAGTTATCCTAAATGCTTAAACTGAAAAAATGATGTTAACCTACGTTGAAGGACTATGTGCCTAGGATAAGATTGTTAGGATTAGATGATTAGAGTTTGATAAACACATTATTCCCATACCTTTATGATATGATTGATATGTTGGATTGACTTTTATTAGTCGATTGCTGTTTGGGTGATGTCGACCACCATATATTTGTATGTGTGTTCACTAACATATGCAGGTATATTGGTATATAAGAATGTTCCCGATCCGGATCCCACAAATGAACATGATTGGATGCCGCAAGGAAAGGGTAACGATATCTTGGGTTGACAAATGAAGAAACGGAGCTTAATTGGAATTCAATGGAGAGTTGGCATATATGCAACGTAAGAGGTCTCACTGCATCAGCAGATGGTTTTCTTCTAAGTGATTGAAGAAACGGAGCTTAATTGGACCTCAGTTGGCATTCTTAATGCAACGTAAGAAGAAGTCTCACTGCATCAGCAGACGGTTTTTCTTCCAAACCCTACAGCAACAACAACAGAAGCTTCTCAGCCATCTAACGTATCTTTGTGCAGGATAATTGTGATTATACCATTTTCTTTAAACAATTTTTAACTAATATTTTTTTGAAAAATGGAAAAATATCTGTTTTGAAAATAAATTGGTCTTAATTTTGAAAATCACCGGACTTCATGTTATCAAAACCTAAGTCACTCAATTATTGACTTCTGTCATGGATTGAGGGGGAGAGTGATTTAAAATATAATATTTTCATACAATATTTATTCATAAAAGTTCCGGTTTGTACGTTATTAAGTGGTGATCTAAAGATTTAATGTTATGTCATGGTATGATTTTTTTCTTTAGAATCAAGGTCTTTCAAAATGAAATTTTTTCTGTTCTTGTTTGATTGTGAAATTGTTTTGTTTTACTTAAAAGGTCTCTTAAAAAAACTATCATACCTGACACTAACAATCTTTAATGTCTTAAAATGGTCCTTATCTGTCATCTTTCAAAATTGAATCTTGCCACGTCTTTCCCCAAATTTTTCTAAATGATTTAAATCAGTTGGGATCACAAATCTCAAATGGTTTGATATTTCTGATCGGGGTAGAGATCGTGTTTTAAATCTCAAATCTGTTAAATGGAATTGGTTTTAGTCCTTCAAAGGAACTCCTGCCTCCATGTGCCAAACGATTTCAAATACACAATGCACATGTTGAGGAGGAGGATTTATCCAAAAACCAGATGAGTATTTAAACAAGGCCACATTTTCTCCCATGTTTTCTAAACCTAATTAAATCACTTGGGATCCAAAATCTCAAAGGGTTTGATATTTTTGATCGGGGGAGAATTTGTGATTTAATAATGAAATTTGATAAAAGGTGATCGTTTTGATTTAATTGTGCACGCTGCTCGCTCATATGTGCTAAACGCTTTCGAATCTTGAAGCACATATTGAGGGGGAGCAAATAAACTATCGAGGTACGAAAGCTTTTTAAAGTAATTTATAAAGTACCTTGATTGAGTTTTTCAAATGGTTTCTAAATGGCTCTTGTGATTGTGGATGTGCTTCAAAAGAACTCTTGCCTCTATGTGATAAAATGTTTTAAAATATCCTATGCACATATTAAGGGGGAGAATTTTACCATGAAAATCAAATGGCTTTTTCGTATGAAAATTGTGATCAAAGAAAATATTTCAAAGTCCTCTTGCCTCCTTGTGCTAAACAATTTCTAAATAATACGCACATGTTGAGGGGGAGGTTTTCTAAATGATCAAAACTATTAGGGTACAAAATGCTTTGATCTCGTATCACAAGTACCTTGATTGTTTTTCCAAATGATTTTTCAATTGGTTTCATGAAAGAATGAACTGTACCAAAAGACCGACCATTTTACTTTATGTATGGAGTTATAAGGATGGTTAGGTTAGGTATTTGTTCCCACGATCCGCCAGAACCGGAGGGATCTACCCAGGGACGATCCACTAGATAGTGTAGAGTCCTTAGGTATATTGAAAAAAGGAGAAAAATGAGAATATGGGAAGAGTGCGGACTGAGACAGAGCTAGTACTGGAATAAACCCAACAAGGTTCTAGTAATGAAGTCTCGGTAAGCACTGAAGGGGTTGAAGAATGAAAAAGAAATGAATATGAAAAAGGGTGAAAAAAAATAGCCCTCCAATAATTCAACCTTAGGGCAGTAACCGGGTTCAAATTCATATGCTACTGGTGTTTACTAAGGTAACATTGGTATTGAAGACAAGACGTCATGGACCCAGTGACGCACTGCACTTCAACTTTCCAAACCACTCAAGTTCCTCTTAAAAGGACTTGTTTCATTCTCACGGGGAACCGACATTATCTATCGACTCTCTCTTAGAGATTGTTAATATTGAAGAAGGAGACCCTCTCCCTAGTCTCCAACACAGGAACCAAATGTGCACTATTGAGTCTAGAGCCAAGAGATCATCCACAATATCTCATTAGGACATAAAATTAATGAAAACTTGCTGTTTCACACAATGTGGAAAGTAAGAATATATTAAGAGTCCTACGCATTATCCTTGTGGTATTTCCAGAACATCCAAGTGATATGTAAAAATATTCACGATGAAGATGGAAATCCTTCTAGAGCCAACATCAAACAAGCTCTTGGTGGGTGACATGTGAGATCTTTTCAAAAGATCAAACTTGTGACAACTGGATAGAAACGATGGGGCGATTCACTCGTGAATCAACCTTGGTCCAGGAATGGAATTGACGAATACTTTTGGAAAAACCGCTCGATGTGCAAACCTTCTTTTCTCTAGCATGTCGAATGTGTACTTATGTTTTCAAATTCAAAAAGTATCTCTGATTGAAAAATACTTTTAGAAAAACCGTTCGATGTGCGAATCTCTTCTTTTCGCTAGCACGTCGAATGTGTACTCATTCTCTAATACAAAAAGTATTTTGTTTGAAAATTGATCTTTCTCATAAAACCTTCGTCGTATTGCAAAACTCTTTCTTCAAGCAATACGCGATTGTTTTTCAAATCATTTTTCATCAATCAGTGAATCTCAATTTGCTGGTTCACTCACTCCGTGCTGTCTTCTTTGAGACGTTCCGGTTTGAGAACAGCTAGAACATCTGCGAAACCCTATCAAGGAGATTCTTAGGAATCCTACCTGATCACAGGCAGTACTTGTACTAATCAACGGGGAACCGTGGGCCGTGTACCTCAATTCAACGAAAGTGATCAAAGACACTTTCGTGTGTTTTATTGCTAACTGTTGTTTGTAGGTACATTTGGACGGTTGCAGATGATCAGAATTGAGGAGTCAATCCAAAGCCGCATGCTCACAGCATCCACACTTAATTGAAGAAATCATGACTGGTGCATATCTACATAACCTGGCTCTGATATTTCTATACTATGCTTCTGCTACGCTGCTACAAATATCATGAGCCAGTAAAGCTTCCGCTACTCTGATGGAAAGATGTCTTGATTCAAAAAGTGTGAGCATGTCGGTCCGAAAGTCACAACTTCACATGATGGCAACACAATAAAGGGTGATCCAGAGATTTGTTGTGGCTGATGATCTCAAAGAAAGCTCGAAGATCATCAAAGATGTGGATCAGTTAAAGGCCTCCACTAAAAGTACAAATCATTACGGACTTTGAAGAATCGCTACTTAAGCACAAAGATTGTGAATGTGAAGAATTAAAGTCTACGAGCTCAAGAACTAAGTCAAGAATAGAATGCTAGGATTTGAAATGTAAAACATGGGGTGACCTCCCTTAGGGGGAGATTGTTAGGAATTAGAAAATTCCATAGTGAAGAGTCGGTCACCCCAAATGTTATCTAGCTTAAGTTAGCTCGTAGACTTGTCGTTAGTTTCGTTATTTAGTAGTTTATTTATTAGTTTGTAGCGTAGTATAGCTTAGTCCAACACCGTGGGGGAAGGACGGGTCTTTACCCACTGTATCCCTGATCCACAGGCCGATAGGAGGTCGTATATTTGTAAGTATAAATACCCCTTCCATCCATGGAAGGGGTGGTGCTTTCAATCTAATATTCTACAATTTGTGAAGTAACTCTCTAGCAAGAAAACACCCAACTCTCTACTTCTCTCTCTAATGGAAAACATGTATTTTGATCATCCAAGACCACCCGAATCATCAACACAATAATATTACGATCCTACATGAAGATCCACAATTCTAGTTTTCACATTTTCTAAAATACTTCTCGCATCACTTGTGTTAAAAGGATTGTTTGAAGACATTTGTTCAATGTTCGAAAGAGAATTTGAGACAACAACTGGTTTTGAAACAGATTTTGAAACAGGTGTTGACTCTTTGTTTGAAACACTTGGTGTGATGGAAAACTTTGACTTTTCTTTTTGATTAACAAAAGTAATTCCGTTAATTTTGTTCCATTTGTTATAATCAATTGGTTTGATTTCCGGATTTTTTTGTTTCATTTTTGATCTACTCTCCTCAGATAGTTCTAACGTTTCAAGAGAATCACAAACAATTATGGGTTCATGTAAAACATTTCCATTGTTTAACACATTCTGAGGTTTCTGAGCTTTTTTGAGGAACGAAGAAGGGTCGTTACCAAGTGCCATTCTATTATTAGTATGAAAACGCGGATTTACTTGATTAGAAAGCATCTTGATTGTTTGAGCAGAATGACCCGTTTTAAGAAGCAAATTTTCCAAAGTTTGGATTTTTTTCATTTTTATCAAGAATTTCATCAAGAAGAGAATCTTCTCGTTTTGAAAAATCAGTAATCAACTGCTTCTTCTCTTTTTTAAGATTAGAAAACATTTCTTTTTGTTTAGAAAGTTGGTCATTTAAATCAGAAATTTCCTTGTTTAAAGATTTAATTTTCAAGTTCAAATTCACATCGAGTGTGTTGTACTTGATTTGCAATAGTTGTTCTTTAGAAACCAAATTTCGATAACCAATTTCTAGTTCTGACTCTTTGTTTTTATGAAATTCAAAGGCTTTTGCGTTCTCCTTGTAACTCTCAAGCTCAGCGGTCAATTTGGCATTCTCGGCCTTAACTTCGCGATTGACCGTTTTAACTTTCTCAATTTCAATGCCACAGTTGTTGATTAATGATTCAAAATAAGCACGTGTTTCCTCATCAGTCTCAGTATTTTGTGCCACACAGTCTCCACTAGGATCCACATCTGGAGTCTCAGAGTTAGTATTGCTACAACTCGGATTGTCCAGGTATGCATCATAAGTAGGTGCTGATGTCACAGAATACTGTTCGTCATGAGTAAACACATCAAATATGACATTGTTACAGCATGGATCAATGATTGGTACCTGATAAGGTTTTAAAAGGTACCTTTTTGAGAGGTCATTTAAGCCCTTATTTGATCACTTTTGTATCCGTTATTGCTTAATATCGTTCCTTTTCACTTTTTAGGTCTCTTGAAGGCAAAATGCTGGAATGGCACTTATTTGGACGAAAAGGCGCGATTATACGAAGAAAATGGCCAAAGTCAGAATCGAGACACTCAAAGCTGCTGAAAATATAAGGCGACGGCGTCAGGTGTTAAGTGTGACGCCGTCGGAGGATTTTTGTGACGGGACAGAAGCCAAAACTCCCATTTTCAAGTGACGACGTCAAGTTATAAAAGAGTAGGCCGTAGCAACTCAGACGGCCTAGATGTAATCAAGACGGCGTCAGAAGCTGAAGAGGACGGCGTCACAAGCATAAGGTGACGTCATCGCAAGTCTAACGTGGCCAAGACAAAACCCTAATGACGGCGACACGACGGCGTCACAAAACATAAAGTGACGCCGTCGCATGTGTAATATTATATATAGAATCCGAATTTTTCAGTATTAAGTGTGTAGTCTTTTGGAGTAAAAACCTAAACCTAACCAAGGCTGTCTTGTACAGTATTTTAGGGTTCCAAACCCTATCTTACACCAAGATAAGTGTTTTACTTCATTAATACAATTATGTCTTTGATTAATTGTGTGTATGCTTGCATGTTTTCCATGTCCGGCTAATTTACTTGTGTGTTTGCTTAGGGAATATGAAACTTAATTATTGAATATTGATTGGTTGTTTCTTATCTTAGTTGGTTAATGATCTAGTAATGCGATAGGTCATTCGTTATGTACCTAATGCTTGATTAAATCTTTGTGAACCTTAGAATATGACTCCTTGAGTAGTTGTAAGCTAAACCATCCAAAGAGTGCCTTAGAGTAAGAGTTTATTATCCCTAGTGGTTTTTGTAGACGAGACCCTTTGGTAAGTTCAAATAGTTAGGGAGAAACGCATACCCTACAACCTTAGACACACAACGCAACTAGGAATAAAGACGTGACAATTCAACCACCAATAGGAGATAATTAAGGAGTAGTAAAACCTAAGTAAACACATCTTTAAACTATCATACGAGCACACATTAATTAGACATAGACTACATACACCTTAGATTAGATAATTAGATAAGTAGAGTAATCGGTAGAAATACCAACTCCCAAATCCAAACCCCGAGATTCGTACCTTTCCTTTCCTAAAAAATATAAAAAAGTACAAAAATAATCATCCCTCACCTTTAGACTTAAATCGACATACACTTCAGCCTAACGACACTATTCCCCTAGAGAACGATATCAATACCCGTGGCTTACCCTAATACTACACTACAACGATTAGGTTCACTGCCTAGGGTGTTATAAAACTTGCTCGAAGAAAAGGAAGTTCCTTTGACCCCGAACGACGCGTGTAGCGTTATCAAGTTTTTGGCGCCGCTGCCGGGGAATAGAATATCTAGTTAGTAGTCCACCTCGTTTAGGTTTCTTTACTTGATTCCTATCAAGTAAACTTTTTTTTTTCTCTCATTTTTAGCTTCCTCTTAGTCTATCCCCCTTCTTCGTGACCTTTGTTCGTAACCCCATCACTTTTCATCATGGAAGGTGATAACCACCCATCATTCATCAACCCACCACCAATTGACCCGCCAAGAGCCCGTACTCTTGGTGAATACTCGAGACCAAGCCACTCAGGCTATAGGAACACCATTGAGCTTCCCGACCAAGCATAAACTACGGCCCTGCGATCCGACACCATCCGGTTGGTGCAAAACGGATGTGCATTCCATGGACTTCGTTCCGAAGATCCAAATCAGCATCTGAGGGATTTCCTCAAAATTGTCGATTCCATCGACCTTGATGCTACTACTCGGGAGACCACGTGCCTGCGTCTCTTCTAATTCTCTCTACGGGACCAAGCTAGTAATTGCCTTGAGCGACTTCCCGCCGACTCCATCTCAAGTTGGGATGATCTTACCTTTCGCTTCCTTGCTCAATTTTTCCCACCGGGGAGAACCACTAAACTTAGGCGAGACATCTTGACGTTTCAACAACTCCAAGGTGAGTCTCTCTATAAAGCATGGACTCGATTTAAGGACCTACACCGTAGACTTCCCCATCATGGCATTGATCTTTGGCTTCAAATCCAAATTTTCTATGACCATACCGATTTCATCACTCGACGATCCATTGATCGAGCCGCCGGTGGAAGGCTCAGCGACTTTAATGCAGAGAAATCTTGGGATATTATAGAGGAGCTTGCTGATCAAAGCTACGAAGATTGGAATGAATCTCCTGAAACTCCGGTTAACGTAGTTAATGCCATATCAACTCCTTTTGAATCTTCCGACACCCTCGAGGAGCAAATGAGTGCCATTGAGAGGGGATTGATTATCTTATGGAAAGGCAAAAAAGAGTCCCCGTACAAATTCCTCGAGAAGTTGTCAAATCCGACAACTCCACCAACCACCCCACACCTTTTTCGGAGTCCCCAAGTCGTGAGCAAAACCCAAATTCCGAAAGACGCTTCCGTTCTACTTCCCCAATACCACTTTCACCAAGCTTCAAGGAACAGATGAGGGAGTACATGGCAGCTCATACAGAGAGATTAGCCAAATTTGAAGAGGAGGTTTATAGGCAGAGAGAGGAAATGCAAGTGAAAATGACGGAAATGATGAATTTGGTAATTGAATTTACCAAAACAAAAGTTCCCGAGAAAGTACTAGTAAGAAGCAATGATTGTCCTCCCACTTCATTTGTTAACGCCGCTTCCATTATGTCTGAGGATACAAAGGTTGAGATAAGGAAAACTAAGGAAAGCAAGAAGGAGGAGTCTGTGCCTAATGATGAGCCTGAGACCATTGAGTACTACCTTAAGCACGAAATTAACAAAAAAACCATTGCAAACCAAGTAAACAACTTTAGGTACAATGAAGTTCTTAGGGAGGCTCTTGAAGGAAAAATGACAGAAGAAGAGTATGACGCTTTGCCTATGGGACCCCTGTATGAACTGGTCATAAAAAACCATTAACAAGAAAACGAGACACCATAGGGAATTTCGTGATACCATGTAGCATAGGTGATATTGATAATATAAATGCCTTAGCTGATCAGGGGACTGATGTGAACATAATGCCATTATCAATCTATAATAAGTTAACTAAGGAGAAACCAACCAAGACCGATCTTAGACTTTCCTTAGCTAATCACACCTATGTCTACCCCATAGGAATCGCGGTGGATGTTCTAATTGAGGTGGCTAATATCGTTTATCCGGTGGATTTCGTGATCATTGATATTGAGGAAGATAAAAACGTGCCTCTCATTCTTGGGACACCATTTCTGGCCACCGCCAAGGCAACCATCAAATGCGGAGAGGGCATCATGATACTCAAAAGCGGGAAGGGGTACGCTAGGATACCCATCATCCCAAGGTATCCTCTTAAGATCATGGAAATGATTACGGTTGGAAATCGAAAAGCCCCTGGCAATAGTGTTAAGAAAAAGATGAATGACTGGGAAAAAGGGCTTAGGGACTTTATGGTTCAAGGATTGTATGCAACGTTGTGGAAACCCGACAAGAAGTTAGGAAATAATTCCACTACGATACGTAAGACACAAAGGAACCCTACGGAATTTCTAAAAGGAGAAAAAGTACTTTTATACAAATCATGGATAAGGGCATTACGAGGTAGAAACAAACCAAGATGGTTTGGACCTTTCACAGTGAAGGAAACCAATTTGAAAGATAAAATCGTTACCATAATAGATAACGTTGGCAAGGAATCCACTGTAAGCATACAACGTCTACACCCTTTCGACGAAGGGAAAGCGAAGGAAGAAGGTGGCGGTAATGAAGTAACGTAGGAGCACGACTATGAGTCTAGCTACAAGACTCTTAAATAAAGAAAAGCGCTTCGTAGGAGACAACCCATGCTTAATTGTTTGCTTGTTAGTGTCATATATCTTTTATCGATTGTTTATTCTCATGTTTAAATTTGTAAAAATGCTTTATTTTGTTTTTAACCTCGTTTTAATTGCATATAAAGGTATTTTACATAAGGGATAACTGTAGGGAGGATTACACACGTTTTCAAGGAAACGTAAATATGAGAATAACAATTCATTAAAAGATATATTTGTGTGTTTGTTCCAGTCAAATGCTTGTATCGAGTCATAATGGATGTTTTGCAGAGATTTTTCCAGATTCTAAAGATGTAAATTTTACAGAATTTTTTCCAGAAAATCGCAGACCAGTTTTTGTCAGGATAACCTGACGGCGTCAGGATCGCAGCCTGACGGCGTCAGGAAGGAGTAAAAACAACAGATTATTTTTTTTCTCATTTTCTGAGCTACTTAAAAAATTTGGAATTTTTCAGGTCTTAATTTTCCATAAATTTTGTAAACATCCATTCCACAAGCATTATATCTTAGTTTAAATCGAGTCTTATATATTATTACCGCCGATTTTACGCGAAAGTTTCGTTTGTTTCTTCAAGTGTGCAGGTTTAATTTATCAAGAAGAAGTTACATAAGATTGGAATGAGCTTTTCACGCATAAATTCTTCTTGGAAAGGATTTAACCACCACTTCACACACGGATCCTACCGAGCTAATCAGGGGAGTGCTAGTTTCTTTCGTTTTTGATTACCTTCCATTATCATAACTTTGATACTTTTGGGGAACATTGGGGACAATGTTCAGTTTAAGTGTAGGGAGGGAAAATAAAACGGGAACTTTGAAACTATGCTTATCCTTGATTATTTGCTTTGTACAATTGTATTTGTGTAATAAACCATGAGAAAATGTCGGTTAGGGTAATTTTAGCACCAAATTTAAAATTTTTCATGACATATAAGAGTGGGCCATTAGTCTTAACAAAAGCGTCTCACGGATAGGAAGTTGCATGACTAGCACAAAAACCCTTTACCACCTAAATTCCACCCAAAATGTGAGGATCGCCCTTAGATTAGTAGGAATTAAAAGCATTCATCTTTAATGCTTAGAGTGTAAACCGATAGTATAATAAATTCTAGAACTTGTTTTGTGATGCATTTCGAGATCGCTAGTAAGACTACACTTGTGTAGTTAGGAATAACTAAATGATAAGAGGCATTAGGATAACCCTTGTTTGATACCCGTAATATAATTACTTCTTCCACATCGGTTGAGTAATTCCCCCACACCCTTTGCGTTGTACTCATCTTTAGTACACGATACCCCTAGTTAACCCCTCAGAGCCTATCCTTTTCGCGGTTCTCGTGATGTTTCGGTTTTTCCGGAATATCAATGAAGAGCATTGTTTACACCCCACCCCCAAATGTACACCCAAATCGCCTTAGCCTACCTTGTATGCACTAAGTTCTAGTGCATTATTGTTATCACCTTAAACCCTTAGTTTAATTATCTAGTTGCTTGCATGAGTTGCTAAGTCGAGTCATATCCTTTGTATACAGTTTTGGGACGATTGGGATTCATGGGAAAAGTTAAAGTTTATGAAATGACGGGAAGGGAACGTTAAATTCAAATTCCCTTTGTTTGCGTAATAATGTACCCCAAGTGTTTTGATCTTTTCAATTCGGGTCAAATTAGTGTTAGAGTAATAAAAACTCAAGTGTAGGGATGTGCCTATAAATCCCTATCATTTTGATGTTACCGTAGAGGATGGTAGAGTAAAAGTGTATAAAAAAAAAAAAAAAAAAAAAAAAACATACGGGCTACCATCCTACATCTATCCTTTAATTTTATGTTTGTTTATTTCAGTTAGCTAGAGTTTAGAGTGTCGAGTCTTGGCTTAGCAATGCCATTCTTCGTATGCTTGTAACATAAGAGATTTTTGACTTACCACCACTATATAGCCTTTCCCTCCAAACCCTTTGTTTCCCTACCGTAAGCCTAACATTACAACCCTTTAAAGACCTCTTTGATAGTCTTTCCTAGGTGTTTACGCCAAAGCGATGGAGGTTTGATCTATTCTCAAGCCTATGGTAATTTATGTACTAGGACCGGTTAATGAGTGTTTATCTTCCATTTCCAATTTGTTATATTTCATATACAGCCGAGAGAGATGTGAGTATCCAAACACCCTATGTGAGGTGCTAGTATGTAATTTCCGTGCTTGTTATGACTTTTGCGGGGCTTATATGTGTTGTGGACTGTTTTAAACCAATGCTTCATGATCTCTAACTTATAAATTAATTGGCTAAAAGCACATTTGCTTGAGGACAAGCAAATACCAAGTGTAGGGATATTTGATAAGGTTTTAAAAGGTACCTTTTTGAGGGGTCGTTTAAGCCCTTATTTGATCACTTTTATATCCGTTATTGCTTAATATCGTTCCTTTTCACTTTTTAGGTCTCTTGAAGGCAAAATGCTGGAATGGCACTTATTTGGACGAAAAGGCGCGATTATACGAAGAAAATGGCCAAAGTCAGAATCGAGACACTCAAAGCTGCTGAAAATATAAGGCGACGGCGTCAGGTGTTAAGTGTGACGCCATCGGAGGATTTTTGTGACGGGACAGAAGCCAAAACTCCCATTTTCAAGTGACGACGTCAAGTTATAAAAGAGTAGGCCGTAGCAACTCAGACGGCCCAGATGTAATCCAGACGGCGTCAGAAGCTGAAGAGGACGGCGTCACAAGCATAAGGTGACGCCGTCGCAAGTCTAACGTGGCCAAGACGAAACCCTAATGACGGCGACACGACGGCGTCACAAAACATAAAGTGACGCCGTCGCATGTGTAATATTATATATAGAATCCGAATTTTTCAGTATTAAGTGTGTAGTCTTTTGGAGTAAAAACCTAAACCTAACCAAGGCTGTCTTGTACAGTATTTTAGGGTTCCAAACCCTATCTTACACCAAGATAAGTGTTTTACTTCATTAATACAATTATGTCTTTGATTAATTGTGTGTATGCTTGCATGTTTTCCATGTCCGGCTAATTTACTTGTGTGTTTGCTCAGGGAATATGAAACTTAATTATTGAATATTGATTGGTTGTTTCTTATCTTAGTTGGTTAATGATCTAGTAATGCGATAGGTCATTCGTTGTGTACTTAATGCTTGATTAAATCTTTGTGAACCTTAGAATATGACTCCTTGAGTAGTTGTAAGCTAAACCATCCAAAGAGTGCCTTAGAGTAAGAGTTTATTATCCCTAGTGGGTTTTGTAGACGAGACCCTTTGGTAAGTTCAAAGAGTTAGGGAGAAACGCATACCCTACAACCTTAGACACACAACGCAACTAGGAATAAGGACGTGACAATTCAACCACCATTAGGAGATAATTAAGGAGTAGTAAAACCTAAGTAAACACATCTTTAAACTATCATACGAGCACACATTAATTAGACATAGACTACATACACCTTAGATTAGATAATTAGATAAGTAGAGTAATCGGTAGAAATACCAACCCCCAAACCCAAACCCCGAGATTCGTACCTTTCCTTTCCTAAAAAATATAAAAAAATACAAAAATAATCATCCCTCACCTTTAGACTTAAATCGACATACACTTCAGCCTAACGACACTATTCCCCTAGAGAACGATATCAATACCCGTGGCTTACCCTAATACTACACTACAACAATTAGGTTCACTGCCTAGGGTGTTATAAAACTTGCTCGAAGAAAAGGAAGTTCCTTTGACCCCGAACGATGCGTGTAGCGTTATCAGTACCTCAGATACTGCGTTGGCGTCATAGACAGGAGGTGCGTCAGAATCAGTGTCGTACTTAGTCTCCTGAAGATTTGCCATGAAGATGCAGTTTGCATTGAGTTCCTCGAGATCTTCCAAATCATCCATAATAGCCATGAAGTCATGTTCCTCAACACTCAATTGAAGTCCAGATTGTTCCTTTTGTACCAACATGATAGCTTTCTGAAGATACGCAAGATCCTTCTTTTTCGGCTTAGTTGGACAATTCCTTGCCATGTGATCCAATCCATGACAGTTATAACACTTAAACTGATTACCCTGATTCACATTTCCATAATTCCCAACGACTGGAGCTGCAACATTCCCATTATGATTACCCACTGCTCTATTCCCAACATTCTGACCCATCTGATTACCCTGATTCAGAACCGCTTGATTACCCATCTGAAATCCAGTAGCATATCCCTGTGGGTTCGCAATAACTCCAACCATTTGTCTTTGATTACCCATGTTCACACCCGGCTGTGCAATTTGCCTGTTGCAAGTGTTTGATGAAATCCTTTGGTTGTTGTTAGTTGGTGTAGAATAGCGACCTCTGAATGCTTTACCCAAGAATGCAAATGCTTGCGACAAAGCTTCTTCTTGTTCCATTTCAAGATCAGTGATTCCTTGTTCCTGGTAATGTTGTTGTTCAGGTGGATAGTTTTGTTGTGGAGGGATGTATTGCTGCAAGTTGTTGTTAGTGGAAGATGATGAAGCTTGTTGTTGTGTATTCACTGGAGTTTGAGTCTTTGCAATGAGTGCCAATAGATCATGATTCTTTGCTAATCTTTCTTGCCTGACTTCATTCACTTCATTTTGGTTTTGTTTCAGAAAATCGTTGAGTTGATCAAAGTTCACTTGATGTAAGTCTTTTGTTTGGTTGACAATAGTGACATATCGTCCCCATTCTTCTGGTAGATTGTTCAAGAACTTGATGTTGCTCATGATAGTTCTGGGTGTCAACTTGTTTCTAATCAAAGTGCAGAACCTTCCATAGTAGGATTCAATGGATTCTCATGGAGTAGAGGTAAACTTCTCCCAAGCAGTTAGCAGCTTGTTCTCCGTATCTTGTTGACCAATTTCAGTTCCATGACAAAGCCGTCTAACACGTTCCCACATATCGAAAGCAGTTTCACAACTGTCTACAGCAGCAAAGATGTCTCTTGGTAAACCCAGTTGGACAATATGAATTGCCATGTCATCTGCTTCGACTTGTTTCTGATCCTCTTCAGAGTATTCTGATTCTTTTTTAAGACGAAAAAATGGTGGGACGGGAGGTGTTGCATCAGCATTTCCAGGGTCTTGGACTTGTGGAGGCATGAAGGGTCCATCCTGAATGGATTTGATCATCAATTTTCCATTAGGTTTTGTCTTGATGTAACGAAGCATTCGAATTGTCCATTGAAGATAACCACCTTTTTCCAACATAGGAGGACGGTTTTCGGCACCGGCTGCATGAATGTCTTGTTGAGTTGCCATTGATGAAGGTATGATATGATAAACTTGATGTAGGATCGATTCAACGATAAAGGAGTTGTGTTGGATGAAGATTAAGCTCGGTTGTTGTAGTGAAAATTTGGTCTAAAAACTTAAAAACCTCAATAACTTCTTTTCGGAGTGTTTTTAGGACTTGAAGGTTGACCCAAATGTAAATTCATTCGGTGGTCTATTCTCCTCGTTCTCAAGGTCGTTTTGATGGGTAGATCGTTGAAAACGGAGTTACGGTTCAAAAGTTATAGCCGTTTGAAGTTTTGCTCAAAATCTTACTCGTAAAACTGTTCTTAAGCGTAGAAATGAGTGCTTATGCGTAGGATTGCTTATGCGTAGGAGTCCTTATTCGTAAAGAGCTTAGGCGTAGGATTCTTATACGTAAACCTAAGGTTAAACGTAAGTCTTATGCATAAACTTTAAGCGTAGAAGTAAAGTACCTTACGCATAAGAGTTAACTTATGCATAGAGTGTTTACTTGTAAGCTTTCTGCTTATGCGTAAGAGTTGGTTTAAAACCAAAAATCCTTTACACTGTCGCAGCGTAAAAGATATCCAAAATTCGAAGTGTTCCACACACTTATCCAAGTGAGGGAAGCACTGAGTAACCGTTGTTGCACGAAGATTCTTCACCAAAAAGTTATGCGTAGAAAACTAGGGTTTTGACTTTCTTACGCGTAAAAATAGGGTTTTGACTTACGCGTAAGAAATTTCCAGTGATTCAAACGATTTCTGATGTACAAACAACTTCCAAGACACGCAAATAACAAGAAAGTTTTGACCAAAAACACCCAAAATGCCTTTTATGCTTATGCGTAGTGATGAGTCTCTAAATACTCATCATTTTTATACCATATAAACTGCAAAATCATCTGAAAACACTCAGAAACACATCAAAATGATCAAAATATCACAAATCAGTGTTTTATGTGTTTTAAAATCAAAAATATCAAAATCAGATGAAAAACATATCAAATTTACAAAAATTGCAGTTTTAGTCCCCCAAGTTTCAAAAATTGTCAAAAACAGTCCCTGAGCACAAAATTTCAAAAGAAAAGTCATCAAAGGTCCTTTTAAAATCATAACTTGTCAAATTTAGTCCTTTGGTGAAAAATATCAAAAGTTTGAGAAAATTACAATTTTAGTCCTTCAAGTTTCAAATTTGGCAGAAATGGCCCCTGAAAAATGGCAAAATGGCAAGTTTAGTCCTTATACTTTTGAAGGTTGTCACTTTTAGTCCTTGGAAGAAACTTTGCAAGATTGGCAGCCTTGGTCCTTGAAGTTTCAGATTTACACTTTAGGTCCCTATAGTTATAAACCCTTTAATACCATTTAAACCCTTTTTGGCCTGCCTAACCCATATGACCCCCTGTCACAAAGCATTTTGGACCCCTTCTATTAATAACACCAGTCAACTGCTTGGTCAAATGGTCAAACAGACACCACTTGCCCGCCATTTTCTCCACCATCCCAACTGCTCTCTGCATACACCTCCACCTCAACCCCCCTCCTCTCCACATCACCCTCCATGTCCCCCCACCTCATCACAAATCCAAGAAACATTAAATGATCCTCTCCCCAACTCACTCAACCCCAACAGTTAAAAAGAAGACTTTGGCGCCAAAATGATCAAATGGCTAAAATTGCATCTACTCATCCAATGGTCTCAATTCCTAGTGGGATTTGCTCAGAAAGTCAAGGGGAAGCACATTTGGGTATAAAAGAAAGAAAGAGAAGAGAGGAGGAGGCAAGTAGTGTAGTGTAGTTTAGCTTTTATGTCGTTTTTAATAATAATGTCTTAGTTTTCTTCAAAAGCTGTAATCTTTTGTTTTTAATTACTAAACTCAAGTTATTTTGACAGTTTGATCAAGTTTCAAGCATTAATTCCAAGTTTCATGTTATTTCATCTTTATTTGCTTACTGTTAAATTTTCAAGTTTCCATTTCATACAAACAAGATTCATACAACTTGTTAATCAGTTACAATAAGCTTATATAAGTTTTTTATAGCTTTTTATAAGCTTATAGTTAAGTTTTAATCACTTTTGAAAATTGGTCAACCAAAGTCAACTTTGGGCTCAGATTGGATTGGAAGCTGACAATGGGTGTTGCAGAGGTTTATTTGGAGTGGAATAGATTAGGTTAGGTTAGTCTTTGTTCTGGTTTAGCCTTCAAAGCAGTTGGACATCTTTCAAGCAGTTTTGGCTTTTGGTCAAATAAAGTCAAACTGTCTCATTGGGTTTGGTAATGAAAAATGGTGATGCAGAGGTTGATAATGGGTTAAACTAGCTTAGGTTAGCTTAGGTTTTGTTTTGGATTTGGCCTGCAAACCATTTGGATACATGTAAGTTAATTTATCAGTTTTCATTTTTCAAGTCAGTTTTTGCAATTCATGGTATCTGTGTATCTGTGATCATAAACTGGTCAATCTTGTTTATTTAGTTATATTTAGGATTAGTGAACCTAGTTTGATCCTTGTTACATATTGGTTCATCAGTTTGCTCATTTTTTTAGTCTTGACAGTAGGATTCTAGGGTGTTTGGAATGGCTGCATTTTCTACATTAGAGGCCTCATAAGTAGTTACCTTTTGTTGTTTCATGTTTGTTCAGTTCCTTTGAACTTGTCTCTGTCATTGCCTTGTGCCTTTTAAGCTTAGAAGTCAAAATTTTCTTTCATGAGTTCTTGCAGCTTCACTGTTAAGAATTTGTAATATCAAAATCTTATTTTGTGTTCTAAATTCATAAAGAAAGCTTGATATAGCTTCATTTAATCTAGTAACATCATTCTTAGTCCTTAAATCAAGATTAAAATTCATAATAGTCAACTTTTACATTTTGTCAAAAAAGTCAAAAGCTTGAAATGTCAGTTTTGGCTCAGCTAGATGGAATTTTAATGAGCTCATCTTTGAGCCAATTTCAGTAAGGTTTGGTATTTTAGAAACTTCACTTGGTCATCTTCCTTATCAGTATTTTTGTACAATTTTACCAAATTTTCACAAGCTCCAAACAGGCTTGTACTTTTGGTCCAAGTTGCCCTGCTCACAGGGGCAGTCTATGCTGAGTTTTCTCACAGAATTGCAGAGCTTGTTTCAGGCTCACCTTGGCTCACCTAGGCCTGATCCTTGGTGTTTTACATAGCCACCCAGGTCATCTTTATGTTCCATCAGTTGGTTTCCCCTTTAGCTTATTGGAGTAGCAGCTAGATAAGCTCAAACAGTGGGGTCAAGCCACTGTTTTGCTTATTTAGTTCAGTTAGCTAATCACTGGTTATATGCTCATTAGGTGTTAGGAATAGAGGTAATTGGTTGCTTTAGAGTAGTTTTAGCATAGAGTAGCTTCTGTAGCAGTTTGGTGTAGAGTAGAGCTTATTTGCTTATTTTATAAGTGCTTATTTAGGCTAGTTTACATAGAAGCCTTAGATTCTCCCACACAAGCCCTTGTTTTTCCATTTTTCATAGCTTCCTAATATCATTTTAGACTTTTCCTGAAATTTTCAGATTTTTCTAAGTTAATTTGCTATTTTTCCTATTTTAAATTAGTTTTTAAGCCTTTTTAAATAGCTTTTAATACAAATAATTAAAAAAAAGTCTCAAAAAAATAAGTTTTCATTTTTCTTAAGTTTAGATAAATGTAAAAAGCTTAAAAAGTATTTTTCCATAATTTTCTTAGTTTAAAAAGTATTTTTTAGCATTTTAATTAGTTTTAAATAGTTTTAAATTAGTAATAAATACATAAAAAGTCTAAAAAATATATTTTCAGTTTTAAAATTAGTTTTATCATATTTTAGACTTTTCTAAGTTATAATTTCATTTTTTTAGGTTAATTTTTTATTTTCTTGTATTTTAGTGCATTTTTAATAGTTTAAAATAGTTTTTAATTAATAATGATTAATTAAATAGTGTTAAAAATAATTTTCTTTTTCTATAAAGTTTCTTATATTATTAGGTTTGTAAAAATGTATTTTTCATATTTTTAGGATTTATATTATATAAGTTTCACGTTTTTATTTATACGTTTACGTTATTTTTATTTAAACGTAAGTTTTTCGTTTTTGATTTTAAACGTTCATCACTTTAAATATAGTGATAGCGTTTATTTAATATATTTATCTTTTTAATTTTCTTAATTTGCATTTAAGTCGCTTTATTTATTAACCTTTTTCAGTAGTGTAACTATCATATCCTTATCTTTTCTGATCGCTATCATTAGTGGTCATTCTATCGTCTGATCATGTGTTTAACACACCATTAAGTCTCCGTGGGACATAACGACCCGGGAATCCCCTGTATTCTCTGATCTTCATTGTATTTGTGTCTGAGCTGTTTTAAGTCTGTTTAGACTTGACGGTTCGGAACAGATCAAATTTTGGCGCCGCTGCCGGGGAGGCTTTAGCGTGTGTTTAGCCTTTTCAGATCCATTCTTGTGCATATCCCATCTTTTGTAAAAAGTTTTTTGTAAAGTTTTCAAAAATCCAAAAAGTTCATTAACACTTTTTCTGAAGTGTTAAAAACGCCAAAAATATTTTCATTCTTTGTTTTTTTGCAATATGTTTTTCAAAAATCCAAAAATATCCATCCTTTATCCTCCAATCTGTTTAATTCTACATTTCTTTATCCTCAAACCTGTTTAATTCTCCATTCCTTACCTTCTAATCCATTTAATTCTTCATTCCTTATCCTCTTATCTGTTTAATTCTCTATGTCATGGTATTTGACATGTTCCTGGTGTGGAGGTCCATTTAATGGTGGAAATTGTCGGCGATGTACCAATGTGGGTTTCGGAGACAAGTTTGTCGGTAATCCCGATCCCATTTCAAATGAAACACCCGATTTTTCCTACCTACCTCCACAGCCCCAGTACGAATCCTACTCATGCGAGTATTGTGGGAATGATTCTCATTACGGTTTTGATTGTCCACCACAGGTCCCGCTTGTCTATGAGCCGGAACCATGTTACAATCAGAACTTTGGTGAAAGTTATTCTCCCAATTATCTCTGTTGTGAGAATTGCGGGGGTCCTCATGCGACTTTTGAATGTCAGCCGTTGAATCAAAATTTTCAAAATTCCAATTCTCCCGGTTTTGACAATTTCCAACCCCCGCAGTATCCCATCAGTCATCAGACTTCTGAGCCTTCACAGCATTTCACTGATCACGAGGAGTGTAATCTTCCTCAAAGTTCTGAAGAAATACGCATTCGAAAGAAACTACAAATGAAAAGAATGGTGTGTAAGCTTCAGCAGATGAATATCAGAATCAGATATGATGACGATGATGATGAGGATAGTATTCAAATAAGGGAATACTATGATTATGACGAGGAGAGTGTTACTCAATTGAACGATATCATTTCTCAACTCCCTCAGTCTATTGCTATCACACCTATCTTACCTTTTATTACTTCCAAAGACTCTCTTATAATGGGGGACGAGCCTTCTAGCACTATTCCAGAAATGGAACCGTCTAGTGTTGAGAGCCTTGTTCCAACCCCAAGTGAGTCCGAGGTTATCTCCGGTAATATGTGTGATAAGCCTCTTGATGATGATTCTTACCCTCCTCTTGACATTCCATATGATCATGTCGAGATGTTCTCCGATTCTGATAACGATTGTACTTCGTTTGACGATTCTTTATCCTATGGAGACATCGATTATGTCGAGGAGCCACCTTCTGAGCTAGTTAGCTTAGAAGAAGTGAGAAATTCTGATGATCTGGAAATTGAGGACGAGATACTTCGTGAACAATTGTTCAATATAAATCTCCTCGTTTCTAAGATCGAATCATTTTGTGCTAAGTCAGCTTCATCTCCTATCCCCGTTGTGGATAGTGACTCTACATTGGACAAGCCCGAGCTTGAGGCTTTTTCCAATGATTCTCTTCATGAAGAGTTCTCCGGTGAACTCTCTCATGACATATCTCCTCCGGAATATGATCATTTCCATTTTGATCTTGAGGATGATATTGGCTCGGAGGAAGGTGTACTCTATCATAAGAGTTTGCTTATTAATGATACTACCTTCACCCTTCCTCCCGACATGTCTACATTTGAGGATGACGAATGGATCCTAATTGTTATAAACATCTTCCTTCCATTCCTCACTTATGATGTGTCTTCCTCTCTTCTTCACTCCTTCGGGAGTGAGGACACTATCTTTGACCCCGGCATTTTCGTTTATTATCTGTGAACCGGGTCTGTCTTTCTCTCTATATCTCATCGGTGTGGAACTTTCGCGTGCTTCAAATGTTTGTCCAAACATCTTGAACGAAAGTCCGAGTGAGATTGTTTCTTCCACTTTGCTTCCCCATGAACCAATGAATGCGGGGTCGAGTCAAGCTAGCGACTCGGTAATCAAAAACAGTAGCTGAACATGGGTTTTCACCCGTGTGTACCACCTAAGTGTGGGGGAGTTACCCCACATGTTATATATCTATATATTATTATCTAAAAAAAAAAAAAAAAAAAAAAAAAAAAAAAAAAAAAAAAACTTCTAAATAAATGGCCGTAGTATTTCCCTTTTACGTTCTTTGTTTCGGCATAACCGCCGGTACTTTGAATATCGAGGGCGATATTCATTTCTAAGTGTGGGGGGGAATTCTCACGAATTTCATATATTATCTACTCAATTCCCCCGTTTTTGGCCAAAATTTTTTTTTTGGAGTAAGTGTTTTACACTTTCTCATTTGGTTATCAGTCCGCCATGTCTGTAAGACAAAAGGATTGGCTAATCCAGGAGCAAACGGCTCTTGGTAAAGATATATCAAATCCGTTTATATGGCTTGCAATTTGCCCAAAATTGTATGGTATTCAGCTCACCATATCCTAAAAAGTGAAGAGTTGGCTAGCCCGCAAGATTATGGCTTGTGGTAAAGGCAGTGGAAAAACCATAATTGGTAATCAGCTCACCAAAGATAATATTGATAATTTATCTAAGAGTTGGCTAGTCCAGAAGGGTACGGCTTCTGGTAAAGACAAAATCAAATCCGTTGACAGCTGGTGGTTTGCTCAAAATCACATGGTTATCGGTGTACCATGGTTCTTACTTGAACTGAAACATTTGGCTACTCCAGAAGTAATGGCTTTTGGTAAAGAGTTTAAAACCCATTATGTTTTCTCAAATCATTGCTAGGGACTAGCAATATCTCAGTGTGGGGGATTGATGAGTCTCTAAATACTCATCATTTTTATACCATATAAACTGCAAAATCATCTGAAAACACTCAGAAACACATCAAAATGATCAAAATATCACAAATCAGTGTTTTATGTGTTTTAAAATCAAAAATATCAAAATCAGATGAAAAACATATCAAATTTACAAAAATTGCAGTTTTAGTCCCCCAAGTTTCAAAAATTGTCAAAAACAGTCCCTGAGCACAAAATTTCAAAAGAAAAGTCATCAAAGGTCCTTTTAAAATCATAACTTGTCAAATTTAGTCCTTTGGTGAAAAATATCAAAAGTTTGAGAAAATTACAATTTTAGTCCTTCAAGTTTCAAATTTGGCAGAAATGGCCCCTGAAAAATGGCAAAATGGCAAGTTTAGTCCTTATACTTTTGAAGGTTGTCACTTTTAGTCCTTGGAAGAAACTTTGCAAGATTGGCAGCCTTGGTCCTTGAAGTTTCAGATTTACACTTTAGGTCCCTATAGTTATAAACCCTTTAATACCATTTAAACCCTTTTTGGCCTGCCTAACCCATATGACCCCCTGTCACAAAGCATTTTGGACCCCTTCTATTAATAACACCAGTCAACTGCTTGGTCAAATGGTCAAACAGACACCACTTGCCCGCCATTTTCTCCACCATCCCAACTGCTCTCTGCATACACCTCCACCTCAACCCCCCTCCTCTCCACATCACCCTCCATGTCCCCCCACCTCATCACAAATCCAAGAAACATTAAATGATCCTCTCCCCAACTCACTCAACCCCAACAGTTAAAAAGAAGACTTTGGCGCCAAAATGATCAAATGGCTAAAATTGCATCTACTCATCCAATGGTCTCAATTCCTAGTGGGATTTGCTCAGAAAGTCAAGGGGAAGCACATTTGGGTATAAAAGAAAGAAAGAGAAGAGAGGAGGAGGCAAGTAGTGTAGTGTAGTTTAGCTTTTATGTCGTTTTTAATAATAATGTCTTAGTTTTCTTCAAAAGCTGTAATCTTTTGTTTTTAATTACTAAACTCAAGTTATTTTGACAGTTTGATCAAGTTTCAAGCATTAATTCCAAGTTTCATGTTATTTCATCTTTATTTGCTTACTGTTAAATTTTCAAGTTTCCATTTCATACAAACAAGATTCATACAACTTGTTAATCAGTTACAATAAGCTTATATAAGTTTTTTATAGCTTTTTATAAGCTTATAGTTAAGTTTTAATCACTTTTGAAAATTGGTCAACCAAAGTCAACTTTGGGCTCAGATTGGATTGGAAGCTGACAATGGGTGTTGCAGAGGTTTATTTGGAGTGGAATAGATTAGGTTAGGTTAGTCTTTGTTCTGGTTTAGCCTTCAAAGCAGTTGGACATCTTTCAAGCAGTTTTGGCTTTTGGTCAAATAAAGTCAAACTGTCTCATTGGGTTTGGTAATGAAAAATGGTGATGCAGAGGTTGATAATGGGTTAAACTAGCTTAGGTTAGCTTAGGTTTTGTTTTGGATTTGGCCTGCAAACCATTTGGATACATGTAAGTTAATTTATCAGTTTTCATTTTTCAAGTCAGTTTTTGCAATTCATGGTATCTGTGTATCTGTGATCATAAACTGGTCAATCTTGTTTATTTAGTTATATTTAGGATTAGTGAACCTAGTTTGATCCTTGTTACATATTGGTTCATCAGTTTGCTCATTTTTTTAGTCTTGACAGTAGGATTCTAGGGTGTTTGGAATGGCTGCATTTTCTACATTAGAGGCCTCATAAGTAGTTACCTTTTGTTGTTTCATGTTTGTTCAGTTCCTTTGAACTTGTCTCTGTCATTGCCTTGTGCCTTTTAAGCTTAGAAGTCAAAATTTTCTTTCATGAGTTCTTGCAGCTTCACTGTTAAGAATTTGTAATATCAAAATCTTATTTTGTGTTCTAAATTCATAAAGAAAGCTTGATATAGCTTCATTTAATCTAGTAACATCATTCTTAGTCCTTAAATCAAGATTAAAATTCATAATAGTCAACTTTTACATTTTGTCAAAAAAGTCAAAAGCTTGAAATGTCAGTTTTGGCTCAGCTAGATGGAATTTTAATGAGCTCATCTTTGAGCCAATTTCAGTAAGGTTTGGTATTTTAGAAACTTCACTTGGTCATCTTCCTTATCAGTATTTTTGTACAATTTTACCAAATTTTCACAAGCTCCAAACAGGCTTGTACTTTTGGTCCAAGTTGCCCTGCTCACAGGGGCAGTCTATGCTGAGTTTTCTCACAGAATTGCAGAGCTTGTTTCAGGCTCACCTTGGCTCACCTAGGCCTGATCCTTGGTGTTTTACATAGCCACCCAGGTCATCTTTATGTTCCATCAGTTGGTTTCCCCTTTAGCTTATTGGAGTAGCAGCTAGATAAGCTCAAACAGTGGGGTCAAGCCACTGTTTTGCTTATTTAGTTCAGTTAGCTAATCACTGGTTATATGCTCATTAGGTGTTAGGAATAGAGGTAATTGGTTGCTTTAGAGTAGTTTTAGCATAGAGTAGCTTCTGTAGCAGTTTGGTGTAGAGTAGAGCTTATTTGCTTATTTTATAAGTGCTTATTTAGGCTAGTTTACATAGCAGCCTTAGATTCTCCCACACAAGCCCTTGTTTTTCCATTTTTCATAGCTTCCTAATATCATTTTAGACTTTTCCTGAAATTTTCAGATTTTTCTAAGTTAATTTGCTATTTTTCCTATTTTAAATTAGTTTTTAAGCCTTTTTAAATAGCTTTTAATACAAATAATTAAAAAAAAGTCTCAAAAAAATAAGTTTTCATTTTTCTTAAGTTTAGATAAATGTAAAAAGCTTAAAAAGTATTTTTCCATAATTTTCTTAGTTTAAAAAGTATTTTTTAGCATTTTAATTAGTTTTAAATAGTTTTAAATTAGTAATAAATACATAAAAAGTCTAAAAAATATATTTTCAGTTTTAAAATTAGTTTTATCATATTTTAGACTTTTCTAAGTTATAATTTCATTTTTTTTAGGTTAATTTTGTATTTTCTTGTATTTTAGTGCATTTTTAATAGTTTAAAATAGTTTTTAATTAATAATGATTAATTAAATAGTGTTAAAAATAATTTTCTTTTTCTATAAAGTTTCTTATATTATTAGGTTTGTAAAAATGTATTTTTCATATTTTTAGGATTTATATTATATAAGTTTCACGTTTTTATTTATACGTTTACGTTATTTTTATTTAAACGTAAGTTTTTCGTTTTTGATTTTAAACGTTCATCACTTTAAATATAGTGATAGCGTTTATTTAATATATTTATCTTTTTAATTTTCTTAATTTGCATTTAAGTCGCTTTATTTATTAACCTTTTTCAGTAGTGTAACTATCATATCCTTATCTTTTCTGATCGCTATCATTAGTGGTCATTCTATCGTCTGATCATGTGTTTAACACACCATTAAGTCTCCGTGGGACATAACGACCCGGGAATCCCCTGTATTCTCTGATCTTCATTGTATTTGTGTCTGAGCTGTTTTAAGTCTGTTTAGACTTGACGGTTCGGAACAGATCACGTAGAAATGAACTACGAACCAAAAACGAGTTTAAAACTGAACCAAAACACGTAAAGCTTCGAACTTTTTGCAAAAAATAGAAACTTTAACACTATATAAACCTTAGACCATAAGAATCTTGAAGATTTAAGTGCAAAAATTAATGTTTTATGTGTGACAACTTTGAGAACGAAGACTATGCGTACACTACAAAAAAAAACTTCAACCAAAACACTCCTAAACCATTGTTAGGCGATTGATACCAATTGTAGGACCTTAAATCTATCAACCTTATCACAAACCCAACACGTTATGCGTAGAACACGAACAACACAAACACAAACATATGCGTAAATAAAGAAGGAAAGATTAAGATGGTGGTGACTTGAATATATGAAACCGTGTATGTGAGAAGAGAGAGATGAAAACAATATGTTGTATATTTCAAAGAAAACACACACACACACACTCAAGCACACCCCTCAAATGAGACTTTGAGGGGTTTATATAGTACAATACATAAACGCCCTAATGGGCTTTGGCTTGGGCCACGTGGACTTGGATTGGATAACACATGAAGAAAGGCTAGCTTAACTTAACTTATAACTAATTAGCTTAGCTCAATCCACGAGCCCGTTGACTATTCTATCACGATATCTAACACACGTTACAAAGTTCCTAATCGTGAATGACCATCACTTCTAATAAAAACTATTAAGGCTAACAAGGTTGCCATGGCTAATCCTGAAAAGGATAAATGGCAGATTTCTATGAATGGGGAAATGCAATCCATGAAAGATAATGATGTCTGGATTGAAGTTGACCTTCCTCCCAATGCTAAATTCGTTGGAAGTAAGTGGATCTTCAAAAAGAAAACTGACATGGATGGCAATGTACACACCTACAAGGCTCGTCTGGTGGCTAAAGGTTTTACTCAAACCTATGGCATTGATTACGATGAGACATTCTCTCCTGTAGCAGACATAAGAGCTATTAGGATTCTCATAGCTATAGCTGCACACTATGATTATGAGATTTGGCAAATGGATGTCAAAACCGCCTTTCTGAATGGTCGTCTAGATGAAGACATCTATATGGCGCAGCCTGAGGGATTTGTGAATCCACTATTTCCTAACCGTGTATGCAAGCTTAAAAGGTCCATTTATGGATTAAAGCAAGCATCAAGGCAATGGAATACAAGATTTGATGGAGAAATCAAAAGTTTTAGATTTACTCAGAATCTTGATGAGCCATGTGTATATCACAAAGCTAGTGGGAGTCATGTTACTTTCCTTGTTCTATATGTCGATGACATATTAATCATGGGAAATCATATACCAAGCCTAAATGAGGTGAAAGCCTATCTTGGTAAATGTTTTTCGATGAAGGACTTAGGGGAAGCAGCATACATACTCGGAATCAAGATCTACAGGGATAGATCAAGGCGGCTAATTGGTTTAAGCCAAAGTGCTTACATTGACAAAATATTGAAGACATTCAATATGCAAAATTCCAAGAAGGGATTTTTTCCAATGCAAGTAAATCATGGTTTGAGCAGCCAAGGCTGTGCTTCAACACCTGCAGAGGTGGCGCGTATGAAGAAAGTTTCCTATGCTTCGGCTGTAGGATCTATCATGTATGCAGTACGATGCACAAGGCATGATGTGTCGTTTGCTCAAAACTTGACCAGTCGGTATCAACAGAATCCGGGTGAAATTCACTGGACTGTTGTTAAACATATTCTCAAGTACCTTAGGGCTACAAGAGATATGTTCATAGTTTATGGGGGAAATCCAGAAGCAGAACTGTCTGTTACAGGTTACTGCGATGCACCCTGGAAGTGTGACAAAGATGATACGAAGTCTCAGACGGGTTACATATTTGTCATCAATGGAGGTGTTGTGGATTGGAAGAGCAAGAAACAGACAACACTTGCGATGTCTGCTACAGAAAGTAAGTACATAGCGGCGTCTGAGGCTGCCATGGAAGCTGTTTGGATAAGGAAGTTTGTTTCGGGGATTGGTGTCATGCCGTCGATTGAAAATCCTATTAAAGTATATTGTGACAATTCTGCTGCAATAACTTTTGCCCATGAACCTGGAGTCATGAAGGGCACCAGATACTATCCTAGACAATATCATTATGTTCGAGAACAAGTCGAGATAGGTGAAATTGAGTTGCTCAAAGTTCACACAGTTGATAACCTAGCAGATCCTTTAACTAAGGCCTTACCTGGTGAAAAACTTAATCATTTGTCTGATAAGTTTGGACTTCGTTTAGCTAGTAGTTTCATGCCCATCTGTGACTAAGTATTTTAGATAAAAGGATATTGTAAACATTATTATTGAAATGAAATAAAGTATTTTGTTATGTTTATTATTCATTTATTATGATGTTATCCTATATTTGCATGTTTAAATCCTTGAATAACTTAAGTTATTCTAAATAGTCCATTGTCAATCAATAACATGGGAATGATATTGAATTAAGACAAATATGAGTATTAGTTAGAATATACTTGAAAGTATATTGATGCGTAGCATGACTAATTTCAGATGATATTCAATGAATTGAGTATAGGACTTATCTCACCTACATGATGATACTTTATGGATCTTTGTCATTAAGTATATCATGAATATTTATCCTCTGACTTGAGATACCAGAGATATGTCATGGATGTAGTGCATTTTTGTGAAGCATTCTAACGCTATACATAACTGGTAGTTATAAGGGTTGTTTTCAGAAGTGTTGCGAAATCTAGGAATCCTTCTTGTAGTCAAAATAGGATTTGTTTCCTTCAAATTTATTTTGAAGTATAATACTGCTGGGCCCCTCGTAGGGTTGTTAAGATGTTTGCATGGCCATGCCCAAGGTCTTCTGGAATATGTTCAGAAGATTTGGTAATCTTGATCAATCACATAAAGCGAGAAACAGAATAGTTAATTAAGAAATGAGTGAGATCCATATTCTTATTAACATGGTATTAGAAACAAAAAGATGAATATGATGATGAATCATCGAAACTTGGTTTTTCTCCAGAAAAGCATACACGAATTGTACCGGGGGCATTGGCGTGTTGCTAGACGCTAACCAATGTCATTTCACGTTTTGTAAACATATCCAAGTGGGAGCTGTTGGAAATGTATATATTTATAAATACGTGAATGTTCGGATTCGAACTCGTGACCACGGGATTGCACACATTAGCGAATGAGAAATAAAGTTAAATAATTAATGTTAATGTTTACGATTAATTATTGCACATAAAGTCCATCTAACGATCGTTAAGTATTTAACGAAAAAATGACTAACGACCGTTAAATGTAAAGAGAAGGACTAGTAATGGAAAATCTTAAAATGGAAAAGATTTGGGGTCCCTTGGGCTTGCATATGGCCGGCCATAGGGGGGTTCTCACAACCCAAATCCCTAACTTGTTCCCTAAGATTTCCATCTACTATATATACAAACCTAGGTTTTAGGGTTTTTCATAACTTTGTGCATTGAATTAATCCTAGATCTCTCCTCTCCTCTCTCTTGCAAATCTCGGCCGAATCCCCCTCCTTAGGGTGTTTTAGTTTTGTTTTTTTCATAAAACAAGGACTTGTGTTAGATCTAGCAATCGCTTGATTCGTTGGTTAATTCGTGTGTACCAAACTGTGGTTGTAAGACACTGTTCTTACACCTATTGGTTTGAATTATAAAACGGTAAGGGACAACTCTTTAAACCACTTCATCTGTTTTGTTCAAAAGAGATCTGACATTTGCAAGAGGTATGTTACGTTTTTAATTCAGTTAATTATTTATTTGTTATGATCTTAAGTCTTCCGCTGTGTACTCTGTGGTGTCTACATGTTTTATTGTTATTCATGTATCTTAAACTTGACATATATTGACTGACCGACATCTATCAATTGCTGAATGTAAATCTAAATTTTATGAAACATAACTTTAAGAGTAAATTGCAAAAATCGTCCCTAAAGTTTGGGCAAATTGCACGTTTCGTCCCAAACGTTTGGAAAGTGCAAAGATCGTCCCTGTGGGAAACTTTTGGGGCAAAAATATTCCCTGGCCTACATTAAATGACTAAAATACCCTTCTCTCTATATTACTTTTCAGTTTCTTGCACCAATGGTCCCTGTGTTTCGCCATATTTTGCAAATTTAGTCATTTTTTTTTAAATTTAACTTTTAGTATTAGTATTATTTTTTTATACGTTTTCGTCCGTTTTTTTTAAGTTTTTGTCCTTTTATCTTACGTTTTTGTCCGTTTTTCTCATGTTTTTTCCGTTTTCATACGTTTTTTTCGTTTTTCTTACGTTTTTGTCTATTTTCTAACGTTTTTGTCTGTTTCATACGTTTTTGTCCGTTTTTCTCACGTTCTTCCGTTTTCATATGTTTCGTTCGTTCTTTTTCAGTTTTTTGTATGTTTTTCTCACGTTTTTGTCTTCATACATTTTTATCCGTTTTGTCCGTTTTTTTACATTTTTGTCTGTTTTCTCACGTTTTTGTCTATTTTTCTCACGTTTTTTCCATTTTCGTACGTGTTTGTCTGTTTTTCTTACGTTTTTTCCATTTTCATACGTTTTTGTCCCTTTTCTTAATTTTTTTCCCTTTTTTGTATGTTTTCTCATGTTTTTGTCTGTTTTCATACGTTTTTGTCCGTTTTGTCTGTTTTTTTTTACGTTTTTGTCTATTTTTCTCACGTTTTTGTCTATTTTTCTCACGTTTTTTTTTCCGTTTTCATACGTTTTTGTCCGTTTTTCTTACGTTTTATCCATTTTCATACGTTTTTGTCCCTTTTTCTTACATTTTTTTTTCTGTTTTCTTACGTTTTCATCCATTTTCATACATTTTCGATCGCTTTTCTTACGTTTTTGTTCATTTTCTTACGTTTTTTTCCCTTTTCATACGTTTCACCCATTTTTATAACGGGTGACACGTATGAAAACCGTTTAAAAACGGGTGAAACGTATGAAAACAGAAAAAATGTAAGAGAAACAGACAAAAATGTAAAAAAAACGAGGCGAAAACGTATTAAACGGATGAAAGCGTAAGAAAATGAACAAAAACGTAAGAAAAACGGACAAAAACATATGAAAACGGAAAAAAAACGTGAGAAATGGACAAAATGGATAAAAACAAACAAAAACTAAAGAAAACGAACGAAAATGGATGAAAACGTATAAAAACGTATGAAAATGAAAAAAACGTAAGAAAAACGGACGAAACCGTATAAAAACGTATAAAAGACGGACGAAAACGTATAAAAACGGACAAAAACGTATGAAAACAGAAAAAAACGTATGAAAACGGAAAAACGTAAGAAAAACGGACAAAAACGTACGAAAACGGAAAAAACGTGAGAAAAACAGACAAAAACGTGAGAAAACCAGACAAAAACGTAAAAAATAGGACAAAACGTAAGAAAAACGGACAAAAAGTATGAAAACGGACAAAAATGTGAGAAAAACAGACAAAAACGTAAGAAAAATGTAAAAAAATCGGACGAAACTTATGAAAACGGAAGAACGTGAGAAAAACGGACAAAAACGTACGAAAACGGAAAAAAAGGACGAAAACGTGAGGAAAACAGACAAAAACGTAAAAAACGAACAAAAACGTAAGAAAAACGGGCAAAAACGTATGAAAACGGAAAAAACATGAGAAAAACGGACAAAAACGTAAAAAACGGACGAAAACGTAAAAAAAATAATACTAATATTGATAATTAATTTAAAAAAAAAAGGACTAAATTTGCAGAATTTGGCGAAACACAGGGACCATTTGCGCAAGAAACTGAAAAGTTATATAGAGACAAGGGTATTTTAGTCATTTGATCTAGGCCAGGGACGATTTTTGCCCCAAAAGTTTCCCACATGGACGATCCTTGCACTTTACAAACGTTTAAGATGAAACGTGCAATTTGGCCAAACTTTAGGGACGATTTTTGCAATTTACTCTGACTTTAATATAAATTTTGTTTGGACGAAAACCAACCGCATAACTCTTATGAGCTAGATGATAATAGACATATTAATAAGTTTAGTACATGAGTTGTTGTAGTTTCATTACAACATAAAAGAGTAATGTCCTTTTTCACCTTAGTATATGAGTTCTTGTACTCTTTAGTGATGTCCTTGTTCATCTTAGAAAATGAAATTAGTACCGATTATATTAAACTATGAAAAGGTTAAAATCAGCTTCTTGACGTGTAGGTGGAGAGGTGTGTCAAATCTCTATTACACAATGTGTTGGTTTAATGGACAATAAATTAATAGACGTGTGTTAGAATCGAACTCGAGACCACGGGATTGTACATTTTACGTATGAGAATTAAAGTTAATAATTAAATGTAATAGTTATATTTATTTATTAATTAAACGAAATAACTATAACGGACGTTAAGTAATTAATGTAATGGACTAATGGTCGTTAAATATAATTGAAAAAGGACTAAGTTGTAAATAACGGGAAGGTTCCGGAATCCTTTGGGGATTGATAGCACCGATCGGCCAAGGAACACCAACCCAACCCAATTACAACTCAAACTTGTTCACCAAGTTTGTTTGGGTATAAATACAAAACTAAGGGTGTTTGTAATTTAACTCTTGTATTCATTAGCTAAACCTAAAACTTGTTTTGTGTGTGTGTTTGCTAAAACCGGTCGACAACCCCTCATAGGGATCGATCTATAGCTTTTCCCAAATCAAAGTTATTTGTTTAATCAAAACTAGCATTACTTTAATTCGGTTTAATACGTGTGTACAAGAAAGTGGTACTAACACATTATTGTTAGTATTCTTGGATTGAATTATAAAACGGTAAGGGGTAATTCACATAATCCTATAAACCCTAATTAGGGTTAATCCAATTGCTAGTTTTGTGGATTTGATTCTTGTTCGGCTAGAATCAAGAAAGGTACGCATATTCTTGTTTATGTTAATTAATTATTCGTTAATCTTTCCTATACGCTTCCGCATGTTTCTTTGATGTTTATTGTTTATATTTATGATTTGTCATGTTATATAATTCCAACAGTGGCATCACGAGTCATTGGTTTTAATGAGTAGTTAATTACATAAACGCGTAATAAAACAAATAATTGTATGTTGTTTGATATGGTTAATCTAGGGTTTATGTTTCAATTTTTTTTGGGTCGATTTTTTTTAATTGGGGCGTACCTCATTATTTTTTTTTAAGTTGACACATAAAATTTTTTTAGGGTTTGAAAATTGTTTGCTAACCTTATCGAAACCTAGAATTAATATATATATGTTACGTGATTAATTCATGAATAATTGTTATGTGACATGGGATTATTGATATGCGATCTTGTGACTATTTGTATAATTGTTATGATATATCCATGATATTACATGCATGTTTGTCATGGATAGTTGCTTTGATATGTTTAATTGTTAAGATATATTTATCACATGTTTATTTACGATAAATCTTGAATTGGGGAAGACTCCAATTATATATTAATGAATCAATTATGTGCTAATTGGTATATTTTAATTATGGGTTTACGCAATCGATTCATCGATGTATGTGGCTCACTTTCTATCGCTGGAGTGAAAGCCCTAATTAATATATACATTAAGGGCCCGTTTGGTTTGTTGCTAGGAATGACAATGGGTATCGGATTTGGTATGGGGTAGAATGACAATAGATATGAAAAAGTGTATCATTACGATTGTTTATGTTTGGTTGATAAAATATGGTATGAAAAAGTGTATAGATATTTGAAATTTGTAGTGGAAAAAAGAGGAGCCCGCGGGAATGGATTTCATAGACACAAAATTGGTGTGTAATGAATCTATGACTATGATATACCTATTTTATTACCGGGCCCACAAACCAAACACCCACTATGACTTTGAAAGTCATAGTCTCATTCCCATAGGTACCAACCAAACGGGCCCTAATTTAACCTAGACATTGATTATTAATAGGTTTTATCGAATAAGTTGCATGTGGCTACTTGTTTACACGTATAAATTGTTTATTATGTGCGCATTGTTTATTAGTTTTTTATTTTTTATTTGTTTACTTGTTTGTTTATTATGTATGACAGTTTTAAGCAAAGGGAAATTTTGAATAGAAAAATAATACGGACTAAACAATGGTGAAATTTGATTTGTTTTTGAAGAGTTAAGTTTTCAATAGTTTAATTGATTGATGATTTTGGTACAATGGTTAGAACGGCTCACCCACTAGAACAAACTATAAAGGGGTTAATAAAGAAGTGCGCATAGTCACACTAAAAGGATGTCTAAGGTTATGATTTTGCGCTTACATGGTCCTCTGCCCCCTGTGAGTTCGATTGGAGCTACTTAGTAAGCCATAAATGTACAAACTCATCTTAAGGGCGAATTAGTTTTAATTCCATGCGCCACTTCAGTGGTAATTACCCGAAACACTAAGTGTTTACACTTATGCAAAAGTACGGTATAATGGACGATAATTAACGCTAAATTCCTTGATTGGTGAACCCAATACCTCAAATCAAAACTTTGATAATTTGATCTTTATGAATTGGTAATAAAAAGTTTTTTATTATAATTATGCTACAAGATGAATGCATGACATCTTTGTACATATTTGATTTGACCACATAAAATCAAAACTAGTACCCTTTTAAATTAAGTTATATGCCATCTAATTAAAAGGAACACTTGAAGTTGCAATTTACGTCATGACAGTACTTGGCGAGATTGTGATGGAGAGGTAAATCTCTATGTAAAGTCAGACCTTACATGGACATATTTGCAGTTCTTTAAGTTAGACACTTAAGTTGAGTAGGAAGTGAGACCTGGACTCTAGGCATAAGATGGGATGAAACATGTTTATATTTGCAATAGCGTTGGAAAATATAAATCCCATAATGATCTAGGAATTGGAAATTTTTTGCCAATTATTGTTCGATAGATCACCTTATTATATGCTTTCGTTACTAGCAGATCAACTGATGTAATGGAACTACGATAATTTGGATCCTAGTTTTTGAGAAAATTCTATGGTTATATGAATATTACTTTGGGTATTTTATTTTCTTGAAAAGTTTAATTATCGAAAATAAAAAATTGAATTTTAAAAATTCTTTAAGTGTATTAATGCAACATTAAACCGTAAACATAGGTTATTCCTATATTGGTAAATTGATCTACACCTGTAAGGGTTTTTGGTAGAGTCAATTTCAGATGATATTCAATGAATTGAATATAGGACTTATCCCAACTACATGATTTTACTTTATGGATGTTGTTACTAAGTAAATCATAAATAGTTATCCTCAGACTT
This sequence comes from Chrysanthemum seticuspe, assembly GCA_019973895.1. NCBI lineage: Eukaryota > Viridiplantae > Streptophyta > Magnoliopsida > Asterales > Asteraceae > Chrysanthemum > Chrysanthemum seticuspe. Next base: position 298,881,839 of record BPTQ01000009.1, on the reverse strand, counting down.
GAGATACCAGATAAGTGTCATGAATGTAGTGCACTTCTGTGGAACAACTTAACGCTATACGTAACTGGTAGTCATAAGGGTTGTTTCCTGAAGTGTTGCAAAGTTCATGGGTTATTCTTGTAGTCAAGATAGAATTTGTTCCTTCAAATTTATTTTGGAGTTTAATACTGCTGGGCCCCTCGTAGGGTTGACAAGATGTTTGTGTGGCCACACCCAAGATCTCCCCTGAATATGTTCAGAAGATTTGGTAATCTTGCTCAATCATTAACCACAAGAAACAGAATGGTTGAATAAAGAATGACTTAATTCCATATCTTTATTTAACATGGTTGATAACGTTTTAAAAGGTACCTTTTTGAGGGGTCATTTAAGCCCTTATTCGATCACTTTTGTATCCGTTATTGCTTAATATCGTTCCTTTTCACTTTTTAGGTCTCTTGAAGGCAAAATGCTGGAATGATGCTTATTTGGACGAAAAGGCGCGAATATACGAAGAAAATGGCCAAAGTCAGAATCGAGACACTCAAAGCTGCTGAAACATAAGGCGACGGCGTCACTGCATATCTGCGACGCCGTCGGGAAGGAATTTTGCGACGGCTCAGAAGAAAAATTGCATGTTTTCAAGGGACGACGTCAGGTTCTAAAGGAATAGGCCGTCGCTACTCAGACGGCCTAGATGCAGCCAAGACGGCGTCAGAGCTGAAGGGGACGGCGTCACAGTCATAAGGTGACGCCGTCGCAAGGTTTACGTGGCCAAGACGAAACCCTAATGACGGCGACACGACGGCGTCACGAAACATAAGGTGACACCGTCGCAGATGTAATCTTATATATAGAATCCGAATTTTTCAGTTTTTGTGTGTAGTCTTTTGGAGTAAAAACCTAAAACCGAACCAAGGCTTTCTTGTGCAGTATTTTAGGGTTCTAAACCCTATTATACATCAAGATAAGTATTTACTTCATTAATTTAATTATGTCTTTGATTATTTGTGTGTATGCTTGCATGTTCTCCATGTCCGGCTAATTTATTTGTGTGTTTGCTTAGGGAATATGAAACTTAATTATTGAATATTGATTGGTTGATACTTATCTTAGTTGACTAATGATCTAGAGTGCGCTAGATTATTCGTTGTGTACTTAATGCTTGACATTTCTTTGTGAACTTTAGAATATAATTATCTAGGTAATTGTAGGATAAAGTATTCAAGGACAACTGTAGAGTAGGCGTCTATAAATCACTAGAGGATTTGTAAACAAGACCCTTTGGTAATTTCAAAGAGTTAGGGAAATAAGCACGCCCTATAGCCTTAGAATCACAACGCAACTAGGAATAAGGACGTGACAAATCAACCATCAATAGGAGATAATTAAGGAGTAGTAAAACCTAAGTAAACACATCTTTAAACTATCATACGAGTACACATCAATTAGACATAGACTATCACAACCTTAGCTTAGATAATTAGATAATAGTAGAGTAATCGGTAGAAATACCAACCCCCCAAATCCAATACCCGAGATTCGTACCTTTTCATTTTCTAAAAAAACATAAAAAGATAAAAAATAATCTTCCTCAACCTCAACCTTAGCGTAGTAACTTCTCACTAGCATTCCTATTCCCCTAGAGAACGATATCAATACCCGTGGCTTACCCTAATTACTACACTACAACGATTAGGTTCACTGCCTAGGGTGTTATAAAACTTGCTCGAAGAAAAGGAAGTTTCCTTGACCCCGAACGACGCGTGTAGCGTTATCAAGTTTTTGGCGCCGCTGCCGGGGAATAGAATAGCTAGTTAGTAGTCCACCTCGTTTAGGTTTCTTTGCTTGATTCCTATCAAGTAAATTTTTCTCATTTTTTAGCTTTCTCTTAGTCTATCCCCCTTCTTCGTGACCTTTGTTCGTAATCCCATCACTTTTCACCATGGAAGGTGACAACCAACAACCACGTCTTCATACCAACCCCCTTAAGCAACTTAGAACCCGCAGTTCCACCAAAACTCTTTTTGAACCATTTGCAGAACCAGAAAGAGAACTTAACAAGCGAAGAAATGCCCTCCGCAATTCAGAACATCAAGGTACTTCCATCAATTTTGATGAAGTCACGTCTGATGAAGAGTCACCTCATTCCCCACAATCCCCTGAAACCACCGTCGTTGACGATCGGAGTCAAAATGGCGAGGAAGTTCCTGCCACTCCAGCCAACGGATCCACAAATCCTCCTAAAGCGAAAACCCTCGGGGAATACTCTTCCCCCTCTGCATCTGGTTTCACCAGTGCCATTGTCTATCCTTCGGAACAGGTCAATGAGATATTGCATGCGTCTGACATTTGGTTAATCCAAAAGGCATGTCAATTCCACGGATCCCACAACGAAAACCCAATCCACCATGTCAAACAGTTTTTAAAAATCGTTGATGCTATCTATACCGACGGAGCATCTAAGGAGACATCTAGACTCCGGTTCTTCCCATTTTCTCTTCAAGCGCAAGCCAAGGAATGGTTCGATAAGCTCCCTCCAAGGTCTATTCTCACATGGGAACAACTCTCAACCAAGTTCACAAAAAAGTTCTTTCCCCCTGGAAGAATTGCAGCAGTTAGGAGCAAAATTCTGCACTTCCATCAAACAGATGAAGAATCTATCACCGACTCCTGGAGTCGTTATAAAGATCTTATTCAGCAAGCCCCACACCACGGTATCGACCTCTGGTTGCTTGTTCAAATCTTTTACGACAGTGTCTCCCGGAAGGATCAAAAAGGGATTGATTTCTCAACTGGCCGAAGAATAGTGAACCTCACTGCGGAAGAAGGGTGGAACCAAATTGAGGAATACATTCAATACCAGGACAGCCATTGGGACAAACCAACGAATGCGTTAAGCATCTCTACTTTCTCAAGTAAAGAGCTATCCTTCGATGATCGGATCGAGAAAGCACAAAAGAAGTTAGCTTATCTCAATAGATCACCTGAACCAAAAAGGCTAATTAACCAATACCTAATATGTGACGTTTGTGGAGCGCCACACGAGAGCGATGAATGCGATGACGCCCTCCAAGAGAGCGTACTTCTTTCTAGTCATGACATCTATGATGACCCCTCACTCCTCGCGTTCTATCAAAACGATGAATGTGATCCTTGGGGCAATCTAGAATGGAAAACTGAAGGAAGGGAAGGATCTGAATACTCCACCCGTGACCTCTTTGAAGAAGAACTCGGGCAGTTTACCATGGAAGGGAACACACTCTTAAAAGGTCTTGGGGAGTTTATCCGAGAGCAGCAAGCTGAATTAGAAAGTCAATTCACCAACCTTCACGAAAGAATAGGTGGATCTGGCCCAGCCCCTCACGATCCCACTTGCGCAATCACCACTCGGTCAGGAACCACCACCAAGGACCCCCCACATCCTAACCAGACCCCCACCACACAAGGACCCGTGTTAGGAAATGAGACAATTCCTGAACCACTTTCAACTCCTCATGATCCTCCGCCGCAAACACCAGCACCAGCCCAACGACCAACTCTCGCTCGAATTCCCTATCCCTCTCGTCTAAAAAACCAAAAGGCTGAAGAAGACAAAGAAAGAATATTGTCTTATTTGAAACAAACATCCGTCAACATACCACTCCTCGATGTATTTTATCACATCCCTAAACATAGTAAATACTTCAAGAAATTGATATCTAATCGGAAGAAGCTTGAAGGGTTGGTATCATTAGGAGAAGAATGTTCGGCTATCATCCAGAAAAGCCTGCCCAAGAAGAAGGAAGATCCGGGCAGCTTTACCATTCCTTGCTCTATAGGGGCACTTTCGATGAAAAACGCCTTGGCTGATCTTGGGGCAAGCATTAACCTAATGCCTCACTCCATGTTTCTTAAACTCGGATATCCAGGACTGAAACCCACTAGGATGAGTATCTAATTGGCTGATCGATCAATCAAATATCCCATTGGAGTTTGTGAGAATGTTCTCGTAAGGGTAGGGGAATTCAAGTTCCCAGTCGATTTCGTAATTTTAGAAATGGAGGAAGATAACTCTGTCCCAATAATCCTTGGCAGACCTTTCTTAGCTACAGCTCGTGCCATCATTGATGTTCATGATGGTAAACTCACTTTACGAGTGGGGTCAGAAAGCTTAACCTTTGACATTAAGGATTCTATGAGGCATTCCTCCTCCTGCGGTCATCCGGTATATTTAGTTGAGGAAGTTGATGAATTTGTTGATGACATAGATGGCTGCATTGATGAGCATCTATTAAACGAATTCATGAATAATGATAACAACGAAATATACAACAACCAAGAAATGGAAATGGTCGGAGCTGTTTCTTTTTATCCGCGTCAGGATGAAATTGAACCTATTGAGCTTCAGAAACAGGAAAACAAGCTAAAACCATCAATCAAAGAGCCCCCTACCCTGGAACTAAAAGATCTCCCGAGTCACCTGGAATACGCCTTCCTTCAAGGAGAAGACCAACTTCCTGTCATCATAAGCTCTTCGCTAACCACTAGTCAGAAAGAGAAGCTCTTAGAAGTCTTAAAAGAATACAAGGGGGTGATTGCATGGAGTGTTGCCGACATCAAGGGAATTGATTCTACATTCTGTACTCACAAAATCCTCATGGAGGAAAATTACAAACCAACCGTTCAACCACAAAGACGGGTAAACCCTAACATCAAGGAAGTAGTGAAAAAAGAGGTCATTAAGCTTCTAGACGCAGGTCTCATCTACCCCATATCAGATAGCCCATGGGTCAGCCCGGTCCAAGTGGTTCCAAAAAAGGGAGGAATGACGGTTGTAAAAAATGAGAAGGGCGAGTTGGTACCGCAAAGAACAGTTACTGGATGGCGTGTCTGTATTGACTACAGAAAGTTGAATGATGCTACTCGAAAAGATCATTTTCCCCTACCATTCATCGACCAAATGCTCGAAAGGTTAGCCGGGCATGAATACTATTGTTTCCTTGATGGCTTTTCAGGATACTTCCAAATTCCCATTGCCCCTGAAGATCAGGAAAAAACTACATTTACATGTCCTTACGGGACGTTTGCCTACAAGCGAATGCCCTTCGGGTTATGTAATGCACCTGCTACCTTTCAGCGATGTATGATGGCCATTTTCCACGAACTGATTGAGGACAACATGGAAGTCTTCATGGACGATTTCTCGGTATTTGGGAATTCATTCGACATCTGTCTTTCCAACCTTAGAAAGATGTTGAAACGGTGCGAGGAAACCAATTTGGTCTTGAATTGGGAGAAATGTCATTTCATGGTAAAAGAAGGAATTGTTTTAGGGCATAAAGTCTCTGGGAGTGGAATTGAGGTCGATAGGGCAAAAATTGAAGCGATTTCCAAACTCCCCTATCCTACTACCGTAAAAGCCATTCGCAGCTTTCTTGGTCACGCAGGTTTTTATCGAAGGTTTATTAAAGACTTCTCAAAAATTGCCCGGCCAATGACACAGCTTCTTGTTAAGGATGCCCCTTTTGATTTTTTTGGAGAATGCAAAGAAGCATTTAACCGACTAAAGAAAGATCTCACTCAAGCACCTATAATGGTCACCCCTGACTGGTCTCAGCCATTCGAAATCATGTGTGACGCTAGTGATTATGCTGTCGGAGCTGTGCTCGGCCAAAGGAAGGAGAAGCATTTTCAACCAATCTACTATGCTAGCAAAACCATGAATGTAGCACAAGAGAATTATACGACCACTGAGAAAGAACTTCTTGCCGTTGTTTTTGCCTTCGACAAGTTCAGGCAATATCTCGTCCTTTCTAAGACTGTCGTTTTCACCGATCACTCCGCCTTACGCTACTTGTTCTCAAAACAAGATGCTAAACCCCGGCTCATTAGGTGGATCTTATTACTTCAAGAATTCGACATTGAAATTCGGGATAAAAAGGGAGCTGAAAATCTCGCTGCTGATCATCTATCACGCTTGGAAAACCCTGATAGAGATGAATTAGACCGCACCGAGATTCGCGATTTTTTTCCCGAGGAACGGCTGATGGCCATTAAGGAGATTGAGCCATGGTATGCGGATTATGCCAACTACCTTTCCAGTAGGGTTTTGCCGAATTACATGACCAAGCAAGATAAAAAAAAGTTCTTCACTACATTAAAACATTACTTCTGGGATGAACCCTTCCTCTTCCGCATATGTCCCGACCAAATCATTCGACGTTGCGTAGCCGGTAAAGAGATTGATCGAGTTCTGAAAGAATGTCATGCAGGACCATCTGGAGGACATCATGGTGTGAATGTCACGGCACGAAAGGTTTTTGATGCCGGATTCTATTGGCCTACTATTTTTCGAGATGTTAAGAAATTAGTTCAAACGTGTGATGCATGCCAACGATCAGGAAATATCTCGCGACGGGATGAGTCACCTCAGAACTATATCCAAGTCTGCGAAATATTTGACGTTTGGGGAATAGACTTCATGGGACCTTTTCCATCTTCTGGAGGAAATGAATACATTCTCGTGGCTATCGACTATGTATCCAAATGGGTAGAGGCTCAAGCCCTTAGAACTAATGATGCGAGGGTAGTTATCCACTTTCTAAAAAAACTCTTTGCACGATTCGGGATTCCCAAAGCATTGATCAGTGATAGAGGGACTCACTTTTGCAATGCTCAAATGGAAAAGGTGATGAAGAAGTATGGCGTCCCACATAGGTTTTCTACTGCATATCACCCTCAGACAAATGGGCAAGTAGAAAACACAAATAGGGCATTAAAACGAATACTTGAAAAGACGGTCCACCAGAATAGGAAAGACTGGGCATTCAAGCTAGATGAGGCACTCTGGGCATTCAGAACTGCTTACAAAACACCTATTGGAACAACCCCTTTTCGCTTGGTTTACGGAAAGGCATGCCACCTCCCCATCAAACTGGAGCAAAAAGCATATTGGGCAATTAAGGCCTGCAATATGGATTATTCTGAAGCAGGGTCAAATCGGTTCTTACAACTCCAAGAATTGGATGAACTGAGGCTGGAAGCATACGAATCATCAATCACCTACAAAGAAAGGGCAAAAAGATGGCATGATCAACGAATAAAGAATCCTAAAGAGTTTTTGGAAGGAGATAAAGTGCTCTTGTATAACTCAAGACTAAGATTATTTCCGGGAAAACTCAAATCCAGATGGTATGGGCCCTTTTCAGTAAGAAAGCAGATGAGCAATGGGGCGGTGGTGTTACTAGACCATGAGGGAAGAGAATTCACTGTTAATGGACAACGGGTGAAGCATTATCAATTGGATAATATTGAAATGATGAACGATGAGGACATTGTTTTAGAAGAAGAGGGCGGTGATGCAAAAACGTAGGGGTAGGACTACGAGTCTAGCTACAAGACTCTTAAATAAAGAAAAGCGCTTCGTGGGAGGCAACCCATGCTTAATTGTTTGCTTGTTAGTGTCATATATCTTTTATTAATTGTTTGTCCTCATGTTTGAAATTGTAAAAATGCTTTATTTTGTTTTTAACCTCGTCTTAATTACATATAAAGGTATTTTACATAAAGGATAAGTGTAGGGAGGATTACACACGTTTTCATAAGAAACGTGAACATGAGAATAACAATTAACTAAAAGATATATATGTTTGTTTGTTCGAGTCAAATGCTTGTATCGAGTCATAATGGATGTTTTTGCAGAAGTTTTTCCAGATTCTAAAGATGTAAATTTTCCAGAATTTTTTCCAGAAAATCGCAGACCAGTTTTTGTCAGGATAACCTGACGGCGTCAGGATTGCAACCTGACGGCGTCAGGAAGGAATAAAAACATCAGCTTACTTTTTCTCGTTTTCTGAGCTACTTGTAAAATTTTGGAATTTTCCAGATCTTAACTTTCAAAACAAATTCTGTAAACATCCATTCCACAAGCATTATATCCTAGTTTAAATCGAGTCTTATGTATATTATTACCGCTGATTTTACGCGAAGGTTTCGTTTGTTTTCTTCTAGTGTGCAGGTTTAGTTTGTCAAGAAGAAGTTACACAAGTTAAGAAGGAGCCTTTCACGCAAAAACTCTTCTTGGAAAAGATTTAACCACCACTTTTTACGGATCCTATCGAGCTAATCAGGGGAGTATTAGTTTCTTTCGTTTTTAATTACCTTCTATTATCATAACTTTGATACTTTCGGGGAACATTGGGGACAATGTTCAGTTTAAGTGTAGGGAGGGAAAATAAACGGGAACTTTGAAACTATGCTTATCCTTGACTGTTTGCTTTGTCCAAGTGTATTTGTGTAATAAACCATGAGAAAATGTAGGTTAGGGTAATTTTAGCCAAATTTAAAATTTTTTTCATGACGTATAGGAGTGGGCCATTAGTCTTAACAAAAGCGTCTCATGGATAGGAAGTTGCATGACTAGCTCAAAAACCCTTTACCACCTAAATTCCACCCAAAATGTGAGGATCGCCCTTAGATTAGTAGGAATTAAAGCATTCATCTTTAATGCTTAGAGTGTGAACCGGTAGTATATTAGATTCTAGAACTTGTTTTGTGATGCATTCCGAGATCGCTAGTGAGACTACACTTGTGTAGTTAGGAATAACTAAATGATAAGAGGCATTAGGATAAACCCTTGTTTGATACCTGTAATATAATTACTTCTTCCATATCGGTTGAGTAATTCCCCCATACCCTTTGCGTTGTACTCATCTTTAGTACACGATACCCCTAGTTAACCCCTCAGAGCCTATCCTTTTCGCGGTTCTCGTGATGTTTCGGTTTTTCCGGAATATCAATGAAGAGCATTGTTTACACCCCACCCCCAAATATACACCCAAATCGCCTTAGCCTACCTTTATTGCACTCACTTTTAGTGCAAATTTATGTTATCACCCAAAACCCTTAGTTCAATTATCTGGTTGCTTGCATGAGTTGCTAAGTCGAGTCATATCCCTTGTATACAGTTTTGGGATGATTGGTATTCATGGGAAAAGTTAAAGTTTATGAAACATAGGAAAGAGAACGTTAAACTCAAATTCCCTTTGTTTGCATAATAATGTACTCCAAGTGTTTTGATCTTTTCAATTCGGGTCAAATTAGTGTTAGAGTAATAAAAACTCAAGTGTAGGGATGTGTCTATAAATCCCTATCATTTTGATGTACCGTAGAGGATGGTAGAGTAAAAGTGTATGCAAAAAAAAAAAAAAAAAAAAAAAAAAAAAAAAAAAAAAAAAAACCATACGGGCTACCATCCTACATCTATCTTTTAAATTATGTTTATTTATTTTCGTTGCCTAGAGTTTTAGAGTGTCGAGTCTTGGCTTAGCAACGCCATTCTTCGTATACTTGCAACATAGAGATTTTTGACTATCCACCAATATATAGCCTATCCCACCAAACCCTTATTTCCCTACCGTAAGCCTAACGTTACAACCCTTTAAAGACCTCTTTGATAGTCTTTCCTAGGTGCTTACGCCAAAGCGATGGAGGTTTGATCTATTCTCAAGCCTATGGTAATCTATGTACTAGGACCGGTTAATGAGTGTTTATCTTCCATTTCCGATTTGTTATATTTCTTATATACACCCGAGAGAGATGTGAGTATCTGTTGGATCGATATACTTTAATCAAACTAACTTAACTAGCTTGTTAAGGTTTAATAACCTCGGGTAAATCCTAAGTTATTAACAAAGAAACACTGAGCAATCTTTATTAAGTACGCGGAATTTACTTAACAAAGCTAAAAAGAAACTTTATTAATAAAACTCTAAATCTGCTTATTATGCAGATACTCTAATACAACTCTAAGATATTCAAACTTTTCTCTAAACTCTTAATTCATAAACTCTAAAACTCTTTTTCTGAAATCGTACCTCTAAAGCCAATCTAGGAGTCCTTTTATAGGCTCAAGAATATCCTAGTCGGTTTACAATTGATAACCTTGTACGACAAGTAATCTAAACATGGAATACAATACTTTCCATAAACAAATATAACAAATCTTCTGTTCTAGCAGTACTTTGACTTTAACTTGCAGTACTTTGACTTTGTCTTTAGCAGTACTTTGACTATTTGACTTCTTCCAGTACTTTGCAGCTTACAGTACTTTTATATCTTCAGTACTTTGATATCTTCAGCACTTTCATATCCCAACAATCCTCCCCTAACTTGAATTCTACTTGCTTGACTTCAAGTTCCTTTGTGAATATATCTTCAACAGCTTCATCTTTAAAATGGATTGTTCTTTAGTCTTTAGATTATATCTTTGTAGAATCTGTGCTTTTGTCAAAGTATCTCTTAGAATTGTTTTCTTCACAGCAGCATCCAGCAATCTCCATCTTTTCAGCAACACAGCAACATATGACAATGTGTACAATAATTCAATTTAAGTTGCATACTATTCTCATCACATCTAAGTGAATCATTGAAAATTCAATGGATTTAGAACTCTTTACCAAAGCCATTATCTTTGGAGTAGCCAAATGTTTTGGTGTGTAAGACCATGGTACATTGATAACCATATGATTTTTAGCAAACCACCAGCTATCAACAGATTTGTTTTGTCTTTACCAAAAGCTGTACCCTTCTGGACTAGTTAGTTCTTTTATCTAATGGTGAACTAATTACCAAAAATGGTTTTTCCACTGCCTTTACCACAAGCCATTTCTTGTGGGCTAGCCAACTCTTCACATTACTGATATGGTGAGTTGATAACCATCCAACTTATTAGCAAGTTGTCAACTAAAAACGGATTTGATATATCTTTACCAGAGCCGTTTGCTCATGGATTAGTCAATCCTTTTGTAACCATGGTGGATTGATAACCTATTGATGTTATCATCACAAAAACCATTTATTCAACCTTTATTTCAGAAAATATTTATTATTTAGCAAAAGGTTTCTTCTAAAATTCATTTAACTGGATTAACTCAGATCTTAATTCAACCTTCTCTTTCTTTGAAAAACTGAACATCTGTAGCTTCAGTTTTTCTTTTCCTCTTTAAGCTTTTCTTCCTTTCAGCTTCAGTCCAAAAAGCTTCATCTCTAAAATCTTTAATGCCTGCAACATCTTTCTTATAAGCTTCTCTCTCAGCATCATATAATCTCTTCATATCCACATAATTTAGCTTCTGTAATCCTTTAAATCCTCTGCTTTTGAGATATGCCATCATTGCATTCCTTTCTTTAGCCAAATTAGGTATTCTTGACATGAATCTAACAGGTGTTGGAGACTGTAAAGGTTCAGCAGTTTCAGCATCCAATTCATCTTGCACTTTTTGAGCTGCTTTTCTATCCAAAGCTTCTTGAGCTTCTCGTTCTTCTCTATCTTTAGCATTTATCTCTTCTTGAACTTTTCTAGCTGCAGCTTCATTCCTTGCAACTTCAAATGCTCTAATTTCTGCTAAAGTAAGCTTCTTTTTCTTAACTTCAACCAAAATACCTTTTCCCTTGTCTTTTGGATCAATTGCAGGTTGATCAGTTTTTGGTTGTTCTTCTTCTTGTGCTTCTCTAATAGTAACACCTCCTCTTGGTTGTGACAGATCAAGAATTGTAGCAACTAATTCATCATCACTTGGTGAATGAATGGGTTTAAATCTAGGTTCCTCCTCTTCCTCTATAACAACTGTAGAAGGACCAGCTTCTTCTTCAAAATTCAAAACCCTTGGAGTTATTACTTCTTGTCTGAAAGTTTCATGAAAAGCAGTACTTTCATGTTCAGTACCTTGATCTTCAATAATTAGTTCTTCAGTACTTTGAGGTTCAGTCTTTTCTTCAGAACTTTCAATATGAACCAATTCTTCAGTACTTTGAGATCCACTCTCCTTGTTATCATCTTTCTTCTTATCATGTTCTTTCTCCTTATCATCTTCTTTCTTCTTATCATCTTCTTTCAATTTCTGTTCTTTAAATTTCCTCCCCAAATGGACAGAAGATGACTTAGGAACTTTCTTACTTTGTAATTCCTTACGAAGTGCTTTTCGACGTTTGTTCTCCTCCTTAACCCATAAATTGAAGCCTTGAATATAGGGTTTAACAAAATTTCGCAACCAGAAGTAATTTCGCTTTAACTTCCTAATAGTTTTAGCTTGTCGCTCAACAGTCTTGTTCAACCTAGCAAGCGCCTTTGTCAAATCATAGTTGTCCATAGTTAAACTTTCACGAGGTATAGAATGAGCATCACCTTGAACTTGCGAATGTTCCTCTGAACCAGAAACAAATGGTGGAGGAGATGGAGTAGGTGTTCTCTCAATCTCTGCTTGGACCTCAGGACTTGGAGAAACATCACCCTGTAGAAATGCAGTACCTTCACGAGAAGCAGTACTTGCAGATGCAGTACCTTGTGAAGCAGCACTTTTTGAAGCAGTACCCTGTGCAGAAGCAGTACCTTCACTTTCTTCATCCTCTTCAGCACGTACAGCTTGAACAACTTCCATCATGGAAGTAGTTAAGGGAATATCTCCACCTCTGAATAAATCACTGCGCCTAGCCATGAAAGTATAGATTTTGGCTTGTTGCACAATAACAGGTAGTAAAGCAGTAGGTTTGGGAACATCAGCCAATTGCTTGTTCAAGAAAACCTGTATAAACCTTGGATACATTAACCAAGTAGCCCCAGATGATATATGAGAGAGCATTCCATCCAAAATAAGTCGTGAAAAATTAAATACTCTGTCCGTAGATAAACCAACCACTGCAGATGCAATATTTGAACCAAACTGCTCCCAAGAAGTGCTTTTAGAACTTATGTAGTGGAGCAAGACATGGATCAAAAACTTCCATTGAGGACAGAATAAGGCCTTCTTAAAAGTCTGTTCAGTCAAAGAACCTTCATAACCCAGATTGCTAAAAGTATCCCAAATCAATTGCTTGTCAAATCTAATAGCCCCATCTTCATCTTCAAATAATAAATCAGCTCGAATAGAGGCTTCTGTGATCTTGATAGTGCGACCAGCAACAGTGGATCTAATATAGTATTCATCCTCCTCCATATTATCTCTAGCATTAGCCCAAAATTCTTGAATCCATGGTTCAATTATATCTGGCTCCACTAAAAGAGCATAACTAATAGGCGACCCAGTAAGATAATCAATGATATCATAAAACGCCACATTTGCCTCAGTCTTATCCAAATTAGCCACCATATTGTGCTTCGAAACAGTTAAACGATTCACCATCTTTGAAAGAGTGAGCACAATAGAAAGATTGGATCGAATAATAAAGAGATGGTAATTGGAAGTTATGTATGGAAAAAAATATGTAGTAATAATATGAGAGGGAAAATCGGAAAGTAGTTATTTATAGGTGAGATTTGAAAAATCACAGCCTAAATAACAAAGTTACCGTTATTACCAATTACCCATCAATATTACCGTTGGAACAGTACTTTAATACGACAAACAGTACTTTCCACATAAGCAGTACTTTCCCAAGCAGTACTTTCCCAAGCAGTACTTTAAGGAAATACAGTACTTTGCCGAAAATCTTCAAATAATCTAAGTATACACTAACATCCTCCCCTCAAGCAATACACAGGACTATATCAAACATCTTATAGTCCTCCCCTTAAACATAGCTTAGTAGTTAATCATTCCAATGCTCACAACCAAGTGATTGAATCGTGACACATCAAAACCTTTGGTGAGTAGATCAGCTACATTGTCATCCGTGTGAACTTTAACCACATTAATAAGCCTATGCTCATAACAGTCTCTGATAAAGTGATGCCGAATCTGAATATGCTTTGTCTTGGAATGATACACAGGATTCTTCACAATACAAATAGTACTCTCATTATCAATATTGATAGGAGTATTCTTAAAGTTGAACCCATAATCCAATAGTTGATTCTGCATCCATAAAACTTGACCACAACAACTTGCAGCAGCTACATATTCAGCTTCAGTAGATGATGTTGCTGCAATTGTCTGCTTCTTGCATTGCCATGAAACTAACCTTCTTCCAAGATATTGGCATCCACCAGTTGTGGATCTTCTATCATAGTTATCTCCTGCATAGTCACTGTCGGAAAAAGCTTCTAAGTGAAAAGGTGACTCTTTAGGATACCACAACCCCAACTTAGGTTGTTGTTTCAAATAACAGAATATTCTCTTGACAGCATTCAGGTGAGAGATCTTTGGTGAAACTTGATATCTGGCACATAAACAAACTGCAAACATGATATCAGGCCTGGATGCAGTAAGATACATAAGAGAGCCAATCATAGATCTGTATAACTTGACTTCAACAGGCTGACCATCTTCATCTTTTCCTAATGAATTGATAGATTTAATCGGTGTAGTAACAGCCTTCATATCATCAAAATTAAATTTCTTAAGTATGTCTGTAACATACTTGTCTTGGCTAATAAAAATCCCTTCCTTGGACTGCTTAACTTGAAGTCCTAAAAAGAATGTTAACTCTCCCATTGAACTCATTTGAAATTCCTTCTGCATCAGCTGCTCAAACTCCTTAACCATAGACTGTTTGGTAGCCCCAAAGATAATATCATCAACATACACCTGTACTAACATGATATCTTTCTTGTCTCTCTTGATAAACAAAGTCTTATCAATGGCTCCCCTTCTGTATCCATGTTGTAATAAGAATGTAGAGAGCCTCTCATACCAAGCTCTAGGTGCCTGATGAAGACCATATAAAGCCTTCACCACCTTATAAACTTTGTTAGGATACTTTGGATCTTCAAAACCTGGAGGTTGTTTCACATACACCTCTTCTGTAATAGTGCCATACAGAAAGGCACTCTTGACATCCATCTGGTATACCTGAAAGCCCATATAAGAAGCAAAAGCAAGAAAGATTCTAATAGCTTCAATCCTTGCCACAGGAGCAAATACCTCATCATAATCTACCCCTTCTTCCTGTCTATAACCCTGAGCAACTAACCTTGCCTTGTTCTTGATAACATTGCCTCTTTCATCTCTTTTGACTCTAAAAACCCATCTGGTTCCAATAACTTTCTTCCCATCTGGAAGATCACATAAAACCCAAACCTCTTGAAGTTTAAATTGAAGAAGTTCTTCCTGCATAGCTTCAACCCAGCTTTCTTTAGTCAAAGCTTGAGCAATGTTCTTGGGTTCCTCTTGAGAGATGAAACAGGTGAATAAGCAGGTTTGATGATCCTTATGATTTAGCCTGTTTTGTTTATACACAAAGCTAAGTAAAGCATTATGAGGTTTTGTGAAACCCTTAGCTTTGTGTCTTGTCATAACTCCAGAAGTAGAAGGACCAATGATTTGATCAGTTGGATGATTCTTATGAATTCGTAAGATTGGAGACTGTGGAACTTCATATGTATCATCTAAGTTAGTATAATCAGTACCTTCATTGGAATTTGTGAAAATACCTTCATCTTCAAGCTCATCATCAGTTTCTTCTATCTCAGGCATGGTAGGATCATCCAAATCATCTAAAGTACTGACAACTGGTGCAGCAGTACTTTGGTTGAAAGTACTGTCCAAAGTACTGTAAGAGTACTCGACAGTCTTGTTCTTCTTCTTTGCCTCTTCATAAGCTCTCCTTTGTTCATCAGTGTAAGAATGTGCTAATACATCTTGAAGAAGCATCTGATTAAGTTCCTCTTGAATAGATTGATCCTCAGCAGATAATGAGGATTGTGGTGCATCAGTACTTTGTTTTGGAGAAACAGTACTTTTCTTAGGAACATCAGTACTTTGATTTGGACTCATAGGATTTTTATCAGGAACAGCATCAGGTCTAACATGAATATCATGAACAACATACTGAATATCTTCTTCAATGTGTAAAGGTTGATTTTCTTCTCTAACAGGTACATAATTCATTGAAGGAGATAAAATCTCAAGATCAAACATCCAATCAGGACCCTTCCCTTTCTCATTGTCTTGATCCTCTAAAAACTCAACATGAAGACAATCTTGAATCTTCTTAGTAACTCTGTTGTAGACTCTAAAGCCTTTACTGTTAGTACAATATCCCAATAAGTAACCTTCTTCAGACTTGCCATCAAACTTCCCCAAATTATCAATAGTGTTCAAAATAGTAAGAGGGCATCCGAAAGGCTTCATAAAACGAATGTTGGGTTTATTGCCCATCAGCAATTCATAGGGTGTCTTCATCTGTGGTTTTGTGACAGAAACCCTGTTGAGTACATAACATGCAGTACTTACAGCTTCTGCCCAAAATTGAATAGGGAGATGAGAATCAGCTAACATGGTCCTTGCAGCTTCAATCAAGGTTCTATTTTTCCTCTCTGCAACACCATTTTGCTGTGGTGTTCTAGCAATACTAAACTCCCTTTTTATGCCTTTATTTGCACAAAAATCATCCATAGGCTTGTTCTTGAATTCAGTTCCATTGTCACATCTAATACCTCTAACCTTGAGTCTTAATTGGTTTTCTAGTGCTATTATAAGAGTTTGAATAGCATCAAAGGTATCATCCTTAAAACCCAAAAAGAAAACCCAACTGAATCTACTACAATCATCAGTAACAACCAAGCAGTACTTCTTCTTATTTAAACTTGCCACAGAGACAGGTCCAAATAAATCCATGTGTAATAGCTCCAATGGTTCTCTGATATTTCTTTCATCAAGCTTCTTGCAGGAAGCTTTGTGTTGTTTACCCTTCTTGCATGCCAAACATGATTGATCATTCCTGTAAGTCTTTGAAGGTAAACCTCTAACTAAATTGCCTTTGACCAATTTGTTGATGTTCTTGAAATTCACATGGCCCAATCTCCTATGCCATTGATGTGCCTCTTCAGATGTTGCTTTAGCCACCAAACATGTGGCTCTACCATAAGAATGTAGACTCTTCATGTCTAAACTATACACATCATTTGTCCTTGGTACTCTAAGTACTACCAAGTCATCATCAACAGGTTTGAAGTCAGAAGAAAGGATAAGACATTCTGTGTCAGTGAATAACACAGGATGCTTTTTATCACAAATCTGAGAGACTGACAACAAGTTGAACTTTAGCTCCTTCACATATCTGACATTCTCAAAATCAATTCTCCCAGCTTTAATTGTTCCTTTCCCTGTAATCCTTCCTCCATTGGGATCATTCCCAAATGCAACTTTTCCTCCACTAATATTTCTAAAATCAGACAGGATCTCTTTATCACCTGTCATACTTCCAGAGCAACCACTATCCACAATAAGATGATCTTTAAGCTCCTCTTCTGGGTTGCCCTGCACACAAAGAAACGAGTTAGAAACTTTTAGGAACCCAAGCCATTACTGACTTGTGTTCCCCTTGAGAAGTTACAAACTCAAATTCTTTGAGTATGTAATTCTCACTATCTCTCAACTGATGATCCAAAATTATCTTTTGATTTTTAGCATGTGGATTTTCAAAACTCTCTGGTTTTTCAACATAAATTTCTTTCACCAGATTATTAGCCTTTTCTTTTAACACAAAAACATCTGATTCACTTTGTGTTGAACGTACTGTATGTCTCCCAGCAGTTCTTTCCCTTTTAACCCATTCAGTTTTAACAGGAGGTTCTTGTGATCTAGATCCCCTATATGAACTGTGATAACTTCTAGGTTGATAATGAGGTCTCCTAGAATTTCTATCCCAAGTTTGGTTTCAGTACCATGTCTCTGAGCAGTACTTTGGAAAGTACTGTGAGATACTGAAGTTCTTCTCTGATGTGGGTATCTATGGTCTGGTGTGAAGTTTCTGTGATTAACCCTATTTGAATTAGTCCACACTGGTTTGTGCTCTCTAGGTCTCTGATTGTTAGACTTATTCCTTGGAAACTTGCTTAGATATTCTGAGTGTCTGTCACAATCTTTGATTAAGTGAGTAGGACTATAACACACAAAACATAGTTTTTGACCCATATGACCAAAGTGATTTCTTCTATGTCTATGCCCAAAATTGTTTTGCCTTCTTGAGGACTGATAAAATTTGTTTTGACCAAAATTATCCCAAAAAGATTTAGCAGTACTGTTTTGAAAAGGTTTTGCAGAAGGTACTGCTTGTTGAGCAGTACTTTGATTTAAAGGTACTGCTGGATTTTGAACATTGTTTTCAACAGTTTCTTTGGGTTTCTCAGTTCTAGATTTAGCAATTAGCTTATTCCTGAACTCTAGACTATCTACTCCATAACGAGAAACATCAGGCCTAGAGGGGTGATGACTAATGGGATGAGGAACAGCATGATAACCATTGTCTTTCTTAGGAGGTGGTTCACTTACTGAGCCTTCATTACTAGATGAATCTAAATAGTTAATGAGCTCATCATCACTGGTAGTTATATCCTCAAAATCACCATCATCCTGATCACTAGGTTGATTTTCTTCTACAGTACTAAAGTCCATTCCAAATCCTAAGCCTGTTCTAATGTAAGCCCTTCTCTGTTTTTCAACATACTGAACATGGGACAGGCCAGACTCTTTCCAAGCATCAAACTTAGCTACCAAATCATCTCTTTCCTTAGTTAATTTTTTAATTTCAGCAATTTTACAGTTTAGTTTCCATTCACTAAGTTTTAACTGATAATCCTGTTGTTCATATTTTTCAGCCCAAGCCATTTCATTATTTTCATGTGTTATGATTTTAGCTTCTATAGACTCTAAAGTGATTTGATAACCTGCTACCTCAGACCTAGCCCTAATACAATTATCTCTTTCAATCACATAACTGTTAAGTAATTTTTGATAGAATTCATAACAGTTTGAGCATACCTCAGAGATAGGAGACTGAGTTGGTGAAGTAGCCACCATAGCAAGAAGAACAGGATCATCTTCACTTTCTTTGCTCCAATCAAATCCTCTAAAGCCATCATCAGATTCCAAAACAGCATGTTCAGATTCTTCATCAAAAGCAGTGCTCCAGTCCAATGCTTCCACTGTGTCTTCAACTGCATCTTCCACTGCTACCATACAGTAAGTCACCGGTTCATCATCAAACTCTTCACTCCAGTCAACCTCTGATAAATTCTCTTGAGCAACCAACGCCTTTGTTTCAGTTATTGGAATTTCCTTGAGCTCAAGTTTAGGCTTCTCAGATGTTCTGTTTGCTTGATACTTAGCAAACCTGCACTCCCTTGCAAAGTGACCAGTCTTTTGACAATTGAAGCATTCAATTTTAGATTTGTCAAAAGTTATTCCTTGTTTTGGTTTGAAATCAATGTTTTTGCCTGTCTTCTTCATGTACTTTTTGATTCTTGCAGTGATCAAAGCAACTTGCCACCGGATATCAATTTCCTCAAGTGCATCTTCTTCAATCTGTGCTAGATCCTCTTCATAAGTGACAGGTAAGCTTGCTTGTTGTGCAAAGAAGGAGCACACAACTTCATCTGAGTTCAAAGTGGTTGATGGTGGGGCCTGCTGAGTATATGATGAGGGATTGTAAACAGCAGTACTTTGAGAAACAGTACTTTGAGGAGAAGCAGTACTTTTGGAAGTACTGCTCTTCTTTTCAGATGATAGAAAAGCAATACTGTGAGATTTAGAATTTGGTTGACCACTCATCTCATGTTCATACACCTTCAATTGATGATAAAGATCATCAAAGTCCATAACCTCCAGTCCTTGTTGTCCTCTGATCATAGTAGCAATCACATGCCATGTAGATGGCAAACTCCTTAGAAACTTTAAATTAGCATCCTCAACTGATACTTCTGCCTTGTATAACTCCAACATGTTGAGGAGATTCTGAAACCTATCATATGCAGCATCAAGACTCTCTCTTTCTCCTACTGTGAATGTTTCAAACTGCTGTTTCAGCAAGTTTCTGTGCATCTTCTTAGAGGCTTCATTCCCTCCAAATCTGGTCTTGAGAGCAGCCCAGAGCTGCTTAGCATCTTTAGCATCGTGAAATTTAAGAAGATGACCATCTGGAATGGCAGATAAGAGAATGTTAAGAGCCTTCTCTTGATTCCTTAGGGTTGCTTGTGGTAAAACTGCTTTTGGTGCCAAAGGTTGTCCAGGAACTTGAACAGGTTCTGGAACAACTTCATTCCCATTGATAATTACATTCCACAAAGCATGGTCTGTAATGGCAATATACTGCCTCATCTTCATGCACCAGAGATCATATTCTCCCTTCTTAATGACTGGAATTCTGAGTGAGGTGATTGAGGGTGGTGGAACAGCTTCAGTCGACATCTTGAAAATTGTAGGGTTTCTTCCTAGTCAGAGTTTCCACACTGGCTCTGATACCACTTGTTGGATCGATATACTTTAATCAAACTAACTTAACTAGCTTGTTAAGGTTTAATAACCTCGGATAAATCCTAAGTTATTAACAAAGAAACACTGAGCAATCTTTATTAAGTACGCGGAATTTACTTAACAAAGCTAAAAAGAAACTTTATTAATAAAACTCTAAATCTGCTTATTATGCAGATACTCTAATACAACTCTAAGATATTCAAACTTTTCTCTAAACTCTTAATTCATAAACTCTAAAACTCTTTTTCTGAAATCGTACCTCTAAAGCCAATCTAGGAGTCCTTTTATAGGCTCAAGAATATCCTAGTCGGTTTACAATTGATAACCTTGTACGACAAGTAATCTAAACATGGAATACAATACTTTCCATAAACAAATATAACAAATCTTCTGTTCTAGCAGTACTTTGACTTTAACTTGCAGTACTTTGACTTTGTCTTTAGCAGTACTTTGACTATTTGACTTCTTCCAGTACTTTGCAGCTTACAGTACTTTTATATCTTCAGTACTTTGATATCTTCAGCACTTTCATATCCCAACAGTATCCAAACACCCCATGTGAGGTGCTAGTATGTAATTTCCGTGCTTGTTATGACTTTTGCGGGGCTTATATGTGTTGTGGACCGTTTTGAATGGATGCTTCATGACCCCTAACTTATAAATTAATTGGCTAAAAGCACATTTGCTTGAGGACAAGCAAATACCAAGTGTAGGGATATTTGATAAGGTTTTAAAAGGTACCTTTTTGAGGGGTCATTTAAGCCCTTATTCGATCACTTTTGTATCCGTTATTGCTTAATATCGTTCCTTTTCACTTTTTAGGTCTCTTGAAGGCAAAATGCTGGAATGATGCTTATTTGGACGAAAAGGCGCGAATATACGAAGAAAATGGCCAAAGTCAGAATCGAGACACTCAAAGCTGCTGAAACATAAGGCGACGGCGTCACTGCATATCTGCGACGCCGTCGGGAAGGAATTTTGCGACGGCTCAGAAGAAAAATTGCATGTTTTCAAGGGACGACGTCAGGTTCTAAAGGAATAGGCCGTCGCTACTCAGACGGCCTAGATGCAGCCAAGACGGCGTCAGAGCTGAAGGGGACGGCGTCACAGTCATAAGGTGACGCCGTCGCAAGGTTTACGTGGCCAAGACGAAACCCTAATGACGGCGACACGACGGCGTCACGAAACATAAGGTGACGCCGTCGCAGATGTAATCTTATATATAGAATCCGAATTTTTCAGTTTTTGTGTGTAGTCTTTTGGAGTAAAAACCTAAAACCGAACCAAGGCTTTCTTGTGCAGTATTTTAGGGTTCTAAACCCTATTATACATCAAGATAAGTATTTACTTCATTAATTTAATTATGTCTTTGATTATTTGTGTGTATGCTTGCATGTTCTCCATGTCCGGCTAATTTATTTGTGTGTTTGCTTAGGGAATATGAAACTTAATTATTGAATATTGATTGGTTGATACTTATCTTAGTTGACTAATGATCTAGAGTGCGCTAGATTATTCGTTGTGTACTTAATGCTTGACATTTCTTTGTGAACTTTAGAATATAATTATCTACGTAATTGTAGGATAAAGTATTCAAGGACAACCGTAGAGTAGGCGTCTATAAATCACTAGAGGATTTGTAAACAAGACCCTTTGGTAATTTCAAAGAGTTAGGGAAATAAGCACGCCCTATAGCCTTAGAATCACAACGCAACTAGGAATAAGGACGTGACAAATCAACCATCAATAGGAGATAATTAAGGAGTAGTAAAACCTAAGTAAACACATCTTTAAACTATCATACGAGTACACATCAATTAGACATAGACTATCACAACCTTAGCTTAGATAATTAGATAATAGTAGAGTAATCGGTAGAAATACCAACCCCCCAAATCCAATACCCGAGATTCGTACCTTTTCATTTTCTAAAAAAACATAAAAAGATAAAAAATAATCTTCCTCAACCTCAACCTTAGCGTAGTAACTTCTCACTAGCATTCCTATTCCCCTAGAGAACGATATCAATACCCGTGGCTTACCCTAATTACTACACTACAACGATTAGGTTCACTGCCTAGGGTGTTATAAAACTTGCTCGAAGAAAAGGAAGTTTCCTTGACCCCGAACGACGCGTGTAGCGTTATCAATGGTATTAGAAACAAAAGGATAATAATAATGAGAAATCATTAAAAGGTTTTTCAGGAACCTTGCTCGAGTTGTACTAGAGGCATCGAAGTGTTTCTAGACGCTAACCGATGTGATCACTATATTAAGATATGTCTAAGTGGGAGTTGTTGGTTTGATGGACAATAAATTAATAGACGTGTGTTAGGATCGAACTCGAGACCACGGGATTGCACACTTTACGTTTGAGAATTAATGTTAATAATTAAATGTAATAGTTATATTTATTTATTAATTAAACGAAATAACTATAACGGGCGTTAAGTAATTAATGTAATGGACTAAAGGTCGTTAAATATAATTGGAAAATGACTAAGTTGTAAATAACGGGAAGGTTCCGTAATCCCTGGGGATTGATAGCACCGATCGGCCAAGGAACACCAACCCAACCCAATTACAACTCAAACTTGTTCACCAAGTTTGTTTGGGTATAAATACAAAACCAATGGTGTTTGTAATTTAACTCTTGTATTCATTAGCTAAACCTAAAACTTGTTTTGTGTGTGTGTTTGCTAAAACCGGTCGACAACCCCTCATAGGGATCGATCTATAGCTTTTCCCAAATCAAAGTTATTTGTTTAATCAAAACTAGCATTACTTTAATTCAGTTTAGTACGTGTGTACAAGAAAGTGGTACTAACACATTATTGTTAGTATTCTTGGATTGAATTACAAAACGGTAAGGGGTAATTTACATAATCCTATAAACCCTAATTAGGGTTAATCCAATTGCTAGTTTTGTGGATTTGATTCTTGTTCGGCTAGAATCAAGAAAGGTACGCATATTCTTGTTTATGTTAATTAATTATTCGTTAATCTTTCCTATATGCTTCCGCATGTTTCTTCGATGTTTATTGTTTATATTTATGATTTGTCATGTTATATAATTCCAACACAATGTACGTTTGGTAAAGAGAAATTAAAAAAAATGTAACAGAGAATAGACATTAAAAGTGTTAGGTCACTAGTTTTACAACACAAGCTTAATAGAAAGAGATAAAGGCGATTGAACAATAAACCAAACACACACATACACGATATAGTAAGACAGTTACGCGTAGAGTATGAATGAAAGGAATAACTTGAACAACCAACCCTCAAGTGAGGGTTATACAAGAGTATTTATAAGAGGGAAGCTAGGGCAACACTCCTAGTTCCCATCCTTTTTCCTATGGGCTTGGGCCTAAGCTCATGGGCCTTCTACATAAGCTTAAGGCTAATAACAAACATAAAGGCCATAATTAACTACCTATTACATATGAGTAACTAACACTTGAATTAAGGTTTAGGAGTGATTCCAACAATCTCCCCCTCAAGTGTTGGTGATGAAAAACGGTGAAGGCGTTGATGTAATAGTAGCTTTGACGTCTTCCGACATTCTTCTTTCTTGGGAGAAGTAATGCCTTGATTCAAACAATCTCCCCAGTGTAGAGGGATAGTTTTCTTTAAACAGTTATGCTTTGACGTCATCTTTAACTTTGTTCTTTGATCATTGTTCTTTGTGATGAAAGTGATAGTATGTTGTTGTCTGCATCAAGTGTGCCTCAGATCTGCTTCGCCGCTACAGTGTCTCTACGTCATTCTTCAACATGCTCACACGCTCTTTGACGTTGGAATTCAGTACTGATGAAGTTCTCTAAGTCTTTTAACTTTGTAGATTCTTTGATTTGACGAAGAATCATTCTAACTGTTGTGTTGATTTTGGATAGAACTTCCATTAGTGATGATGTTGGCGTGAGCATGAGAAGAATCTGCACGATCATCCCGCTCCGGAGCTTCCATAAGAAGAAAACATTTCAAACGGTTAGTAATAAGCGGATTCCGGCACTTACAAGTTTGAACTTCGAGAGTGTTAACAGCATAGTGTGAAAACACAACTCTAATTCTTACAAAGGTTGTTCCTGAACTGGAGTCCCACAAGTGAGATAACGCGATGTACCGAAATACATCTACAGTTCAGATGAGTCGCTGAGGTACACCGAAGCATCACCTCACGACTGTAGACCGTTTGAGACACACTAAGCGTAATCCACGGGGAGTTACCGAAGTGACCTGCTGACAGGGCTGTTTGATGTTGACCCTGGCAGGAGTTTCCATTCAATCACTGAGGATCACAGATGTTAACCTCTCATAAATGTTTTCGACAGATTGCTAAGATCTGTGAAGGACTCGATATGAACTACTGATGATCTTATTTGGTGATCAACAAGTGATGAAATGTCAAGTGTTCCTAAGAGATCTTTTGATGAATCTCGTGGCTCTAGACTCAATAGTGCGTTTTGGTTTTCCTGAGTGGAGACTAGGGAGAGGGTCTCCTTCTTCAATACCAGCGATCTCTAAGAGAAAGCCAATAGTTTACGTAGGGTTCCCTGTGAGAATGAAACAAGCTTCTGTTGAGAGAAACTTGAGTGGCTAAGAAGGTTTAGTGCATGCGTCACTGGGTCCATGACGACTTTTAATCTTCAATACCGGTGTCACTAAGTGACAACCAGTAGCATATGAATTGAACCCGGTGTCTGCCCTAAGTTGAATAATTTGGAGGGCTATTTCTTTTCACCCTTTTCTTTGCATTTCTTTTTAATTCTTCAACTCCTTCTTTCTCCGATTCTTATTTTCTCCTTTTTATAATCATACCTAAGGACTTCCAAGTACTAACTATTTGTGATGTCCTTGGGTAGATCCCTCCGGCTCTGGCGGATCATAGGACGGTTATTCCTAACCTTAGTCACCTTATCACACTATGACTAACCTATGTTGCCATAAAACCATTTACTTGAAAAATCTCTCACAGTGTTTGTGAATGAAAAACATTTTGAACCACTGTTGAGATAAGATTTTGCATAAATACTCCCCCTCCACATGTGCTTAAGAGTTTTAACGGTTATTTGCACAGTGAGGAAAGAGCGCGCATTTTTTTGAATTGATCCACTCAAGATAGACAATCCCCCGTGAGACACGGTTACATTGCATAGTTAAAGAGTTACATTGTCAGCTTTTAGGTGACAACTAGCTCTAATAACTACCTTGAAGGTGTAAACAAACCTCGAAAGGTTGTCAAACCCGTCAGAGTTCATGTCTACCAAGAGTTTCTCAAATGGTACATTCTACTCGGACAAGTCCTTTGCGAGACACGTTTACATTACTAGCGAACTAGCTTGAAATTATTACCCGTCCAGGACAAGTCTTTTCGAGTTACTAACAGTTTAGTACCGTCAATTCGTGGGTTAAGTCTATTACACAAAGATTCATTTGCATTTACACAACATATTTCTTGTCACATAATTTTCTCCCCCTCAAAAATGGCATATAAAATGTTATTTTTGAAAAGTAGAGAATAAATATGACCATTTCGAGTGTTGCGGGAAGATGACCACTATGAACAATTTGTGAACAAAGTTATAATTCAAATACTCCCCCTCAAAAAGTGATATAAACGGTTGAGGTTTTGAAAATCTTACGGGGAAGTACTTGTTCTTTTGAGCAAAACCTTGAAAAATGAAAGGTTTGATAGGTTTTACTCAAAAGTAAGAAGCTTTCGCTCCTTTTATAAGGATTGTGGCACTGAAGCGTACAACAGGGTCCTTTCTTGACAATTACGGGTTGTACATTGTTATGTGTGCACAAGCCATAGACATATTTAATCACACATCCAAATGTAATAATGAAAGAAACAATTCAAGGGGTACCAGGAAGTCCAGTGATGTTGCCAGGGGTACGAACCGGGCGTTGATAGCCGGTGATGTTAATCCTGGGTCGACCACCAACAAAGCTTTCCATCGTTCTGAACTGATCCCTTCGAAACAACCTTTCATCAATCATTTTGATGATCCTCCTCACATCCCTTCGATCCTGAGAATTCCATCGCTTAGGAGACCCAATCTTTTGTCGTATATCCTTCAACCTATAAGCCTATCCGTCCCTAACCATCTTCAAAGTGTGATCCCCAAACTTGTGAAGATCACTACACGCCATTAAGCAATTTCGTTGAAGTTCACTGTGGTAAACGACGCCGAATGGTTTGCTGATGAGTGTATATTGTGAGAGCTGGTTGATGTCAGGAAGATCAAGCGGAGGTGGAGTGAAGTTAACACGAGTCTGATATGATTCAACTGCAAGTTAGAGATCTTCTACACGTTCTTTGATGACTATGCGTCTAATGAATATGAGCAATGACTTGATGAATTCACGTTGTACTTCAGTTGAAAATTGTCTCATGCGACCCTGTACTTTGGCAAGGTACATGTCTTCAATGTCGTTGATAG
This sequence comes from Chrysanthemum seticuspe, assembly GCA_019973895.1. NCBI lineage: Eukaryota > Viridiplantae > Streptophyta > Magnoliopsida > Asterales > Asteraceae > Chrysanthemum > Chrysanthemum seticuspe. The sequence goes on along the minus strand of BPTQ01000009.1, from coordinate 298,855,240 downwards.
ACAAATTCTCAAAGTCAGCTTCAGAGAATGCATAATCCCGTTCATCTTGCCTTTTGACCACAATTTTCTTGAGAAAGGTGTAGTCCCATTTGGTCGAAAGATCAACGTGTTTGATGGCAATGATATCCTTAGTACTGAACACTGCATGTTGAGACTTCTGAACCTGGCAGCTTCTGTAGTAGATTCTTCGGCGTTCCGGCCAATGATGAATCCCGTACATTGCATCTCGGTCGTAAGCTTCCACGTTGTTGGAGAACAAGTGATTAGCTCTTTCCTCGATAGCTATGCAGTTTGAGTATATGGCTGCTGGGAATGGAAGTGTCAAAGATGTAGCATATTTTCTTGAACCATCGCCACCGTGTAGAAGAAATTCCAAGTCTTTGTTGAAGAAATATCTGAATGGAATCCTAGGTTCATCTGGTTGGCCAATTGTTGGTAGAGGTTTTGACCAGTCGGTGTAGTATGGAGGGTTGTCCCGTTTGGTGAAGTCGATGTTTGCTTCTGGGTTGAGCCAATCCATGTTGTTAGACATAGCTCGAGCAATGTTTTCAAGGTGATATTCGACCTCGATGGCACTTTCTGAGCTATCTTTCCACAGTTGAAAAGCTTCATTCTTGATTCGCCTCAACTCGGATTTCGTCATCTTCTTCACATGGAACTTTTCTTGCAGAATCTTAGCATGCTCCAATGTATTTCCGTCTACCAGATCTTGACCTTCTTCAGGGTAGGGAGTTGAGTTAACAAGTGTAGAGAACCATTCAAATTCCTCTGTTTTATCGTCATCTAGCCATGAAACGACGTCAACCATGGGCGCCTTCTTCTTCTTTTGTTTAGGCCTAGATGAGGATTCTGGTTTCTGAACTTGTTTGGGAGAGGTGGGTTGTTGTAGGGTCTCACGGACTTCCTCATCGTCACCACCCGTATACTCAAAGTGATCACCGGTTTTCTGAGTCTCGGGTGGTAATTCAGAAGAATCCTGAGGTTTATTAGTAGAAGAACGGGAGGAGACCTTTGTTGAGTAGGAGTCCGTTGGGGAGGAGGTAACATAGAAGATGATTCACCAGACTTCTTCTGACATTTAGCTTCATCATTCTTATCCTGATCCTTATCTTCATCGTCTCTAGGACGTTTAGGCCTTTCTGCTTCGAATCTACATGCTTCTTTGAGTTGGTAGTCCAGCAATGCTTGAAACAGCTTTCCTTCATCAGAAGTAAATGTCCCAGATTGTTTAGACATTTGTGTGACAAGCTTGGCCACTAATTCATTATTCGAGAAAACTACAGGATCAGATGGATTGATTGTGACGGCTAAAGGTGTTGATCTTATAGTTTGCTTGGCTATCTGCATAAGATTCGGATATAGTTTTCTGGTAAACATCTCCTTGGTGACCTTAGGAACGATATCAAGAAGGTACTTGTTAGTGTAACCTTCGATCATTTCGTTCATTTCCTCATGACTATGACTTCTCATGAACTCCTGAACGAATTCCCTTTCTTTCTGCATCTTGTCATTCTCATCATGCAAGTACTGTATTTGGTCAGCAAACCAATTCAGTTTTCTGTAGAGCATGTCCTTCTTTCTGACTTGTTGGACGGCTTTCACAATTCTTTCATGAGTATGAGAAATCCAAGATCGAGGTGGTTTCTTCACTGATTTGGATGTTGATTTAGTTGATCTTTTAGATGGTGGTGGTGACGAGTGAGATGATGAATCTGATGAGGAGGAGACATGAGGAGACTCGGGGTCCTTAGGGGGTTCAGAAGTTTCCTCCTTAGACATAGCCTTGTCATCAGTCTTTGTTTCATCAGCAGGTAATTCCTCAGTCTTTTCTTTTGCTGGTTCCTCAATCTCATAATCAATAGAATCCTCCAAAAGTTGTTGTTGCAGAAGATTGGTGGCACCAGATCCCTTATCGGGTTGATTAACCGCATCAGGAGATGGTTTAGAGTGGGCAGCACCACTTGAACCTCCAGGGCCACCCATTTGGTCTTTTGCAAATTCTTCAGCTTTTTGAAGGTGTCTAACGAATTTAAACTTCTTCCTGTATGAAGTATCCAGTTGCTCTTCATCTTCATCTGAGCTTTCTTAATAAGGCACAAGTACAGGAGTCTTCCCTTTTCCATGTTCAGCTGGAGGACTAGGAGGTTTTGCTATTGACGGAGGTGGTTCGGTTGCAGATTCAGAGTAGTGATCCTCCTCGTCTGATTATGTATCTTCAAAGCTTTCGTCCAGTAGCTTTCTTGGTGGTTCAGGTGTAGGAATAGGAACAGCTTCCTGAGAGGGAACTTTCTTCTTTGGAGTAGGTTTCCTCTTTAGGACTTTCCTTTGACTCTCTGTGCTTAATGCACTTCCAGCACTTCCTCTTCTGGTTCTCCGAGTGGGAGTTCCAGAAGGCTTTTCATCGAGATGACCAACTTTGCCTTCTCTTACTGCTACCCGATACCTTTTGTACGTTTCAAGCTTCTTGATTTCGTTAGTCAGTAGGTGATCAGGTAACACAGCACCCTGTTTCTTTGTAGACGACTCCTTGATTCTGACTGATAGGGTAGGCTCAGTCAACATATCGTGATTTTCTGGGTCATTGAGCCTTTGTGGAATATCGGGATTAAGTCCAAGTGCTCTCTGGATAAACAATTTTGTGTATCTGACATAGGGAATCTTTGAGCCAAGTTTCTTGTGAAATGACATCATGTCTTCCCATAATAGTGCTTCAATTTCGATGTCCTTTTTGTTGATTAATGACCAGAAGATTTGTAGTTCCATGAGCTTGGGATGCTCATAGCCATTGTCACGACCAGAGACTGATTTGGTGATGATGATGTAGAGGGTTCTCCACGGTTGAGGAATGTTCTTAAGCTCCACATGAGAATGCTTAGAGATAATTCCTGAAGCTTCATCATAGCCAATATCGAGCAAGAATTGTAGAACTGTCTCCTCAGTAGGTGTGGCAAAGAAGTCGGTTGGCTCAATTTCAGGAATGAGAAGAACAGCCCGTAAGTCCGCATGAGTGATGGTGACTTGTTTGTGATTGAGCGTCACTGTCACTGCATTTTGACCTTTGATCCTCTGCATAGAGTTCCAGAACTGTTGCATGTAGATCTCCGGTACTATAGCAGAGTGTGAGAGCATGTTCTGGTAGGGATGATTCTTTAGAACATCCACAGCAATCAAGCAGGAAGATTCTGAGCAAGTGAGGGTTTCAAAGTCAACCCTAAGGTTGTTCTTTCCAATCTTTCTAGGATAGCCATTAGGGAAGATGTCAGCAATTGTGAGAACTTCTGGTGCATCCACATTCATTTGAGCAGCCATGTCGTGATCTGAAATAACATTAGCCAAAAGAACCAACATATCGAAATACATAATGTTAGTCAACAGAAGGTTTTTATTGTCTCATTATTGAATATACAGTGTCAAATATTGTTACGAGTCCACAGTCACTTGTTTGTTCAATAGTCCAATGTCGTCGTGATAAGTTTCGTGAGTTAGTTAACTTTAAGTTTTAAAGTTTATGTTATCACATATTTAACACAACATATTAATCGATTAAGTTTATTGGTGACATTATTGGTTTCGTGACGATATGATTTGTTTATTAACAAGTTTGTACACGTAACAATTCATAATGAAGGTCAATCAAGGCTTAGGCGTAGATTTGGCAAAGTTACGCGTAAACAGAAGTGATATACGCGTAGACGAAAGCTTATGCGTAGGATTCTAACTTACGCGTAAGAAATGTTACGCGTAGGAAAAGGGGACCTTATGCGTAGAGCTTACGCGTAGGCGTATAAAGACCTTACGCTTAAGGCTTACTCGTAAGAGTAGACATTATGCGTAGAGGTCACTGTTTACGCATATCCTTCACAGGATACGCGTAGTCCCATTGTAGAACCTTACGCGTAGGATTTCTCTTACGCATAACTGTCTACGCGTAAGGTAATCCTTATGCGTAGAGTAACAATCAACCTTGATTCTGAATTTTATGCGTAGCAAGCCTGAAATAAGATCATCATATCATCAATCTTAACACATATATTCATTTTACAACAAATCATGGCATGAAAGCTTATTAAATGTTTTACGCGTAGAAAGTCATACGCGTAAGTCAAAACCCTAAAGTTTATGATTTACGCATAAGATTTCTAGCCATAGGAATTGCACCATAGTGTTTCTGGGAGTTATAAGAGGCATATATAGTATGTTTATCCAAGTTTTAACATCAAAAATGTCAAGAATCAAAAATACCCAAACCGTATGAATGTAAACCCTAAATTCCCATTGAAGATTCATTTGAGTTTCTGGGTAAAATATGGGCAAGGATATGTTCAATTCAACTTGAATACAACCTTATACAACAATATTTTTGACCACAAACATACACATTTGAAAACACCCAAAACCACGCATATACCCTAAATTTGAAAAACCATCAATTAGTGTTTCTGGGTGGATTTTAAGGATAAAACTAGTATCATTGATGTTAAAGACATGTTTTGACACAATCTTTTTAACCATAAACACCCTTTCATGATTTGGTGTTCTTGCGCTTACGCGTAAGACACAAAAGTGATCATATCTCAAGATTAAACCGTTGGATTTTTGAAAAATTCAAAACCATTGCTTAAAAACTTGTTATAAACACGAAATCACTTACAAATTGATGATCTGATACATGGATTTGTCAAACGATTCTTAGGCGTAGGATCCTTTTGGTGTAAGTAATAAATGTGATGGAATAGTTAGGTGGAGAGTATTTTTATTAAAATGACTTTAATATTTTGACAGTTTTGGTCCCTCCATCTTTTACTTTTTCATACAAAGCCATTTAACTTCCATTATGGTTACCTAACAAAGATTTTAGGAAATAACTTTGACGACACTTCCCCTCGACTTAAGAAAATGATGAAAGGTTATAAATTTTAGTCTGAGGAGTGTCATTGAACCAGAAACTTTACCACCATTGATAAAAGAAACAACCGGGATATGATAACATGCAAGTACACAGATGTTTTGAAACAGTTAATTGATTTATTTTCTCCCCCTCAACACTTGATCCGAAAAATTCTGAATTTTGAAAGATTATAGTGTTGATGGAAGAAATGTACTTGCCATGTTGAAAGAAAATTAGATTAGAAGAATATTTTTGTTGTTTTATCAGGTTTTATATTTTTGTATTTCGTTTTTGAAAAATTATTTACAAAAGATGTTTTGGTGTTTGATAGGTTTTTAAGACAGTTTTAGGAGGTCATCCAATTCCTCTTGAGTCAAATACCTCATACCAATCCAGTGGACCAACTCATTAAACCTAGCGGGAGGCAAGGCTTTGGTGAGAAGATCTGCCAATTGGTATTCTGTACCCACGAAGTATAATTCAACTGTTCCCTGTTCCACGTGGTCCTTGATGAAATGATAGCGAAGATCGATGTGCTTAGATTTTGAGTGCTGAACAGAGTTGCACGAGATCGCAACGGCACTCCGATTGTCGCAGTACATCGGGATTCTGTCAAATACGTAACCATAGTCTTTGAGTTGTGTTCTCATCCAGATGACTTGAGCACAACACGCGGACATGGCTACATATTCTGCTTCGGTTGATGACAGTGATGTACAATCCTGCTTCTTTGATAGCCAGGACACCAGTTTATCACCAAGAAATTGTAGTGCTCCTGAAGTACTTTTCCTTGAGTCTAAGCATCCTGCGTGGTCAGCGTCTGAAAAAGCGATTAGTTCAAAACCAGAATCATTCGGATACCAGATCCCCAAGTTAAATGTTCCCTTGATGTATCAGAGGAGTCTTTTAGCCTCAGAGAGGTGGGTTTCAGTTGGTCGCGACTGATAACGGGAGCAGAGATATACGGCAAATACAATATCAGGTCTGCTAGCTGTTAGATACATGAGAGACCCAATAATACTTCGGTATTTGGTAGGGTCCACTAATTTCCCATGTAAATCAGCATCTAGCTTCTTGGTATGAGTCATTGGTGTGGCATAAGTATCACATGTTTTCATTCCAAATTTGTTTAACAATTCAAGGGCATATTTGGACTGACTCAAGAAAATACCACGGGGTGATTGATGAACTTGCAGTCCTAGAAAGAACGTAAGTTCACCCATCATGGACATTTCAAAATTTTGCTTCATTAGTTTTGCAAAAGCGATTGAAAACCTTTTATGTGTAGACCCAAAAATGATGTCATCCACGTAAATTTGAACAATTAAGATATGTGCCCCGTGATATTGTATAAAAAGAGTTGGGTCAACCGAACCTTTGGTGAAATTATTAGCAATGAGGAACGATGATAGCTTATCGTACCATGCCCGAGGAGCTTGTTTGAGACCATACAGAGCTTTGTTCAGTTTGTAGACATGGTTCGGGAACTCGGGATCAATGAATCCTTCTGGTTGGCTGACATAAACCGTTTCTTTCAGTTGTCCGTTAAGAAACGCAGTTTTGACATCCCTTTGAAAGACCGTCATGTTCATATGAGCCGCGAACGCGAGAAATATCCGAACAGCCTCAAGACGAGCAACCGGAGCAAAAGATTCTTCAAAGTCTATTCCCTCTTCCTGACGATAACCCTTAGCAACTAGACGTGACTTGTTTCGGATGACGTTCCCTTCAGCATCCAATTTGTTTTTCCAAATCCATTTGAGACCAATGACGTAGACCCCTGTTGGTCTTTCAACCAGTTCCCATACTTCAAGACGTTTGAATTGGTTGAGTTCTTCTTGCATGGATTCAATCCAGTTGTCTTTTGTCATTGCGTCTTTAATGTTTTTAGGCTCAGATTGGCAGACAGTGAATGCATAAATGCAATGTTCACCATCTGTGTGAAGATGTTGTCTCGTAACGACTGGTTGATTTGGGTTGCCAATAATATTTGCCAGAGGATGGTCTTTTGTCCATCTATGTGTAGAGGGTTGATGTTGGTATACATTGTGCAGATTCTGAGGATTCAAATGGTTTGTTGATGATTCCGCGACATCAGGTGCAGCAGTGTCATTAGCAAACGGGTTAAAAAACGCATTTGGATCAAAATCTATAGGTGGGGGTACTTCATTCAGAATATCATCAGCCGGTTCATCATTGTTGGAAGCGGTTTGTTCAACTATTGTGTTGGAGTCAACTGGTGGTGTTTCTGCAATAGTAGTTGTTGTAGCAGGTGTATCAGGTATAAGAGTATTATCAGGTTGAGCAGCGGAAACAGCGGATACACCTGGAGCACGTTCATCAATATCGTCACTGAACAGCGGAGCAAATAACCTTTCCATTTGTTGACGAGTGAGTTGGGGGCTTTGTTCAGCTGATGATGGGGGTTGAGGGAAGTTTAAATGGTTGTGACCGGGTTCTAAGCTGTTATACTCAGAAGCAATTTCCGTAAGTTCATCAAAATGAGCATGAATTGTTTCCATCACCTGTTTTGTACGACGATTCCAGATCCGGTAACCTTTAGAATTCTCACAATATCCAATAAAGACTCCAATGTCAGCTTTGGCTTTGAGCTTTCCAAAATCATCACGATCATTATTTGGATAGCAAAGGGATCCAAATACATGAAAGTGTTTGAGATTCGGTTTATGGTTGTGGACAAGCTCAAAAGGTGTTTTATTGTGGCGTTTTGTGATCATAGAACGGTTTTGAGTATAGCATGCAGTAGATACGGCTTCTGCCCACAAGTAATCTGGAAGTTTAGCATTGATTAACATTGTTATTGCAGCTTCCACTAACGTTCGGTTTCGTCTTTCAACAACTCCGTTTTGTTCTGGTGTACGTGCAATAGATGTTTGATGCTGAATTCCCACTTTCTCATAAAATTCACGAAGGGTTTGGTTAACAAATTCAGTTCCTTTGTCTGTTCTGATTAGCCTGACGGTGTTGCGGAGCTGTACCTGTATTTTCGTGAGAAATGTGATGATCATTTATGGAGCTTGGTCTTTGCTTCGAAGAAAGTAGACCCAAGTCCATCGTGAGTAGTCATCAACAATTACTAAGATGTAGCGTTTGCTATTGATCGTTTGCACGCGCATCGGGCCACACAAATCCATGTGAAGAAGATGAAGCACATGTTGAGAGTTGTGTTCCACTTTTAAAGGAAAATGAGCACGAGTGCTTTTCCCTTGTTCACAGGCTGAGCAAAGGTGATCTTTTGAAAACCGGAATCGTGGGAGTCCTTGAACTAGTTTGTGTCGAGCAAGGTTGGTGATGGTTTGAAAGTTTAGATGTGAGAGACGACGGTGCCATAGCCAGGATTTTGTTGATGTTGCCTTTGAAAGTAAGCAGATGGGATATGAAGCAACCATGTCTTTCATAGAGATAGTGTAGAGACTAGAATTACGCGAGCCAGACATAAGGTCATTTCCTTGTAGATCACGAATGAAACAAGTTTTCTCCCGGAAAGCAACCTCCAAATCTCCATCAAAAAACTGACCTACTGAAAACAGATTGTGACCGAGGCCTTCCACATAGTAAACCTTGCTGATTTCGATGTTCCCATTGATATAGTCTACGTAGCCCATGATAGCTGCGAAGTGATCATTCCCGAATCTGACAGTGCCAATGAACTTTGCAATAAAGTTTGATAACAGTTTAAGGTTATTTGTCATGTGTCGGGAACATCCGCTATCAACAATCCAGAGAATGATCTGTATCACCTGCATTACACACAGACGACACAGATGGAATAGAAGTAGATGTGGAACCCGAAATGTTAGAGGGTTCCGGAGCAGTGATAGTAGACATACACACATTAATTACTTTAGGCATCCATTTAAATCCTAATGTGTTATATATCCATTTCTGCCATCTATAACTACTGTTTGCTTTAGTCTTTGTGAATGCACTAGGTGGTACTACATTCTTAGAAGGTGAAACTGGAGCTACAGGGACAGCAATGTTTGCCTTAGAATCTAAAGAAGGCGGTCTACTAAGCACAGACTTAGAATGATTAGTGGGCCTAGAGGTATGCCGATTCTTAGGATTCCGTAAATGAGAGATTATAGCTTTAGCAACACATTTGTCATGACAATCAGAATTCATACTTTTACGACAAATAACACAAGGTGCATCAGACTGAATATCAAAAGTACTTAAAGGTTTAGCATTCGTTACATCACTATTTCTATTACATTTGCCAGACACAATATATATATAGTGGAAGCAACGTGAGTCTTATTCATAGTCCTAGGGTGTTCTTCTACTTTAGCATTCATTATTGATCTTTTCTTAGGTCGCAACTTCCTATTCTTCGATTGAGTGCTCCTAGGCTGTGAAGTGCAGACGTTTGGAAAAGACGCAACTATTCCTGTTTCAGTAGAAGGAAGCACGTTAGCAAGACAATGCACAAATTTTCAAATTCTTAGCATTTGGTAAAAGATTTTTCTGAAAAATGTCTCTTTGTTCGCGCGCCAGTGGCGATTGAAAGTGTTGAACTTTGATTTCAAAATGATATTCTATCTCATGTTCTAAAGTTTTGAGGTCAGCCATGAAAATATCAAAATATCTAAATTTTGCGATTTTTAGGTTTTGAGTTTACTTCACTGATGGAAGGTAATGGACCATAAATTTGTGCATAATCTGGTTGGGGATTAACATTAGAAGACTCAGGTGTTTTGATGATAACCCTTGGTGTGTTAGAAGAATCCGTTGGTGTGACAAAAGTGATCGGTTTTGAATAATTAAAAGGTTTGTTGTAAACAACAGTTTTTAATTTTGATCGACTCTCGTCTTCTGCATCTAATTCCTCTTGACGATGGTATTCAACAACACTCATAACAGAATTATCAATTTTATATTCTTCACTGGAAACATCAGGATTTGGTTTGAATGTTTTGGTTGAAAGCTTTGGTTTGTAATCAGCAAGATTTGGTCCATATCCTTTTGGATCAGGTTTTAAAGTAAACTTTTCAATAGCAGTTACTGACTCACCATGTTTGTAAACAACAGTTTTAAACTCTTTAAGTTTTCGTTGCAAGCCGATAATTTCTTCAAGATGATTATCTATTCTGTTCGTGGAATGCTTTTTGTATGCAGAGAACTGTTTTTGACAAGTTAACAACTCAGCCTTAGCTTTTTGATTTTCCAAGGTGAGGGCGTTAATTTGCTTTTTATGTTCATGTTTCAGTTGTTCTATCTCAGACAATAAAGCATTCTTCGAAGCGGCTAGATCACGCATCTGTCTCTCTAAATATTTTTCGTTTTGATGAGATTTAGTAAAGGCTGCTTCAAAACCTTTTTCACGTTTTTCTTGAGTTTTGAAAAAGTTGAGTTGCTTTTGTAAACATTCAAAATCCTTGGTTAACAGTGCATTTTTACTTTTTAAGGTTTGATTTAATGCACAACATTCTTCAATTTGGGATTGCTGGTCTTTAAGTAAGAGAGCAAGATCTGGATGAGGCAAAAGTTCGGCTTGTTCAACAGAAGTCACAACATGATCATTATTTAGATCCTCAAGTATAACCACGGAGTCAATTTGATTATCAAAGGAAACCATAAGGTCATCTTGATCGTCAAATGTAACTACAGGGTCTATTTGAAAATCGTCGGAATGAGATGTAAATGACTCATTTTGAACATTCTGAGCCTTGCCGGATTCAGATGTTGGCAAAGATATTAGACCAGAGATAAATATGGTTTGTTCGGGTACCTAAGACAAGCCATCAGTGTCATACACTGGGCATGTGTCACTCATGTGTAACTCATGCATATTAGCCATCAACATAACTGCTGCATTGGCCTGCAAATCCTCCATATCATCATCTGAGTCTGCATTTGCCATAAAACTCTGTTCTTTGTCTGTGAGAGATCCACCAGCTTCATCCTTAAGAGCCAAAAGAAGAGCCTCTTTGAAATAAGCACTGCCCCTAGTCCTTGGCTTTGGGCATGCATTAGCCAGGTGTCCCTTCTCATTGCAGTTGTAGCGTCGAAGACCATTCAACCCATTCTGAGCATTTCCATGTTCCACCACTGGAGCTCTGTTGTTGTTCCGACCCACAACATTAAACCCTTGACCACCGCCCATCTGACGACCATAACCACGATTCTGAACTTCAACTCGTCCATTGTTGACAACAGCCTGATTTCGTGTGTTAGATGAGGAACGAATACGATTGTTGGATTTGTTGGTATAACGGCCAAAAGCATTAGCAATCATAACAAATCCTTGTTGAAATGCTTCGAACGGATCGATGTCCTCATTAGCTTCACTGACAATTGGTTGAGCATTGTTGTTGTTGTATTGAACCAATTGATTTTGTTGAGATTGTTGCTGTGAATGATCTTTTTGTGTGACAGAGGCAGTTGGTTGAGTTGCTTGTTGAGGAGGATAACTTTGTTGAACATATAAGGCAAGTTGTTGATTTTCTGGATGTGTAGGTGGAGCAATTTGAGCACGAAGAATCCTTTCCCGATCAACTTCCTTTTCATGAGGCTTCAAGTAATCGTACAACAATCCATATGTAGAATGATGCATATTCTTCGCTTGACGGAGAAAAATGACATACTTCTCCCATTCAGGACCAAGACTACTCAGGAACTTAGTATTCACTGCAATTCTTGGCATGATGATGTTGTGTTTATCCAAATCATTGATGATGTCTGAAAATCGATGATGATAGGACTCTAATGTCTCTCTAGGTTCAATCATGAAGTGTTCATAAGCCAAGTAGATTTTGGATTCCAAATCCTCCTGATTGAGTACAGATCCTTCCATAAGAAGACGAATATGATCCCACATTTTCTGTGCAGTCTTTTGAGCATCAACACTACGAAGAATTGGGTTTGGTAATCCTAAGAGGATATATTCCATTGCAAGCTTATCTGCTTCATAGTGTAGAAGTTCTTGAGGATTCAAGTCTGCAACAGTAGCAATGTTCGTTTGTTCATCTCTTGGTGGAATAGCATTTGGATCTCCGGGTACAATGACAGTAGGCATCTCAAATGGACCTTCCAAGATAACCTTCTTTAAGAACTTTCCATGTGGCTTCTTCAGATCACAAAACCTAAAGAACCTTATCACCCATTGATCGTAGTTTCCTGGAGTGAGCATTGGAGGTCTATCAAGTGATCCAGCCTCATGAATTGATTGTTGGCTGCTTAAAGCTTCACACATCTTTGCAAACCAAGTGGGTTCCTTCATAGTGTTCCGTGATGGATGTTGATTGAAGTCATTTGTGTAGGGTTGAACTTGAATACTTGGCGGTGTTTGAACCATTTGTGGTGGAGGAATTGCTCCAAGTTGTGGAGTATGTTGTTGATTAATTGTTGTTGATAAATTGCTTGTTGTTGATTCCATTGTTGATGTTGTGGACTTAGTTGTTGTTGTCGTTGAGAATAAGTGTAAGGGAAATAGTTAGATTATGGTGGTTGTGACATGTTGAAAACTTGTGTTGGTAAAAATGGATCTTTGTAGTCGAATGAACCTTTGTTGATGAAGTGTCCTTAGGCGTAGAAATCACAAGAAACCAAGTGGAACTTATGCGTAAAAACACCAAAGTTACGCGTAACAAAGAGAGTTACGCGTAGTTTTAGCTTACGCGAAAGTATGGAAAAGACGCTAAAGTTAGGCGTAGACACAAAGTTAGGCGTAGGATTACCTTATGCGTAAGACTAGGCTTAGGCGTAAGATTAATCTTATGCGTAGGATTTCTACGCGTAAGCTTTATGCTTATGCGTAAGATTAGGGTTTTGCCCAAATGATCTTTTACACTATCACAGTGCAAAAGATATCCAAATTCGACGTATTTTCAGGCTTATCCAAGCAAGAAAACACGGAGTAAACCACTAGAACGACGATCAAGCCACGGATAAAGTTACGCGTAAGATTAGGGTTTTGATACGCGTAATCTTACTGGTAAAAATGATTATGCCCAAATTTGTTTCTAAACCAGATTTTTGTTATGGAATAGCGTTAAAGGTACCAAAATAACACAAAAGTGTGAACCTTGATGAACCAAAACAGCTAAACAGGTTACGCGTAGAATGATACCCACGAACAAAAACAAGCATAAAAACTTAGATCCACGCGTAAAGGTTGAAACTTTTTGCCAAAAACAAGTATTTTAACACCTTAAAACGTTGAAAGTACAAGAATCTTGGATTAAAAAGTGTAAAAAACAAGTTTTTAAGCGAACTAAAGTAGTATGTTATTCTACGCGTAGGACCAAAACCCACTTCAAGAAATAACGATTCACCCAACTAGTTAGGCGATTGATACCACTGTTAGGTCACTAGTTTTACAACACAAGCTTAATAGAAAGAGATAAAGGCGATTGAACAATAAACCAAACACACACACACACGATATAGTAAGACAGTTACACGTAGAGTATGAATGAAAGGAATAACTTGAACAACCAACCCTCAAGTGAGGGTTATACAAGAGTATTTATAGGAGGGAAGCTAGGGCAACACTCCTAGTTCCCATCCTTTCTCCTATGAGCTTGGGCCTAAGCTCATGGGCCTTCTACATAAGCTTAAGGCTAATAACAAACATAAAGGCCATAATTAACTACCTATTACATATGAGTAACTAACACTTGAATTAAGGTTTAGGAGTGATTCCAACAAAAAGAATGTTTAAAACTCAAAATGAGAAAGATTTAATTAATATTACACACTCAAATCTCAAATTGATAGATTTTAAAGTATATTTTGAAGTCAAGTTTCGAAGTCAACACATTTTGGACATTCTCATTTAAGGGGTGTTTGCCTTTGATTATCACGTTTAAAAACGTGGGTACAAAATGACGTTTTGCAAAAGTATCATCCTACCTCCAGTTGTAAAACCACGTTTTGTGCCAAAAAATCATATATTACGTTTTGAATCAAACACCAAAAGTTGATTATACACGTGTTGAAAACGTGATAATCAAATAATCACGTTTTGAAAGCTTTGCCAAACAACCTCTTAACGGTGTTATTCGGCAATCTCAACATCATAACATGTTGGTGTTTTAACTAGTTAACAAATTTTTAAATTGTAATGCATAACAACGTTTTATGAATATTCTTTTTAAAAAAACAGACTTTGCTATATTTAATGACAACATACTAATTTTCTAAAAAAATACATCAACACGCTCTTCTGTATAACACACCACTTTTGTTAGTTGATTGATAAAAATAAGTGATTCAAAAATTGTTGAACAAGTTTCTAATCAGAATGAGGGTGGTATAATTGTAGTATTTTATTTATTGTGTTTCTTTTATTTTAACCATCTCTTCATATTTCTTTTTCATTGTTTAAAGATTCACATAGTCGCGCTCTCAATCCCGATTTGTTATTATCATCTCGGATGATGATTAAGAATTTCCAACGCTAACTTCTAGGAACTTTTTGAAAAATCAAGTTTTGTTATTTGAATGGAGAAAGGCTTAAAGTACAACTAATGAAAGTGAAAGTGAAAATGACGAAGAATAGAAGTATATCACAATGATACTCATGCTGCTTGTTATATTCTTTTGTTTGAAACATCTGTTTTAAGTGTTGTTACTTATTACGTGCAATATGATAAATCCATATTGTTAATGTAAAGATGTAGCATCTAATAAGGTGATCCAAACCTAAAGTGTTTGTTTGTTTTTTCTAAAAAAGTCTTAACATCCTCTTAATAGACGAAAGCTCTTAATTGGTCAGACGTTTTGGGCGTTAAGTGTGTTTGTTTTTTCTTTTTCATTCTAAAGCAGACAAAGATGAAAACATCTTAATGGAACCAGACATGAAAGAAGCATCTTAATGCATCTAGTTGAGCTAATAAAGCATAGCAATTGTCTCCTCTACCCTTTGCAACCTTTCAAAACCCTACAACCATATTCTGCCGCCCACTTCTTCTGAACTGCCGGCCACCATCATTTTTTCCGGCCACCATATTGTCCGCTGCAGCCTCCGGTCATCACGTTATATCTTTATTTGTATTAATATTTAAGGTCACCTATATAAATATATAAGATATTTAAACAACTAATTGACATTCACATTATTTTGATCATTCTTTATTCTAGCGCATTGTCTTTCAGCCTAATCTCAGCATTGTCTTTCAGCTTTGTCGAAGTATTTTTGTGTGAGGTCTTTCAGTTATCCTTCAGCCTTATGAGATAAGTCTTCTGGATACCTGCTAAGATGAACAACGCGTTAGTCTCGCCCCGGGTGTTATCCCAGGACCAGACTCCGGCGTGAGAGTAAGTGTGTGTTTTACCGAAGGGTGTAGTATAAAATGTGTGTGTAGAAAGTGATACCTTTTTACCAATTACTGTATGCGTATTTATACTACTTGATGTCACTATCTGGTCCCTGAGGCTGTCGTACTTCATGGGACCGTTGGTGTTGTCAGGGCTGACACTGTCTCTGGCGTCATCTCTGACACCCAGGAGAATGAGACGAATTGTATCCAGGCTAGATGCCAAAGGTACTGTCAGGTCAATGATCCATTCGGATGATAGCTTGTCGGCACACCTTTCGGTAGAACGTTGAGTCCTTTCGGTAGAGCACTAAGTCTTTCGGTTACTGGACCGATGGACCATATACTTCGTCATGTCCCCCCAGTATCATGTTATTTGTTTTTGACAAGTGACGTGATACTTAGTCTAGTTGTCCGTTGGATTCAGTCAGAGTGACTGGATTTGTCCTGGTTTCATGGGCCTCCTTATGAACAGTGGGCCCAAGCCCATTGGGTAGAAGTAGGTTAAAATAATATTTATCGAAATCTGTGGGATCGTGCCACGTGGCAGATATGTTGTGGCTGACGGTTCAGATTCGTCCGCGTCGCTTTATGACACGATGGGACGTTTCGTGTCCCCATCCCTTTGGCCTATATAAGCTGTTTTTACCCTCACTTGTAATTTCTACTTTTTACTCTCGCTTCCTTCGTTCTCCGCTTGGCAAGTCCTTCGACCAGTTCAGGTGCGTTCTTTCCACTATTCCTTCGTCGTTTGTGTTGTGCCTTCTTGTCAGTATTGTAACAACCCGCATCTTCCGGCTATTTTTCATTTTCGAGAAATTACTATTCACTTTTACTATTCACATTTACTATTCATTTTCACTATTCTTCAGGTCAAAATTTTATTTCACATTCTCGTAAGATAAATTATTTTAGTAATGACCTGAGAGTTCGACAATCGTTAGATCATTTTTGCAAAAGTTATTAAGAAAACATCGTTTTAGAGTTTCGTTTTAGACGGTCCACCGTTTAAACATCACGCGCATAAAGCAAATCAACTCTGATAATTTTCCTCGCATCAGATGAATTTTTAGATCACTCATGATTAATTTGAGAATTTTTAAGATTTATTATTTTTAATATTACCAAATAAGCCCAGCGCAGAACAAAACTAAACTTATGTTTTAAACAATTCTACATACATCCAGACTTAACGATTCCTGCACTGTGTTTCTAATATGTTTTTGACACTTTTACATTTTTTGGAAAAGTCAAACATATTTCCCTCCTCCTTTGACCATAAAGGGATTAACCTTGTACGTTCTACATTTTTGCTTAAATCGCATAACTTTTAAACTTCACGAATAACTGTAAAGTTATCCCGCGTATGACGAAAACCACATTTTAATATCTCGTATCACTTTTAGACTATTTTTAGTCTACTCTAAATAAATTCACGGTCGTTTCCCTGAAATTTCGTTCTTTTCTGATAAACTGCGAATTACGTGTTTTTGACCCGTATTTCCAGCTTTAAGCAGCGTTTTTGCACCCAATGAGACTTATCACCCATTTTATATTTTTATATGGAGTATAATGATGAGTTTAATCATTCCTATAAGTTTCATATTTTTACGATACCCGGTTTTACGTTTTATGGCTTAACGGCTTACGGTTAGCGGTTATCGGGACTAAACGACCTCCGTAAAACAAGATAATACCAAGAATAAGTACCTAGTCACCCTAAATATGATATGAACGTGTATATATGTGATTCACCATGCCATGTGCCTAAGTGATAAGCCTTGGACTTTAGGATACATTCATATATAAGTAAACTTCTAAGCTAAGCTTCCAAAAATATCCTAAACTTACACCTCCTCATCTACACCTTCCTAACACCTTCCTAACCTCCTCAAGACCTTATATAAACCCCTCCCCTCTCCTTAGGTCGTTCATACCATCAACATACACAAAACACACTTCATTTGCTTTTTACTTCAAGTTTTATTCAAGAAACATAAGCTCCATATCAATTCCAAAGTTCATGTTAAGCTTTGATTGATCCAAGTCCTAATTCCTTCCTTCCATTGGTGATCTCCAAGCCACACAAGAAGTGTTCTAGTAGAAGACTTCAAGTGATTTCCCAAGTCATCTCAACTTAGTATCAAGAGGTTGAAGAATTTGGAAGCTAGGGTTACTAGTTCTTGTTCTAGCTCTTGATCTTTGATGTTCCTTTCTTAAGTTGAAAGCCAAAAGTTGTAAGAATAACTAACCACCACTCTTGCTCTACATCATTTACATGTTTCATATTCTTAAATCTATGCTATATATGCTCATATGTTGGATCATGATGTACAAAAATCTTTAAAACAAATTATAAGAACCTATATGTTAAACTTGGGTTAGTAAGTGTTTAAATGCTAAACTTTTGTACAAAGTTTCCACAAAATCGACCATATATAGATCTGATACTTTTCATATTCTTGTAGATAATATTAAAACAAAAACGTAGCAATTTGAATCACCCCGAAACGGACACACGAGTCAAAAGTTATGACAAAAAGAAATTAGTGAAACTAAAACATGAATCTGCCAAATAGCTTACTGCCTAAAATCTGAAATTTTTAGAGGCCCTTCTGGTCCGAATCATCAAAAAGTTAAAACACGAAAGTTGTCCGGAACGACGTTTTCCTTCAATAGCAAAGAAGCTCGGACCTTGAAAACGCTTAAACAGGCCATAAATCTTTCAAAAACGGAAACTGCCGTAAATATAGTCACATAACTATACTTTTGTCACAACTAAAAGCAAACCAAGAGGCCTAATGGCCATAAGCCAAGACCACGGCTACGGCTAAGGTCAAAGCTAAGTCTCAAGACCATGGTAGTCAAGACCAAAGTCACGGAAAGGCCATGGCTAAAGCCTCAAGGCTTGTTTACCCAAGATCGTTAACTAAGGTAATCATATTTTTGGAACGTCGAGAACTTGTAAGAACATGATAAACTTATTTATATAACAATATTCACTCAAAACATATATTGTATCTACTAAGTGCTACAATAGTAGGGAGCTTCATGTGAGGGGTTTCATTTGGGTAAACGTTTCGACGAGTTGCTGGATTTACGATTTAAAGTGTCCTAGCTCCTCGAACGTTTACTGCATGACCTCTGAATTATGATGGCCCGAACGGTAGTACGATATCTATAAACTAAACTAGTTTTCACAACTAGACCATTTCTATAAACGACATACACAAAAACCATGTACTACATCATGATCAACATAGAGATGTATATAGGATGGTTTATGTTTTCCTAAACATTATTCCAAACCTAAGTCGCAACATTCTATTTTAGGTTGCTCGTAGAAGTTCTCACGGCATATCCATCATTCTCATTATACATTTGATATCATTTACTCTGAGGTGAGTTCATAGCCCCACTTTCTATTACTTAATTGTTTTACAAACTCTTTGGGGGAGATAAATGCTTTATTTTAAACCGAACACATTGCTTTCAAACATTATACTTATCTGATTGTTATTAGCACTAAGTTTCCGCATTTGCCAAACTTAAGTCCCTTAATCATGAATCATTAATCACTATGTGAGAGTGGGCGCGAATATTGTGAATAGATCTATTGGGATTGACGAATCCCGTTTGTGTTGGCCCCATTAAAGGCAAACAAACGCACTATATTTGAGTAACATTGGTAAAAATGGCAATTTTACCAGATAGGGCACGCACCGACATTTTCTCCAATTAATTTTGGAACACGTTAACGCCTTGATTGCATGATGCTTAGTCTAATAATTCTCTTTTGGTTTTCAAACCATTGGTGTGGATTTATAACTCACACTACAAACATTATGTGTTCAACTGATTTCTAAAACTCTATGAATTCACTCAACCTTTGTGTTGACAGTTTTAAGCATGTATTTCAGGTCCATAATGTCGGAAGCTGGCACGGAAGAGCGAGGACTAGTTCAAGAAGGCTATAAATTTTATTATCATTCGAAAACCCATTTAATGTATATGTAAACTTGGAACCATCTGGGACCTCATTTTTGTAAACTCTGATATTTATATAAATCGAATGATAAATCTTTTAAAACGACTCCATTAGAGTACGTTTTCTATTGTTATGACTGTTGTGCCATGAAGTAACACCCAGTTTGAATTCCGCTGCGTATCACGAAATTGGGGGTGTTACAAGTATCCGATGGCTTCTAGTTCCGTAGCGCCTTCCACCGATATTGCCCCCAAATCCGATATGCACATATATTCCTCCCTTCTCTCCGAAGGGGAGCTTGAACATATTGTCAGTGAGTATGGTATACCAATCGATCTCCATCCTCGTTTACCTCCGACGGAGTTTACGATGAACAATCTCTCGAGTAATGCCATCGGGCTTTATGAGCAATATTTTACGTTTTCGGGTGTTCGATGAACATCGTCAAGCCTCATCTCAACATTGGGGAGTGCAAACCGCAAAATGTTGGGGAGTACAAAAGGTAGCTACAAGAAATAGTTCATAATTTATTTTTCGAAAGAAGAAAACTAGTTTGTAACTTAGTTAAAGAAGTCAAATAAATTTGTAAAACACTCATGGGGTATATATGCGGCACTATATATAAAGATATTATAATGTAGGATTTGATCATAACATTGTATTAAATACAAGAGTAAACTGCAAAAATCATCCTTGTGGTTTGTGTATTTTCGTAAGAATCATCCCTATCTCAAACGTTTAGCATTAAACATCCCCAAGTCCACAAACCTTTAGCATTAATCATCCCTGAGCACTAACGTCGTTAGTTTTACCCGTTAAGTGTTAAATAATATTTGCCCGTTAATCCCTCCGTTAATACTTTTTGCACCGTTAGTCCTCATTTTACGTTTTCGTCTGTTTTTACGTTTTTGTCCGTTTTTACTCGTTTTCGTCCGTTTTTATATGTTTCGTCCGCTTTTTATCCGCTTTTGTCCGTTTTTTATATGTATTGGTCCGTTTTATTTTTACGTTTTTTACGTTCTCGTCCGTTTTTTACTTCTTCGTCCGTTTGTTTACGTATTCGTCCGTTCTTTTTTACGTTTTTGTCCGTTTTACTCGCTTTTATCCGTTTTTATACGTTTTCGTCCTTTTTTTTTACGTATTCATCCGTTTTTTTACGTTTTTGTCCGTTTTACTCGCTTTTATATGTTTCGTCTGCTTTTTATCCGTTTTCGTCCGCTTTTTATCCGTTTTCGCCCGTTTTTTATATGTATTCGTCCGTGTTTTTTTAAAGTTTTTTACGTTCTCGTTCGTTTTTTTACGTTTTCGTCTGTTTTACGTTTTCGTATGTTTTTTTACGTTTTTGTTCGTTTTTACTGGTTTTCGTCCGTTTTTATTTGTTTCGTCCGCTTTTATTCGTTTTTTACGTTGTCTTCCGTATTTGTCTGTTTTTTCGTTTTTGTCCATTTTGTACGTTCTCGTCCGTTTTTTTACGTTTTCGTCCGTTTTTTACGTTTTTGTCTTTTTTTTTGTTATCGTTCGTTTTTTTATGTTTTCGTCTGTTTTTTTACGTTTTGTCCGTTTTTACCCGTTTTCGTTCGTTTTTATATGTTTCGTCCGTTTTTTTACGTTTTTTACGGACGAAAGCGGATAAAAACGGACGAAACATATAAAAACGGAAGAAAACGAGTAAAAACGTAAAAAACAAGTAACGTAAAAAAATGGACAAAAATATTAAAAACGGATAGATAGCGGACGAAACATATAAAAACGGAAAAAAAAACGAGTAAAAACGGACATAAACATAAATATACGGATGAAAACGTAAAAAAACGGACGAGAACGTAAAAAACGGACAAAAACGTAAAATAACGGACGAAAACGTAAAAAACAGACGCAAAGGTAAAAAAACGAACAAAAACGGGTAAAACCGGACAAAAACGCAAAAAACATACAAAAACGTAAAAAAACCCGGACGAATACATATAAAAAACGGACGAAACGGATAAAAAGTGGACGAAAACGGATAAAAAGCGGACGAAACATGTAAAAACGGAAAAAGCGAGTAAAACGGACAAAAACATAAAAAACGGACGAAAACGCAAAAACACAGATGAAAACGTAAAAAAAACGGACTAATACATATAAAAAACGGACAAAAGTGGATAAAAAGCGGACGAAACATATAAAAACGAACGAAAACGAGTAAAAACGTACAAAAACGTAAAATGAGGACTAACGGTGCAAAAAGTATTAACGATGGGATTAACGGGCAAATATTATTTAACACTTAACGGGTAAAACTAACGACGTTAGTGCTCAGAGATGATTAATGCTAAAGATTTGTGGACTTGGGGATGTTTATTGCTGAACGTTTGAGATATGGATGATTCTTGCGAAAATACACAAACCACAGGGATAATTTTTGCAGTTTACTCTAAATACAATAAAGAAAATAGTATTAATACACTTATGTTTGACTACAAGCTTCGTGATTATATAAATCACAATTACGGTGATCAAACAAAAAACTGTAAATTTACGACTATAAAGCTTTATTTAATGTTAAAATATGTTTATGTTTCATAAGACTGAAGATGTTTTATTTTTATAACATTCAGACCTTTTTTTGAAAAAAAAAACACAAACAATATTATTTGATTCACGTTCAGACATTTTCACCTCAGTTCTGATTAAGATGTGCTAGTCGAATTCAAATTTAGACATTTCATTCTCAGATTCAGATTCAAATGCAATATGAGTGCAAAAAGTGTTGATAATTTACCTTTTCTTTTCCGTTAAATATCAATTACTCCATCTATGTATCCATGATTATGAAATATTTTCATATTTTTTTGTGCCATAACTATATATTATTTACAGGTTTTTGGTCTTGACTCTTGTTTTACATTACACGTATACAGACGACGAAGTCAGGAATTGATGTTAGGGGGGCTCAATTTTTTTTCCTGATAGTAACATAGAATTCCTTCTTTAAGAAGTTGGATTGACGTTTATATCGTTGATTTAGACGTATGTCAAACCTGAAAGAGTGTCTTCACACCCTCCACCCTAAAAAACAACATACTTTTTACGACCAATTATTTTATAAAACTTTTGAAAATAACTCAACTGATTTACTAACTTTATTTACAACTTAGCCAAAAAGAAATAACTAGAGACTTGTAAGATTTTCAAAAGGGAAATAAAACAGAAAAATAAATCAAATGATATATATCTTCATTTTCATAGGCATGTGACCTTATTTCACATTTCCACTTTTTTTACTGTAGCCCACGTGACCACAAAAAGACACAATCTCCATCATCTTCATTTTAATCTCCTGCAAGTTACTTTCTTCCATCGCTGCCATTTTTTTTTCCAGAAATCATCTTTCAACCTCTTTTTTCTTCTTCTTCTAAAACCTATCAGGACGGCATGGGTTTGGGTTGGGGGGGGGGGGGAGCACCCTCCAGCCCCCCTACTGGCTCTGTCGGTGCACGTATAGGACTAAGGATCAAATGAGAAATAAAAGTAAAATGAGAAGGATGAGAAATAACCACAACCGCACATTTTAGATGCACAAACAAAAAATGATGCATCTTCCAAGAAATTCTCCTCATTTCTTTTGAAATGTGTGGCTAAAAACATTTCTCATTCTTCTTATTTTATTTTCTCTTTTTAGTGAATCCATTCCCGCACATATATATGGTCTACATTTCAAAAAAATAGCATAAAGTAAAACATGAGGGCACAGATGGATCACTGGTTTTCAGACTTTCTATTTCGAGTCATGACGGAGTTGAGGAGGTAATCGATGGAAACTATGTACGCATACCTGATGACATGACCATTCCATACTGATAACCCTACTTAAAAAGATGCATTGATTAATAAAACTACCAGGGTACCTGCGCGTTGCGGTGACGAGTACCTTGTGATTAATGTTGAGGCCCCAACAAAATAACAATGACGAGTTGATTAACTTGTGAAACAGAAGAAGAAAATGATCCTCGGTCCGAACCAATTAATCTGTTTTTACAGGTTCCGATGGTCCTCTTAGGTTCGTTTTCAGAAGACTTTTATTGGCTAGCCAAACCGGCGGTGACTCCGATTCTCGGCTAAACCAGTTGAACCCGTCAGTCCGGTCCGATTTTTAAAACCATATATACCATCAGCTTGTTTTCATATAAATTGTATAAAGCTTTGTAGGTTTTTACTAGTTTGTACAATATGCATAATAACATGTACTTTTTATTGTAGGGGTGTTTAAAAATAACATTTATTAGGTATTTATTGAAAGGCGGTTGCAAGTTTACAAATTTAAGACACTTAATTTTCCTTCCTTTCCATTATTTGTAAGCGTGTTGCTTTAAATTTGAAGTCTTTCTTTTTGAGAATGTCTCAAATACATTAAAAATTAGTATAGATATTTCCTTCCTTGATCATCAATGCACATTCATACCTTGTTATAATTTTAAAAGCAATCTTATCAACCATAAATGAAAATATTGACAACATTAATGATCAGTTGATTGATAGATTATCTGGCGAGAGAAAGTTTATTATAGTTTTGATGAACAGAAGACCACACGTACAACTTCTATCCTATGGACTTTTAAACTCGTTCAACGTTAGTGGACTACCCCCTCACTACTTGAGACAGAAAATTGGATGCCCTATTATTCTTTTAAGGAATTCCGATCAAGAAAATGGATTATATAATGGCATGAGGTTGATATGTAAACATTTTGATCCCAACGTCATTAATATTGAGATCGTTGTCGGGCAGCACATAGGAAATAAAGTGTTTTCAGCGAAAATTCCTCTTGCTCCATCTGAAGAGGACATGTTCCATTTCCATCTAAAGAGAAAATAGTTTCATGTGCGACTTAGCTTTGCAATAACTATCAACAAAGCTCAAAGCCAAACAATTCAAATGTACGTGTTTATTTGTCGGACTCTGTTTTCTCGCATGGTCAACATTATGTTGCGTGGTCTCGCATGGTATTCACCTATAAGATTTGAAAATTTTCATTAAGTGTTTCGAATTATTTGTAAGCTACTCGTACTATAGGTATGTTTGGCGCAATGGGCTAGGGCTGGGGCTAGGGCTAGGGCTTGGGCTGGGGCTAGGGCTTTATTATAAACCGAAGTTGAAATGTGTATTTTTGTAGACTTGTTTGGCAAATGGGCTGGGGCATATTATTGCAAAATTACTATTAAATAGGTTTTATGGTATATATTAGATATTTTTGTGGGTAAATATGTAATTTATGGTTAATAAGCCCCGGGCTAAAGTTTTTAGACCCTTTTATGGGGCTAAAGTTTTATGCCCCTTTTAGGGGCTTATGATTTCATAAGCCCGCATGACAAACGAGACTTATTTTATAAGCCGGCTTTTTTAGAAGCCCAAGCCCTATAAGCCCTTCCCCAAATACACCCAATATTTGTATTGTTGTAGTGATTATCATTGGCTTAAAACTATTGGGCCGTATGCCATTTTCAAAAAGAGTAATGATTGGCATAACTAATTTTATGCCTAAGAAATATTATCATACATTTGGCAAGATCAATGGTAAATTTGAAGAAAAAGAAATTATGCGATCTATGTATTAAACGACACAGTAATAAACATATAAGTTAGATATCCAAATCATTATCCTTCCAAAAATTGTATGCTTATAACTATGCAAAAGTAAACTCCTATAAACACTTTAATTAACGATAGGAATGGAAAGGTGACTATAAAATACAAACTTTGACGCTTATTTCACACATCAAAATACCCATTTGGTAAACACTACACGACATGTATTTCCAAAATGAGATATTTAAAAAGGACTTTGAAATGACACAGAAAGAAACGTAAATCACCATTTTAGAAGGTCTGAAATCCAAACTATGACAACAACTACCTAAAAACCACATATGACATAACATAAAGCATAAACCATATCCCATTATCCCAATATTTTCAGTAGGCCTTTAATGGGCCACCACCATACATGGAGTTTTCTATAAATACTAATCCATATTCTTCAATTAGATTCACTCTCTTCATCTCAACAATTACAAACATTCAAATATCATTGCTTTTGTTCCAACAATGAAGCCTCAAAATCTATCTAGTGATCCCATTGCCATTCACAAGTGCACAAGAATTGTCGGAAGACTTCGACAAGCTTTCCAAGCTACTATGGTTGTCCATGACGACCACACAAGTGAAAGTTTAGCCCTAGAAAGAAAAGTTTCTAGTACCAAAGAAGTTACAAGATTAAAACGAAAAGTAAGCGTAGAGGATCCAATAAGAACAATCATGTTCTTAGGATCATGGAGTCACACATAGTCAAGATTTGTAGTTGGTCGTATGTGTTAAAAGGCAATCGATGTATATGTCTTATATTATATGACTTGTTAAGTTGGTCGACTTATCACAATTATTTAATTTCAAAATCATGAAGTTAATGATACATGTAAGAGAAGTGTAAATTTGTGGTCACTGGTCATCAATAAATTAACAAGTTACTAGTACTTTGATTTAGCTTGGTTATATGTAGCATAATTCATTTCACAAAAATATATAGGGCATAATATATGGTATGGTCATATGTTCAACATGTTTTTAGGTTTGCTACTGTTGGAAAATTGGTTTTGCAAAATGAGTTTTTGCAAATTTTGGACACTATTTAATATATGTATATTTACGTAGACGACATTACACTTCACACAAGACTCTTCCTGACAATGTCAAGTCCTCATAGTCGTGTCCGTTATGGTCATGAACACTAGCCTGGAAACCAAGAGGTGGCAACAGAAGATGTTTTTCTATCTGACTACTTTGAACCTTGCGCGGTTCTTAAAAGAAAACCCACCTAACGTGGAACCTCCTGCAGAAGGTCAATCCTCTAACCAACAGGCTGTTCAAGCCTTGGAAGCATGGAAACATTCAGATTTTTTGTGTCACAATTATGTTCTGAATGGTTTGGTTGATTCTTTGTACAACGTGTACTGCAAGACCAAGACTGCCAAAGAATTATGGGAGTCATTGGAACGCAAGTACAAAACTGAGGATGCTGGTACAAAGAAGTTCGTGGTAGCTCGTTTTTTGGATTACAAGATGGTTGATTCAAAGAATGTGATAAGTCAGGTTCAAGATCTGCAGGTTCTGCTACACGACATTCATGTTGAGGGAATGACTTTGAGTGAAACTTTTCAAGTTGCTGCTATTATTGAAAAGTTACCTCCAAGCTGGGTAGAATTCAAGAACTACCTGAAGCATAAGCGAAAGGAGATGAGTGTTGAAGACTTGGTTGTTCGTCTTCGTATTGAAGAGGACAACAAGCTGGCTCAGAAAAACACGTATACGCCTGATTCTGCAAAGGCAAATATGGTTGAGCATGTTTCGTCATCTTCAAAGTCCAATGTCAAAGCTAAAGGCAAAGGAAAAGGAAAGAATGACAAGAAGGACAAAGGGAAGTCTGAGTACCTTGCTCCTAAAGCTGCAATTGTGAAACAGAAGTTCCAAGGGGTGTGTTTCAACTGTGACCAGCCAGGTCACCGTGCTGCTAATTGTAAGATGCCGAAGCGGGTGACTCCACGCCAGGCTAATATGGTGAATGAAGATGTGGACATGATTGCTATGGTGTCTGATGTCATTGCTATGATCTCTGAAGTTAACCTGGTATGATACACACTGACATATGTGATTTGAAATCACTACCCACAAAAGGTGGCAATAAGTACTTTATCACGTTTATTGATGATTGTACAAAGTATTGCTACGTTTACTTACTGAAAAGTAAAGATGAAGCTATAGACAAGTTTGTTCTATACAAAACCGAAGTTGAGAATCAACTTGGTAAGAAAATCAAGGTGGTACGAAGTGATAGAGGAGGTGAATATGTGTCTCCATTTGCTGATCTATGTGCGAAACATGGAATTAGACACGAATTCACTGCTCCCTATTCACCTCAGCAGAACGTTATTGCCGAAAGGAAGAACCGTACCTTGAAAGAAATGGTTAATGCCATGTTGATAAGTTCTGGTCTAAGCCAGGACATGTGGGGGGAAGCCATTTTAACGGCAACTTATCTTTTAAATAAGATACCTCGTAAGGAAAAAGAAGAGACCCCTTATGAATTATGGATGGGAAGAAAGCCATCATATCAGTACTTACGAGTGTGGGGGTGTCTAGCAAAGGTCGCTATACCGACTCCCAAGGCCCAAAAGATTGGACCTAAATCTGTAGATTGTATATTCATCGGATATGCTAAGAATAGCAGTGCTTATCGCTTCATAGTACATGAATCGAAAAATCCGGATATACAAAAGGGTACTTTAATGGAATCAAGGAATGCTTCATTCTTTGAAACTATTTTTCCTAGTTTAACGAAGGAAACTGGAAGTTCATCTAGAATAGATGACGAAGTTGTCCAAGATAAGAGACAACGAGATGATAATGATCTCCAAGATGAGAGACAAGATCAAACTGAGGAAGAAGAGGTTGAACCTAGAAGAAGCAAAAGGGCAAGAACCGAGAAATCGTTTGGACCCGATTTTGTTTCTTTTATGGTTGAAAATGAACCTACTTCATACCGAGAAGCGGTTACTTCCTCAGAAGGGCCTCAATGGAAAGAAGCCATTAAAAGTGAAATAGATTCTATTTTACAAAATCATACTTGGGAGCTCGTGGATTTACCTCCTGGTTGTAAACCACTAGGCTATAAATGGATCTTCAAGAAGAAGATGAAAGCCGATGGCACCATTGACAAGTACAAAGCAAGATTAGTAATCAAAGGATTTAGACAACGAGAAGGTCTTGATTACTTTGATACATATTCGCCTGTTACGCGAATAACATCGATTAGGATGATACTTTCTATTGCCGCTTTAAGAAATTTGGAAGTTCACCAAATGGATGTGAAAACGGCATTTCTAAACGGAGATTTAGAAGAAGAAATCTACATGAATCAACCTGAGGGTTTCATAGCTCCTGGACAAGAGAACAAAGTTTGTAGGCTTGTTAAGTCATTATATGGCTTAAAGCAAGCTCCCAAACAATGGCATCAAAAATTTGACCACGCCATGCTAGAGAGTGGATTCAAAATTAACGAATGCGACAAATGTGTTTATGTCAAAGACACAAATAGTGGATATGTAATCTTGTGTTTATATGTTGATGATATGCTTATCGTTGGCAGTAATGACAAGATGATCAAATCTACTAAAGACATGTTGAAATCAAAGTTTGACATGAAGGATATGGGTTTGGCTGATGTGATCCTTGGAATAAAGATCATACGAACTCATAATGGACTTGTGTTAAGTCAAGCACATTATGTGGACAAAATTCTTAATACTCATAATGCGGGGGATTTCGGCCTAGCTAGAACTCCAATTGACACCAGTAAGCATCTATCTAAAAATAGAGGCTTAGGTGTTGCCCAATTAGAGTATTCAAGAATTATTGGCATGTTAATGTACTTGATGACAGGTACCCGACCTGACTTAGCATATGCTGTTAGCAGGCTAAGTAGGTATACTAGTAACCCAAGCTATGCACATTGGGCAGCTATGACTCGGGTACTTCACTATTTGAGATACAGTCGCGATTATGGACTGCATTATGATCGATATCCAGCTGTTATCGAAGGATACAGTGATGCAAATTGGATATCTGACATAAAGGATTCTAGATCGACTAGTGGATATGTGTTTACACTAGGAGGGGCAGCTATATCTTGGAAGTCTTCCAAGCAAACTGTTATAGCCAAGTCCACGATGGAATCAGAATTTATCGCGTTAGATAAATGCGGACAAGAGGCGGAATGGCTACGTCAATTCGTAGAGGACATACCAAGGTGGCCTAAACCGGTAACGGCCATTAGTATACATTGTGATAGTCAATCGGCAATTGGCAGAGCTCATAGCATAATGTATAATGGAAAGTCCAGACATATCCGTCGTCGACATAATTCGATACGACAACTACTCTCAACAGGAGTTATCTCAATTGACTATGTGAAGTCAAAGGATAACATCGCGGATCCGCTTACGAAAGGCTTAAGCAGAGAGTTAGTAAGTAAGTCATCTAGAGGAATGGGACTAAAGCCCTTGAAGGAATGAGTTTCTATGAAGGAAAACCTAACCCAGTTGACTGGAGATCCCAAGATCTGGGTTCAATAGGACAACCTAATCATAGAAATGTGGGGGAAGTCACGTCAATGTGGGGGAGTTACTAAAAATTGTAACTTTCCTAGTCCATTCCTATAACAAATGTGACTTGTTGAAAGGTTAAACATATGGCTTTAATGATTCAGGATGAAATCATAAAGCATAATGATTCAAGATGAAATCACAAAACATATGTTTTTAATGATTCAAGATGAAATCACCTATGTGAGAGAGAAGTGGGGTCGCTTCGAAGGGAAATGTGGGGGCGCAATTCCTAAGAGCTCTTGCAGAACCAGGCTAGTGTTCATGACCATAACGGACACGACTATGAGGACTTGACATTGTCAGGAAGAGTCTTGTGTGAAGTGTAATGTCGTCTACGTAAATGGATGATGAGTTCAAGGACATCGCGTCTACTCAGATCTAGGAGACTAAGTACATCTCACAAGGGAAGGTTCAAAGGGTTACACCTACCTATCCTATGCAAGACTTAACCGCAGAAATTTCACCGAAACTTTCGTGTGTTTTCGACCGATCTCCATTCATGTGGGGGATTGTTGGAAAATTGGTTTTGAAAAATGAGTTTTTGCAAATTTTGGACACTATTTAATATATGCATATGTTATATATATTTATGTTTCTTAGTAGCTTTGCGTTCTCCTCGACGAGAGCTTCGCAACGAGCTAAAGTATGTCCAAAATGGAGTTGAAATGAATGAGATATCGTGTCTCAAAGTGAGGCACTTGAAACATAAAAACTTGGAAAAATGGGAGAATCCCACATCGCCCAAAACAAGAAGTGGAAGCTTGTTTATAAGGAAATTGTAGTTTTGGCTATCAAATTCCTTTAGGTTGGTTATGCTCCCACTCCTACGTGCGCGCGCGCAGGGGGGGGTGCAGAAAATGGGATTTTCGGGTCAAAATGAGTTCGAAGCTTCTGAACTCATGCGAGCCCGCACGACCTGCGGACACGAATGCAGCTCCGAAGCCTCGCATACGTGCGTATCTTTTTGCTGCAGTTTCGTGTTTCCTTTTTTCCAGAATTTTCTGTAAATCTATTTTAGGAATAGATTTAAACTTATCAAGTAAGTTTACAGAATTCGGTTTATGTTTTTAAATGATATGCAAATCAGTTTTAAGTATTAAAAGATTTGCGAATCTGTTTTGATAATAACAGATTTTTGTTTATATGGCTGCAATATTTTTCTTGGAGGACAAGTTGAGTCTTCAATATAAATAAAGCCATAGGTCTCATTCGTTTTACATATTCAGTAAAACGTAGCTCCTTACCATACGAGTTCCAGCAATCTTTTGATCAGAAGCACACAGGTTTCCAGCGATCTTTCAGGCAAGTTTGTCAGGTCCGACTGTGCAACAGTTAGAACGTTGTACCCTGGGAAACAGATGGCGAATCTGTTTTAAGGGAATCGTGTTAAACACGAGCCTCGTTCACGACCTTTACTGCTTTTCTTTGATTAACGTTTAATAGTGTCTGTCTTCTTCTTCTACACCTTTCTGTCTGCGTTTATTTACTGTTTTTTACTTTCTGTTATTTATTATTGTAATCTGATTTATTATTATAATAAAAAGTGTACACCGTTTCCCACAGCTACTTTCAAAAACGAGCTTTCATACATGTGACACGAATGATGTATTTTATTATAACGTGAAATCAAGTATAATATGTTGATGCTAAAATGTTTATAAAGATATATTATATATCATACAATATAAGCATATAACCACTTTAAAATTACATATATTCATGTAAAAATATCATAAAGATTAAAGATGTTAAGGCATGTAACACTGTAAGAGTAATATATGGAGCTCACTACAATTTCTTATTATAGTGCTCAAAATGTATGTATATCTGTAAAATAAACTTTTACAAATTACAAATTTCGTTCATATGATAAGTGTAGGAGAGCGTATTTTATAAACTAAATCTCTCAAAAATTTGTAAATGATAGAGGTGCCTTCTATCTATAGATAGGCATTTAGGGTTTAAACATAAAACTCACGTAGATGATTAACGGTTGTAGACAGGCCATGTGTTGATCATCCAACGAGTAGATAAGAATGACATGTGACGGCTTATCCTTGGCTCGTACAGGTCGTGCCAGTCTCCACTGTTGTTGCTCTAATGTATCCCATTGACATATGTCAGATATTACATCTTAACCGATAGTCACAGTTGTGATACAGTTGTTTCACGTGTCTGTAGCATGGACTGAGATCAGTGGCGGACCCAGGATTTTAGAAGGCGGGGGGCAAAAATTTTTTTTTTTTGATAAAATTCGTGATGCACTTTAATAAAAAGGTCATAATTTTTTTTAACACTAAAAACTGACATTTTTTTAGATTAAGACAGAGATCTAAGGTTTTTTACATTGTTTGATCTTAAGGTGGGGGGCAATTTAATTTTGTAATGGGGTGCACTTTAATAAAATGGTCCTAAAAAAAAAATTTTGCACTAAAAATTGATAATTTTTGGCGAACCATGGAGGGCACCGCCCCCGCCCCCCCCCCCCCCCCCTAAGTCCTATGTAGTTCCGCCCCTGACTGAGATGCTTGGGATGACTTGGGGTTGGGAGTGTAGTTGGGCTTATCAATTGTTGATAATGGGCCTTTGCTAAGTGTACATAATCCAAAATATAAAATAATTAATGTTATTCATACACATTATACAAATTAATAAAACACACAAAGCTTCATACAAGCTTATAAGTTGATGGTTTATATATATATATTTTTTTGAAATTAAGTTGATGGTTTATATAGTTTTGAAAACCGGACCGGACCAAAGGGTTCAACTAGGAACCGGTGTCGCCACCGGTTCGGCTAACCAATAAAAGCCATCAGAAAACGAACCAGAGAGGATCCGTTGAAACCGATACAACCTTGTGGAATTAGGTCTCATCGAGATCTATTTATCCGGTTAATCGTCATAGGGTACCCGCCACCGAAACAACAAAAGTAAAAAGTGAAAAGTTGAAACTAAAAAAAAATTAAAAACATATATTTCAAAAAGAAACTATTAATACACATCGAAAACTGGGTTGACTCGGGACGCTTCAAACCCGGCTGGTTGACCCGGTTTAATTTGACCCGTTTTTGACCCAACACATCGGGTTGACTCGGTTTAAGTCGACCTGTTTTTCGACCGGAACGGTTCAACCGGTTGAACCACCCGGGTCGAACCGGGTTTCAAAACATTATGTTTAATCCCCAAATCTTCAAAATTTTATTATTTTTCGTTTACAACCTATAAACTTTTTTTTATCACTAAACGATCTGTCGCTATAAAATTTCGTTGCTATGCACGGGTACTCGTTTAGTATTTGTATAATATATTAAAGTTTCCATTAGATCATATGGATATATCGTTTTAAAAAATAGGGCTCGTCTACGCAAAAGATAGTATTGTAATTCAATGTCGGCAGATTTTATTTCACCTTAAATTAAACTTTCTTATTAAGGAATATTTTTAAGATATCTAAACTACATAATGCATTTTACACATTATTTCTTCATTTATTTTAAGGTTTCTAAAGATAGATTTTAAGTATTACGAGTTTTAAAATTATGTTTTCAATTATTTAATGCAATAATGCATATAGACAACAGCTATAGTTACTATTAGTCTTAAATACACTAATACATTTATAAAATACCTATAATTAATGGCAACATTTAAATACCCTCTCATTCAAAGATACAATTAATATACCACAATATAAAAACCAAAGAAGCAATTAATGTAGTTATCACAGACAACAAAATTCGATTGAAAAAAGTCGTACATGTCAAGGTATGAAAAATTCAGGTTGTTTATAAGGTATATAAAAATTCAGGTTGTTTATAAGGTATGAAAATTGGGTGGCATTTGAATACCGTAATTCATATTTTATTAAGCAATGTCATTTATTGATTTACTAATCGTATATTAGCACGAACTAATGTATGCTACTCCATGTTTACACATTATATAATACTAGCAGGGTACCCGCGCGTTGCAGTGACGGGTACCCTGAAATAAATTTTTTCGATGAATAATATATTTTAGTTTATTGTATTCTTTTTAACAATAAATTTACGGATATCAAGAATTTCGTATAGCCCGTGCCCGTTTGGGCTCGAACCCGTTGGCCCGTGTCTGCTCAGGATCGAGCCCGTTTGGTCCGCGCTGTTTCGGGCTCAAGCCGATTTGGCCCGTTGCCCGTTCGGGCTTGAATATTTATATTATGTGTTTTATTATTTGCAGTAGTGAAATTTAATGCAGGATTTGTGTTTAATTTGGTTGTACAATATGCTTGATAATTTGTATTTCTTATGCAATGAGTGTTTTAATAACCGTATTAATTGTATTTATTGACCAGTTAAATAATTGACTACATTAAATAGCATTAATGTGGTGTTTTGTTGTACACTATGCTTCTTGTCTTGTACTTCTGAATATTATGTGCATTAAAGTGTTGTACACTATGTTTTCTTTTCTTGTAAGTAGTAGTCATTATAGCCATTAATAACATTGACCACTTTAATAGCATTAATGTTGTAAGTCTGAAAATTACATCATGCTTATTTTGTTGTACACTATGCTTATTTTGTTGTAAATCTGAAAATTGGTTGCAGCTATTGTACATTGTGCTTAAATTGTTGTAATTTTTGGTGAAGGGGTGTTTTTAATAGCATTAATGTTGTTTGATAGAATTTTGGTCTTAAAATGACACCACGTTTTATTTTGTTGTACAATATGCTTACTTTGTTGTAATTCTGAAAATTGGGTGCACTAAAGTGTTGTAAACCATGCTTAATTTCTTGTAAGTCTTAAAATTAAGATTGAGGTGCATTCGTGCATTATAAGTAGTATAGATTGCGACGAATATTACACCACATTTATTGACTAGCAAGTACCTTTCATCATCAATCATCACAACTCAGTAATACTACTAACTACCATTTTCGTATAGCCATTGCATCGCCGGGTACCCAATCATCTTCCTACAATTATAGTCATGCATAAATTTATTATCACGAAAAATATGTAATCTAATAATATCGTTTAAATTGGCAACAAAGTAAGAAACGGTTGAAAACTTTGAAGGTTTTTAAATTTTCAATCATCTTCTCTATTAGTTCACGAATTTTTTGATTTAATTATCATTAATAGATTTCTTGAAAGAACCTCATCGAAAGTTAATGGAATCACTTTCAAAATCTTTATAAAAATCAATAAAAAGTTATGAAAACAATATCAAATTATTTAATTGGCATTTAAATGTATCTCCTAATAGTACCATTCAACATGGTTAACGAACATTCCTTGTTTGTAATCCTTGCCCAAACTATGTCACTAAAACTAATTATGTAAAAACGATTTGAAATTGTTGGATATATTCAGCGTGCACGGATGCGAAGATTAAACCTAATCCAATAATCAACCAAACAAAGTAACGATAATAACAAACAAAGAACACAAACGATTTATATGAAAACCCCCAATTTAATGGGAGAAAAGACGGCCAACGACCACAAAATCCACTATATCAAAACAGAGTACAAACCTTCAATGGTATATAGGGCAGTTAAAGTATGTAAAGGAGAACTAAATGATCCTCAAAAGGAAGGCTTAAACAAACTAGGGATTAAACTGTTATGGGGATGTTGAAAGATCGTATGTATGTATCTTTTGAAGGAATGTAAAGGGCCCAAAACAGGAAACTCACCTTATGAATTTTACTGGCCAGCTTACATAAGAACATACCAAACTCCCAAGTCCAGTTGTCCATCTTTCAGGGCACATAAAACAAAGGATTCAACTATGAGCTTATGAAAACTGAAATTCAACATCAATGTACCGAGCCATATGTTTAACCACAATCTAACATAGCCTGGTTAGTAAATATTCTCATCAAATTCCATTTAGCATTCTATCAGAGCCAAACTTCTCAAATCCAAACAAACATGAAACTTTACTTATGGAGAATACTAGTCTCATTACTTGACATAATTCCAACACAGATAATATATAGTTGCTTCTCCAAGCATACTACTATAGGATGGATATATTCAAATATAAGAGATTTTTAAAGCCAAGATACAAAGCCATTTGTTTAAAAACCAATTCCAAACACCCCTAACTCACTAACATTCACCCTTTCCCCAATTCTTGAATTTCCGTTTAATGTTCTATATCTCAACAATCTTTAGAGTATTGTTAAAATATATATCCCGATATCCCTTTGTGTATTCTCTATGTTTTATGTCTTTTGTTTCAGGTTTTGTGAAAGCCCATGATGCTCTCGGCCCATCTTCTCAGCCCAAGCCTTTTCTCAAGCCCAACTTCATTATGACCGTTTGGAAGTTGCTGCTATAAAAGTGTCCCTCTTCTCTCATCTAGGGTGAGAAGAGTATTTTGGTTTTGAAGCCGTTATAAAAAATCTCTCTCATTTCTGCTGATCTTGAGACTTTAACTCAAGATCCTATCTATCCTTTTATTATTGTGTTTATCTTGTAAAACTATTATCAAGTTAGATAATAGGATCACACCAGTGTAGCTGTGGTGATCTTTTATGGTTGTAAGCTTCTACTGTTTGATCTATATAAAGTGCTTTGGTTTCTGCATATCATGTTTTTCTACATGGTATCAGAGACAGGTTGGTTTTAAAAAAAGAAAAAGGGTTTCTATATTTCTGGGGATCTTGGATCTGGTTGTTTGTGGCTTGGCGGTTCTGTTGCCTCCTAGACTAAGTGAATCTAGGAGAAACAGTTCGATTGTGCTGCGGAGATTGCACTATAACACCTCTTGTCTCTCTTCTTTTATTTATGTCTTTTATTCTTCTGTTTAGAATGTTGGAGGATAGGTTGAGGGACATTTGAGAAGTTTTTGATTGGTTGTTGGAGATTAATTGTTGTTTGTGGAGGTATAAGGTGTTGCTGCTTTTATTTATCTCTGTTTTTTGATTGTTTGTTTGGCTGTTTTTAACTTTTGGTATTATGTCTGAACATGGTAATTCTGATGATGAGGGTGTCAGTGATCCTGTCACTATTATTGGTAAACTTGATGTTAGTAATCCTCTTCATTTGCATCCTAATGACTCTGCTGTGCTTACTGTTATCTCTGTCAAACTTAGAGGGACTGAAAATTATCAAATTTGGGCTAATGCTATGCTTCTTGACCTAGAGGGTAAGAATAAAATTGGATTTATTGATGGCTCTTGTAAAAGGTCCATTACTGATGAGGTTCTAGCTAAGCAACGGGATAGAGTTAATGCTGTTGTTTTAGGATGGATTTTGAATTCTATCTCTGAGGAGTTATTCCTTGGCCAAATTTTCTCAAAAAAAGCTAAACATGTTTGGAATGAGTTAAAGGAAACATATCATAAAGTTGATGGTTCTGTAATATTCAACCTGCATCATAAAATCAGTTCTTTGAAACAAAATGGGTTGAATCTGTCTGACTATTATCATAAGTTGAATGCCTTGTGGAAACAATAAGATGCCATGGTTGAGTTGCCTAATTGTGTGTGCACTGCTTCTGATGAGTTTAAAAAGCATAATCAACTGCTGAAACTTATGCAATTTTTGATGGGTCTTGATGAGTCTTACATGAGTATTAGAAGTTCTATTCTGTCTAGAGAGACCTTACCTGATGTTAAAGGGGCTTATGCCATCATCTCTAGTGAGGAATCTCACAGAGTGGCATATGGAACCAATTCTGGTACCTCTCAAAGGGTTCAGACCTCTGCCTTCTTAGCTAGTGGTCCTCCTAGAAACAATTTTC
This sequence comes from Chrysanthemum seticuspe, assembly GCA_019973895.1. Lineage (NCBI taxonomy): Eukaryota > Viridiplantae > Streptophyta > Magnoliopsida > Asterales > Asteraceae > Chrysanthemum > Chrysanthemum seticuspe. The sequence goes on along the minus strand of BPTQ01000009.1, from coordinate 298,818,138 downwards.
AAAAAAATCAGAACTCTTATACTAATGCTAGACATAACTCTACTGCATTCAGACCTAATTCTAACACTGGGTTCAAACCTGGTGGGAATAATGTGACAAGACCTAATATGAATGTTAACTCTGAAGTTGTGTGTGAGCATTGTGGTTATATTGGTCATACTGTAGACAGATGCTTTAAAATCATTGGGTATCCTGCTGATTTTGGAAAAAAGAAAGGGGGACAAGGTGGTAAGAGTAAAAATGTTGCATACAACTCTGTTGGGTCCTCAGGGTCTGATAGTCCCTCTGGATCCTCAGGGTTCACTGATGAGCAACTTGCCACTTTGGTCTCCCTCATTAAGGAAACAAAAATGTCTGAGAAAAATGTCCAAGCCAACATGGCAGGTACTTACTTTAATTCTAGCAAACTGTTCAATGACAATTTTGATAATTTTTTTTGTTCCAGTTCTAGTTCTATGACAAAAATGAAATATGTTGGAAAAGTTGTGGACTCTGGTGCTAATCAGCACATGACCAATAGTGAGAAAGAGTTAGAAAATGTATATGATATATCTCATCTTAATATCAAAGTTTCTCACCCAAATGGCACTAGTGCCATCATCTCCAAAATTGGAAACCTTAGACTTGGAAATGGTCTTGTCCTGTTTGATGTGCTTTTCATTCCTGATTATTGTGTGACCTTGATTTCTGTTCATAAACTTGCTAAAGATAATAAGATCTTAGTTGTGTTTGATGAAAGTAAATGTTTCTTTGTGAATCAGGATTTGAATCTGAAAAACATTCTGGGGATTGGTAAACAATGTGGTGGTTTATACTATTTAGATACTGAAGGTACTAAATGTGATAATATTAATATTGAGTATAAGTGTTCTTTGTCTCTCTGTGATTGGCACTGTAGACTTGGCCACCCTGGTGACCCTGCCCTTGATGTTCTAAAAAATTATTTGAAAATTGGAAAAAATGATAAATATGAGGTTTGTGAAATCTGTCAAAGAGCTAAACAGACTAGAGAACCCTTCCCTCTAAGTGATCATAAATCTAAAATGCTTGGTGATATTGTTCATCTTGATCTGTGGGGCCCATATAAGGTGGTCAGTCACTCTGGGCATAAATACTTCCTTACCATTGTTGATGATTATACTAGAGCTGTGTGGGTGTATCATATTAAATCCAAGGATGAAGTTTTTGAGTCTATTAAAATCTTTTACAATTTGATTAAAAATCAGTTTAAAAAAACTGTTAAAGTGTTTAGAAGTGACAATGGAACTGAATTTCAAAATCAAACCTTTAACAAGTTTTGTGATAACATGGGGATCACTCATCAAACTTCTGTTCCTTACACCCCACAGCAAAATGGGGTGGTTGAAAGGAAACATAGACATCTCTTGAATGTGGCCAGATGTCTTATGTTTCAGGGGGGAATACCCTTAAGATTTTGGAATGAATGTGTGCTAACTGCTACTTATCTTATTATCAGATTGCCATCTTCTGTGCTAAATGGAAAATCCCCTTACCATATGATTTATAATTGCCCTCCTAATCTCTCTCTTATCAGAATGTTTGGTTATCTTGGTTTTGCTACTATTCTTAATACTCATGATAAGCTTACCAGCAGATCTTAAAAATGTGTTATGATGGGTTATTCTGGTTCTCAAAAAGGGTACAGGCTGTATAGTCTTGATAGATGTCAATTTTTTGTGTCTAGAGATGTTAAATTCTTTGAGTCCATATTTCCTTTTAAGGAATCTATATCAAATGGTATTAAGAATAAGCATATTGAAACTGATGTCTTTCATGAAAATAACCTGTTGATTTTTTTTTTATCTTGTAGGATATTAGTTTTCACATACACATCAAACCATAACAACAAGGTGGCGTATAAGTGGAATTCTAGAGAGAGAAAGTTAGAGGTTTAGGGAACTTAGTGAGAGAAAGTGAAAGATATTATTATGAGCTCCAACTCTCTACCTTGGAAGGTAGAGAGTATTTATAGTCTTACATAAAACGCCACACATCGGGCTGTGGATCAGGCATACAGTGGGTAAAGACCCGTCCGTCCTCCACGGTGTTACTTAACTAATTACTACTTAACTTAAGAATAACTACGACTACGAGCTTTCTAACGTTTACATATACTTGAGGTGACCGACTCTTTAATACCTGGAATTTCTAATTCCTAACAATCTCCCCCTAAGGGAGGTCACCTCAATCATGTACCAAAATTACATTGAATACAACTAGATAATACATTAACACTTGATCTTGCATTCTTGATGTAGTCCTTTGCTCCTAAGCTCGTAGTCATTGATTCTTCACATTGCATGTTTGGTTATTCCAAGTGGAGGTCTTTTACTGATCCACGTGATAATAATTTTGAGCCATCATTTGAGATCATCAGCTATCAAAAATCTCTGAGACATCCATTGTGGTGTTGGTATTATGTGATGTTGTGACTTTAGGACCGACATGCTCACATTCTGGATCATGATATCTTCTCATCAGAGTAGCGGAAGCTTTTGTTGAATCATGATATTGGCAGCAGCGTAGCAGAAGTATGGAGTGAAAATATCAGAGTCATTGATGCACTAATCATGATTTCTTTGAGTTGAATGTGTAAAGTGAGCATGCGGCTGTGGATTGACCGCTTCATTCTGATCAGCTGCAAACGTCGGGTGTACCTGCATACAACAGTTAGCAATAAATCGCACGAAAGTGTCTTTGATCACTTTCGTTGAATTGAGGTACACGGCCCACGGTTCCCCGTTGATCAGTACATGTACTGCCTGTGATCAGGTATAATTCCGAAGAATTTCCTTGACAGGGTTTCGCAGCTGCTCTAGCTGTTCTCAAACCGGAACATCTCAAAGAAGACAACACGGAGTGAGTGAACCAGCGAATTTTAAGTCCACTGATTGATGAAAAGAGATTTGAAAAACAATCGTGTATTGCTCAATAGAAATTGTTTTTGCAATACAACGAAGGTTTTATTGAAAATCAATTATCAATCATAAAAACACCTTTTGGTTTGAAAAATGAGTACACGGTCGATGTGCTAAAGAAAAGAGTTTTTAAGCACAAAGACCGGTTTTTCAAAGGTATCCGTCAATCCATAACCTGAACCAGGATTGATTCAAGAGATTGAATCGCCCCATTGTTTATGTTCAGTTGTCACATGGTTGATCCATATAATAGATCTCACATGCCACCTACCAGGAGCTTGTTTGATGTAGGCTCCAGAAGGCTTTCCATCTTCATTGTGAATATGTAAACATATCACTAAGATGTTCTGGCAATACCACAAGGATAATGCGTAGGACTCAAAATATAATCTCTCTTTCCACATTGTGTGAAACAGAGAGTCTTCATTGAAAGTGTCCTAATGAGATTTATTGATGATCTCGTGGCTCTAGACTCAATTTTGTGCATATTTGGATCCTGTGCCGGAGACTAGGGAGAGGGTCTCCTTCTTCAATATCAACCATCTCTAAGAGAAAGTCGATAGATAATGTCGGTTCCCCGTGAGAATGAAACAAGTCCTTTTAAGAGGAACTTGAGTGGTTTGGAAAGTTGAAGTGTAGTGCGTCACTGGGTCCATGACGTCTTGTCTTCAATACCGATGTTACCATCAGTAGCATATGAATTGAACCCGGTTTCTGCCCTAAGGTAGAATAAATGGAGGGCTATTTGTTTTCACCCTTTTCTCATTCAATTCTTTTTAATTCTTCAACCCCTTCAGTGCTTACCGAGACTTCACAGCAAGAACCTTGTTGGGTTTGTTCCAGTACTTGCTCTATCTCAGTCCGCACTCTTCCCATATCTCACTTTTCTCCTTTTATCATCATACCTAAGGACTTCTACACTAACTAGTGGATTGTCCCTGGGTAGATCCCTCCGGTTCTGGCGGATCATGGGAACACATACCTAACCTTATCATCCTTATATCACCGTACATAAAGTAAAGTTGGTCGGTCAATTTGGTATTGTTCATCTGCCATTGGATCCAATTGAAAACCATTTGAAAATCAATTCAGATACTTGTGATATATTATCAAAGCATTTTGTACCTGAATTGTTTTTGATATTTTTAGAACGAGAACTCCCCCTCAACATGTGCATCAAGTATTTGAAAATGTTTTGCACACGGAGGCAAGAGAAAGAATTAACTTCTTTGATTACCATTTTCTAAAAGATATCAACATCACTTCCCACATCAACTCAAGTAGATATAGCATTTCCGGGAAGGATGAGGTTTCCATAAATTTGCTCCCCCTCAATATGTGCCTCGAGGTTTGAAAAGAGTTTTGCACATACTAGAGGGAACCTGCACATTGAGATAAGTTGATCACAATTCAAATCATAGGTTTAAGATAGATGCTCCCCCTCAACATGTGCATGAAAATTTGAAATCGTTTGTCACATGTGGGAAGGACAGCATGTACATTCTTATAAAACCATTTACCGAATTATCAGTTTAAATCCAATTTAAATCACACATTCTCCCCCAATCACAATTATCAAAACATTTGAGATTTGTGATCTTGTATAGATTTAAATTGATTTTGAAAGCTTTTAAGGAGAATTGTGACTTGATTGTGAAAGCGTTTGAACTGATAAGGATCGGATTTTGAGACTTTAAACTCCATTGATAAAACATGCATGTATATCTTTTGAAAACAATTTAATGCCAAATAACTTTTTAATTTAATTGAAATCATTCTCCCCCTCAATCAATGACATAGGTTGTTGATTGAGAGATAGAGATTTTGACATATAAGTCCTGATGATTATCAAAAATAGAGACCGAGTTATTTTTCAAAGCATTTGGTTTTCAGCAGATAAATGTTTATAGAATCAGAGCATGGAATTTGAAAACATGGTAAAACATGGCTCTGTTCTTTCTTTTAAAACCGGGTTATTGCCTGAAAAATGACAATAAACCATTGTTTCTCTTTCTCCCAAAAATATTTTTTGATTTTTTTTTTTTTTTTTTTTTTTTTTTTTTTTTTTTTTTTTAATATAAAAATTCGAATAACATCTAAAGTCCCGTGTCATTCTTTGAATGACAACATTAAGACCGTAGATATTATCGAATCGAGAGAAACATGACAAAAATGACAATATTTTTTGAAGATTTTTCGAATTTTTCAAATTTTTATGGATTTTGAAAGTTTTATATTTTTCTATTTGATTTTTGAAGGTTTTATAATTTTGTATTTTGTTTTTCGAATAGATATATACAAGAGATAGATGAAGGAAACCTTTTACTCCTCGTCTTCCTCCTGAAGACGTTTGAGAGTTTCTGGTTGAAGGCTTTTCAAACCAAGTCGTGGAAGAATAAACTCAAAACGTTCTCTTGGAAGAGCTTTGGTGAAGATGTCTGCTAACTGATATTCAGACCTCACAAAATATAGTTCCACCACACCTTTTTCCACTTGTTCCCTGATGAAATGATGTCGAATGTCGATATGCTTTGCTCTTGAGTGTTGAACGTTGTTGCATGAGAGAGCAATAGCACTTTTATTATCACAGTACAGAGGGATTGATTTCATTCACTGGAATATGAGCATCCTCTGTTGTAGGAATCAGCACCTCATTAGTAATTGAATCATACAGTTCATCAAACATAGGATCAAACAATTTCTTTACATCATCTTCAGATGGAGGTACATATAGAGTTTCTTGAGAGGAGTTTGGAACAAGGGATGAACCAATGGGACTGTTTTGAAGTGCGGGTCCTGAGCTGGAGTGTCCAGGAGCCATTTGACCGGTCAGCTCATCAAACGTAACGTGAATTGTTTCCATGATATTTCGGGTTCTTTTGTTGTAGATTCGGTATCCCTTTTTGTTTGGTGCATATCCTACAAATACTCCAATGTCAGCTTTAGCCCTAAGTTTGCCCAAGTCTTGACCCTCATTAGTTGGATAGCACAATGCACCGAACACACGAAGGAAAGATAGATTAGGTTTTCTGTTGTGGACAAGTTCATATGGAGTTTTTCCATGAATAGTGTGAATCAGGGAACGATTTTGTGTGTAGCATGCAGTGGCAATTGCTTCAGCCCAGAGAAACATTGGAACCTTTGAGTAGATCAGCATTGTTCTAGCGGCTTCAACAAGAGTACGATTTCGTCTTTCAACTACACCGTTCTGTTGAGGGGTTCGTGGAACACTTCTTTGATGGCTGATTCCAACGCTTTCATAGAATTCACTAAGTTGTTTGTTGACAAACTCAGTTCCATTGTCTGTTCTGATAATTCTGACAGTTTTGTTTAGTCGAACCTGCAGCTGTTTGATGAGTTTGATGATGATATCAGGAGTTTCATCCTTTGTCCTTAAGAACTTGACCCAGGTGAATCTAGAGTAATCATCAACCACAACTAACACATATTTCTTCCCAAAGATATTCTGCACCCTCATTGGTCCACATAAATCCATATGAATCATATGAAGAACTTCTGTGACAGAGTTAGTAGGTTTGGGTTTATGGGCATACTTCTTGCTTTTTCCCAATTGACATGCTGAACAAAGATTATCCTTTTCATACTTTAGTCTAGGTAAACCTATAACTAAGTCCTTTCTGGAAAGATCGTTGATGGTGCCGAAGTTCAAGTGATTGAGACGACGATGCCATAACCATGACTTTGTTTTTGAAGCCTTAGATAACAAGCAGATTGGAGAGGCCCTCATCATGTCATCGATAGAGATGGTTTAAAGATTTGAGCCACGAGTTCCTTTTAACAGTTCCTTACCATTAAGATCTCTAACAAAGCAGGTATGTTTTCTGAAGGCTACTTCTAGATCAGAATCACAGAATTGACCAACAGAGAACAGATTATGACCTAAACCTTCCACATAATACACTCTAGAGATGACACTATCACCAACAACATAATCTCCATAACCCATAATAGCACCGAAATGATCATTACCAAATCTAACAGTCCCGATGAATTTGCTCACGAAGTTCATGAGCCGTGACCGGTCTCCAGTCATATGCTTGGAACAGCCTGAGTCCAGGTACCACAGAACGATTTGAACGATCTGCAGTTGAACACAGACAAGAATGGATAACTGGATAATTGGGATCCCCATGCAAGAATGGGTTCCATTTGGTTAGTTACAACGGTTGGAACACCCACATCAGAAATAGAAGCATTCATATCAGAAAGTGGGGCAATGGAATCATTGTGAATAGATGCAGTACTAGTGTCTGTATTAGCCCTGTTCACAGTGTGATCACTTCTTAAAGGAATAGTTCTACCAGTAGGCATCCATTTTCTAGTGGGCATTATCTGATTAGTCTTATGACCAACAAGTATCCAATAGAAGCCTATTTTACTGAATGTTCTTCCTGTGGGTTTCCATTGTTTTCTAACTTTCTTTCGTTTTTGCCTTTTAGCCTTCTTAGCATGAATTTTAGCATTAACAATATTAACTGGACAATTAACATCATTAGGCAGAACATTAACACCACATTCATGATTAGAAATAGAATTCAAGCAGTCATCAGTACAAGGTTTGCAAATAGTATCAGAATTCAAATTAATTACAGTACGCCTATGGCTAATATTAGAATCAACACGATTCGTTTTATTCGATTCAAACTTAAAGTTCCTAGATTGTTCTTCTACTCTTTTCCAGTGCACATTCTTAGCTTGCGAGGTCCTATCATTCCTTGTATTGTCTTGAGACTTTGACCTGCTCCCTTTAATGTCACTGATTACTCCTGTAGAGGGAATGGGAACATTAGTTTGGTTTACTACTCTTTGCACCACCTGTTTAGATGTGCTGGGATCTGAACTACATGCAGGTGCACTAAGGTTCACTTTCTTAAAACTAGAGGTACTGAGATTAGTACTCCTAGAAGGCATATTTGAGTTCTCTTTCTTAGCATTGACAGATCTAGAATCTGAACTACTCAAAGGCACACTACGGTTCACATTCAAAACATTGGGAATCGAATGCATATCATACTTAGCGTTAGGCATTGAGCATGGAATCAAAGGATTAACTATCTCACCTAATGACTTTGGGCATATTGTGATCAAGCATTCTAAGATTTCTTGAGATCGTTTGGCATATAAGCATGCATGTCCAATTGCATTATCATGAGGTTTCTCTAGCTTATCCTCTTCAACAATCTCACGCAGACATTCTAGGCAATCCTTAAGGGATGAGAAGTATGTTTGAATGGCAAGTTTGTTGTTCCTTAGATGAGGAGGGACATATGTCACAAATAAAGCATATTTATTACAAGAGTGAACCTTTGATACAACATTCTCCCCATTGGTCATTGGCATTTTCCCTTTTACCTGACTCTTCAGATTCTCAATTTCCTTTTGCAATGACGCTATTTGATCGTTATTTTTGTTACGAGTGACTTTAATTGATTCAAATAACTCATTGAAATGACGTTTAACCTTTTCATTTTCTGCTAGAAAACTTTCATTTTCCTTTTGTAAAGCATTTACTAAGTTTTGAAGATGAAACGTTTGAGAATTCTGAGAATCTAAAGGAGGAGGCATTTGGGAGCCTGTCATATTGTTCACCCTTTAATTGAGAGATTTGGGCTTTCAACTTTCTGATCGTGTTGCACTGAGCTTGAATCTGTTCATCACGTTTGTTAATTTGAAAAACTGCATCAAACTCTGGAGCATCTGAAGATGTCTTGACATTTGAAGTTTTGACATTTTCTTTAAGATGTTGATATTTTAGTTGTAAATTAAAATGCTCAACTTCTAGTTTAGAAAAATGTTTAACGAAATTGTCGTGATCATCCAGTTCAATTTTCTCGTTTATTTTAGAATTAGTTTTTTCAAGCTCAATGACACGATCATGGGAGACTTTCAGGGCCACAGATAGTTCATGAAATTTGGAAGCATTAATAGAGCAATTTGAAGCAGTGAAAAACACATCTTGAGCAACAAATTCAGTAATAAGATTCTCATTTAATGTATGCAAGTTCTTTCTCTCAATCTCATTATATTTCAGTGCACGCTCATAGTCACTAACTTCAACAACCATTGCATCAAATTCCTTTTCCATTCCCTTAATATCTGTTTCTATCCCCTTTTTAAGACTCTCAAAGTGATATTTTAGAAGTTTAAAGAAGGGCATGACCTCAGTTAAATAACATTCTTTCATTTGTTCAAAACCCCTTTCTCCTTCAGTTATACCAGTGGGTGTGATCCTTTTCTTGCAAGTTTTCTCAAAATCAACAAATAGTTGAAATATAACGTATTGGCTAATTAATGTCTTGCTTTTAGTGGCAATTGTTCTAGGTACAAGATGCATTGGTGTATTAGGAGGATACACAGTCGCTCTAGGCATTTTCCAAAGGGGAGGGTTTGTTTCAACAATATTTTCCGCTTTCTGCTTATCTAAATCCTTTTTCTAGAAGACTTGTTCGGGAGTCAACAATGTCTGAGGCTTAAACTTGTTCAAGGAAATCCAATTTTCCTTCTTGTAATCATGAGGAGTGATAATTATGTTTTTCTCTTTGCATTTGGGATCATTTTGTTTCTTATTCATCTTTTCCCTAGTGATTTCATTTGATTTCTTATCTTCCTCAGTGCACTCAACGCAACTAGGTTTCTGCCTAGGCTTAAGGATTTCATTACCATCATAAAGCACCTTATGAGCATTTCTAGCCTTTTTAATTACCTCTGGATTTGGTTCCTCAACAAGGGGAATGCTATGCTTATCGCTTAAGACTCAATGTTTGGTGACCATGTGAGCAGTCTGAATGGTGTTTCCTTGTATGTACAACTTGTTTTCAAGTTTGTTTTTCAAAGTTTTCAGATTAGAAAAATCTCTCAAGAGTTTTGATTCCTTTGCATTAAATTCTTGCTTAAGCATTTTCACATTTTCTTGAAGTTCTTGTTTTTGCTTAGCTATTTTAGAAAGTTTTTCTTGCAAGGAATGTAATTCTTGTTTCAATACTTCTTCTCTAAACTTACTTTTTCTAATTACTGTACTCACTTGGTCATCCATTTCCTGCTCACGAGTGGTCAACTCAAATTTTGCACGTTGTTCATAAATAGCAACACGTTCCTTATAGGCATTTAGTTCAGAAATTACGGAATCATCAGGAGCACATGCAGTGTATTCATCAAAGACATAGTCATTGTTGACTGCAGAAGATGCATCACTTGGTACAACTTCACTTTCACTTTGTTTCACGTATTGATCGTATGGGACAATATTGTTATTACCCATATTTTCAACATTTGATTCAATAGTTTCAGTTGATTGTACTTTGTCATGCATCTGTTGCACATCAGCATCATCGTATAGTTTTAATACCTCTGAGATGAGTTTGTCCTTGGATGGGCCAGCTTGTGGTGAAGAAGAGATTTTGGGAGAAACCATTGGAGAAATTCTAGCCATAAAAATTGTGTGTGCAGTAGGTCCATCATCTACATCAGAGTCGTATGCATCACAGTCAACGACTTGAAAGGCATTCTGATGATTGTGACCTATCTCCTGAATAGGCTGCTCATCCACATCTGCATCATAGGTCTTGGCATTGCCCTCAGCAAGAAACATCAATTCCTCTTCATCCAAAGCAGCACCATTGTCCTGAGCTTGTGCCAGCAGCATCTTATCTCTGAAGTAATCAGCATTCTGTGGACGCTTTGGAGATGTGCAGTTCCTTGCAATGTGTCCTTCACCACCACAGTTATAACATTTGATTGGCTTAGCTTGACCTTGGTTACCATTTCTTCCTCGATTCTGGTTGCCAACATAACCTCTCCCAGCTCCACCTCTTCCCTGATCATACTGTCTTTCTTGAACTGGTTGCACCACGATCCTTCCATCTTTAACAGTGGTTTGATTGTGTGGGTTAGATGCAGTTCTGAGGTTGTTGTTGGTTTGTGGGAGAGAATTCATGTTTTGACTAATGAGAAGAGCTAGTTGATTAATGAAGTTACTCACGTGAGCATCGGCATCAGCTTTTTTGAACATAGGATCAGGAATGAGTTTGTGATTACCATTACCCAAGGGTATGACTTGTGATGCTTTGGTTGTGATTCCGATGTTTGAGTAGAAAGCTGTTGAGTCATTAGACGAGCTTGTCTCTCCCTGGTTGGTTTTGAACTGATTGAGAATCAATTTTTCAAACATAGCATGTCTCTCATTCTGAAGGAGGAAGGCATAGAGTTGCTCATAGTTTGTATTCTTCAATCCTTTAGTGAGCTTCACAGCGGTGACAAACTTGTGCCATTCGGGATTCATGTTGTTCACAAATTTTGAGTTCAGCTGAATGTTAGGCATAGTCATTCTGATGTTCCTCATGTCATTCACTAACTTATGAAATCTCACATAGTACTCATAGACATTCTCATCTGGTTTCATCTTGAAGTGCTCAAATTCGTCATAGATTTGGGATTCTCTGTCTTCCATAGTTAATTCTGAACCTGAGAGAAGCATCTTAACGTTATCCCAAACTGCCTTTGCATCAGTGTTATGATTGATCAGCTTGTAGATGTCTTTAGGAAGACCTTGAAGAACAATGTTTGAAGCCCTGATATCTGCATCGAATCTCTTTTTATCCTTATCATCAAGCTCATCATACATCTTAGGTCTGTCCATTCCGTAAACAGGAGTACCATCTTCATTAGTATCAAGTATGTCTCTAGTCGTCTCAACTCGATATGGTCCTTCATCAATGGATTTGAGAATGTTGACACCATTTTCCTTTCCAAGGCAATACAATCTGATTCGTTGAGCCCAAGAATCGTAGTCAGTTCTGTCAAGCATGGGTGGACGAGTATCTGAGCCAGCTGCTTGTACATCCTCGGCAACAGTGGAGATGATAGTAGGGACGTTGGTAGACATGTTAACAGATTATACAGGATTTTATAACTCTATGATTAAACCGGGAAATAGATTCTTTCACGGGATTTTACTAAATCAAGAGAAAACCGTAAACAATCACTCAAGTCGCTAGAAGATAATGCACTAAGTCGCTAGAAGATAATGCACTAAGTCGCTAGAAGATAATGCACTAAGTCGCTAACACTTAATTCGCTACACCACTAAGTCGCTAGAGTCCCAAGTCGCTAGACAAAAGCAAGTCGCTAAGTAGTAACTCGCTAAGCTTCAAGTCGCTAGCAAAATTTTGGCAGCAATTCGCTACTCAAGTCGCTAGAGATACAAGTCGCTAAAGAGCAACTCGCTACAGACCAAGTCGCTACCCGTAGTGGAGAGTCCACTACTTGTACTGTTAATCGCTAGGTCTAAGTCGCTAGCTCCAAAACTGTAACTCGCTACAAAATTGTGAAGCAAGTCGCTACGAAGAAATAAATCCGTATATCAAGTCTCTAGCAAGAAAAACCACCTAAACATCACTTTTTAATCCAAAAACAACCCAACCAAGATGATTCAAGCTTACCAAATGAAAACCTAAACACTTGTGATGATTCTAAACATAAAAGTACTAACAAAATCCAAGCTTTAACACAAGAAATCAACCAAATGATGCAAAAACCACTAAACTTTTTCAAACTCAAAAACCACCTAAAAACCACTAGAAATCCAAAGATGTGCAAGATATGATCTAACCATGGCTCTTGATACCAATTGTAGGATATTAGTTTTCACATACACATCAAACCATAACAACAAGGTGGCGTATAAGTGGAATTCTAGAGAGAGAAAGTTAGAGGTTTAGGGAACTTAGTGAGAGAAAGTGAAAGATATTATTATGAGCTCCAACTCTCTACCTTGGAAGGTAGAGAGTATTTATAGTCTTACATAAAACGCCACACATCGGGCTGTGGATCAGGCATACAGTGGGTAAAGACCCGTCCGTCCTCCACGGTGTTACTTAACTAATTACTACTTAACTTAAGAATAACTACGACTACGAGCTTTCTAACGTTTACATATACTTGAGGTGACCGACTCTTTAATACCTGGAATTTCTAATTCCTAACATATCTAAATAACCCCGAGCCTCCTAATGATGATGAGAGAGAAGCATTTAGACATAATAGTGACCTTGGGTCACTAAGTGGAGGTAGCCCCTCTGCAACTCTTGGCGACAAAGTGAACATTGGTAATTCCCCAACTGGATCATCTAGTGGTAACATTGATGCCATATTGCATGATGTTGAGGCAGCCACACTTGATGAAAATTCTGCTTCTGAAGGAAATGTTGATCCCAACATAAATACTCAGGGTACTCAAACCTTAAGAAGATCTTCTAGAACTTCTGTTTTTCCAAAAAATTATAATGACTTTGTTGTTAAAACCAATGTGAAATATGGGATTGAAAAATATGTTGGGTACTCTAACTTAAATGGTGAAAACCTGTGTTTTGTCACTCAATTAGATAAGAACTGTGAACCCAAGTCCTTCTTTGAAGCATCTCAAAACCCCTTATGGGTTGATGCTATGAACTTAGAAATTGCTGCCTTACTTGAAAATGATACTTGGGATGTTGTTGAATTACCCATAGGTAGAACTGCCTTTAACTCCAAATGGCTGTGGAAACTTAAATATAAAGCCAATGGTGAAATTGAGAGGTACAAGGCTAGACTTGTTGCCATGGGGTGTGCTCAAAGGGAAGGGGTAGATTATGAGGAAACTTTCTCTCCTGTTGTTAAAATGGTCACTGTGAGATGTATGCTTAATATTGCTGTTGTGAATTCCTGGCCCATTTTTCAACTTGATGTTAATAATGCTTTTTTGTATGGTGAACTTGATGAATCTGTTTACATGAGACCTCCTCAAGGTTTCTATGTTGGTGATAAGAATCTTGTTTGCAAACTTAAAAAATCTATCTTTGGTCTTAAGCAGGCCCCTAGACAATGGAATGCTAAACTCACTTCTGTGCTCAGGGAAAATGGATTTAGTCAAAGTAAATCTGATTACTCTTTGTTTACTAAATCTGATAATGGTGTGTTTCTTGCTCTCCTTGTTTATGTTGATGATATAATTGTGACTGGAAATAATCTTGGTGAAATTGAGAAGTTTAAAATGTTTTTAAAAAGTAAATTCAAGATAAAAGACTTGGGAAAGCTTAAATACTTCCTTGGTATAGAAGTGGTTGATTCTGATAATGGAATTTGTCTGAATCTGAGGAAATATGTGCTTGATTTGCTATCTGAATATGGTATGCTTGACTGCAAACCTTCCAAGACTCCCTTGATGTCTAAACTGTTTATATCCAACATTCCCACTGATACTGATCCTGCCCTTGTGAACATTGTTGATTATCAAAAGCTTATGGGAAAGCTTATGTATTTGACCAATACCAGACCTGATATATCCTATGCTGTGCATTGTCTTAATCAATTCATGCATTCTCCTTTAACTTCTCACCTCAAAACTGCTTTTAAAATTCTGAGATACCTTAAAGGATCTCCTGGTCTTGGTATTCATATTGCTAAGAATGCTGGTGTGTCTCTTAAAGGATACTCAGATGCTGACTGGGCCAAATGCATTGTCACTAGGAAGTCTGTTACTGGTTACTGTGTTTTTATGAATGAGAACCTCATTTCTTGGAAAAGCAAGAAACAAAATACTCTCTCAAAATCATCTGCTGAGGCTGAGTATAGAGCCCTAGCATCTTTAACTAGTGAGATCATTTGGATTTTGAAAATTCTTAAGGATTTGCAATATATAAATCTGTTGCTTGTTGATCTGCACTGTGACAGTAATTCAGCTATCAAAATAGCTGCTAACCTTGTTTTTCATGAGAGAACTAAACACCTTGAGATTGATCTCCATTTTGTGAGAGAAAAAATCTTAAATGGTGTTGTTAAAACTGTCAAAGTGGATTCAGCAAATCAAATTGCTGATATCTTTACCAAAGGGTTAGATATTTCTTAGCATCAGTGTCTTGTAGAGAAACTTGGAATGATTGATCTCTTTGGAATATCGGATTAAGGGGGGATGTTAAAATATATATCCCGATATCCCTTTGTGTATTCTCTATGTTTTATGTCTTTTGTTTCAGGTTTTGTGAAAGCCCATGATGCTCTCGGCCCATCTTCTCAGCCCAAGCCTTTTCTCAAGCCCAACTTCATTATGACCGTTTGGAAGTTGCTGCTATAAAAGTGTCCCTCTTCTCTCATCTAGGGTGAGAAGAGTATTTTGGTTTTGAAGCTGTTATAAAAAATCTCTCTCATTTCTGCTGATCTTGAGACTTTGACTCAAGATCCTATCTATCCTTTTATTATTGTGTTTATCTTGTAAAACCATTATCAAGTTAAATAATAGGATCACACCAGTGTAGCTGTGGTGATCTTTTATGGTTGTAAGCTTCTGCTGTTGAGCTTTGAGTTGTTTGATCTATATAAAGTGCTTTGGTTTCTGCATATCATGTTTTTCTACAAGTATTAATAGACTTCATAACATGTTAACTCATAAGCTTGCATCTTTGTTATCACTTCTACACATTTCTTCTCACTTCCAAACACCTGCAATTACTCTCATACCAAATATAGTACACAGAGGCTACTAGCACCACTCTTCTTAGCACACTTCATATATTATTATTATTTGGTCTTTTGCACATCTCTTGTACAATATCTTCCCACTTATCAAGTATCAGCTCAGATTTACACATATTCTTCTTTTCTTTCCATATTTCTTTAGCAAATTCACACTGAAAGAAGAGGTGTTGATGATAATCATTACACTTTCCGCATAAGAATCACACCATTTGCTTATTCTGATTCGAAACCATTATTCTATCTTGCGTTTGAAGCTTTCTTTGAATTGCAAACCATAATATAAAGGCATGTCTCGGATGACATAGGCTATACCAAACAACCTTGTACCATGGAGCAATATAATCATCGCTTCTAACATCTTTCCACACATCACTAATCTTGAACTTTATCTTCATTCCTTTGTTATTCAACCACACTGACTTGTCTTTTTAATCAGTCATCAACTCAGTAACCTTAATGTATTTGAGAATTCGGAATTTTTGAAACCAATCACTAGGCCACTTCCATCTTCCATCAACCACCATGCTAGCCACATTTGCATTTTTACATAATCTAGCTTCATAGATGTTTCTTTTGGAAATGAATTTACTCAAAGGTCCATGAACATGCCATTTATCATACCCAGCAAGATATATCCTTTCCATCACCAATTTCAGAAAAAATGTGATTCTTGACTTTATCTCTTAATTCCATTAGGTTCAGCCATCCCCAGCTTGCACTATCCCAATCATTCCTATTCTTGAGTTTAACCACATATACCTATTTTAGACATAAAGTGTCCTTTTTTCTGCAATATTCCACAGTTGCTTCATTAACATGACTTCATTCCATAACTGCAAAGGTTTAATACCATGCCCACCTTGAGATTTAGGTTTGCAAACAAGCTTCCATGCTACCTTAGCTTTTCCTTTTGAAATTTCCATTACACCATATAAATTTATTGAGCGGGACATCAATTTATTTAGTAGCAGTCTTTGGAACCAAATAAACTGATGCTCAATAAATTTGCATAAAGGAAAGGACAAAGCTGATTAGTTGTAACTCTATTAACAAGCACTTTACAATTAGTCACAATCAATCTTCTAGCCAACAAAGGTGTACGAAAGTATCAGCAACACAAGATGAACAATAGAACCTTTATTCAAATCTAAGCCTCAATAGTCGGCTTAGATTAAATTAACAATAGTATCCAAAGTGTTACAAGGTTAGATTAATGTCAATGAGACAATAATCATACAAATACAAAGAGAAGACAAGATCAATGTAATGATCAGAAAGAAGAGAATGTGAGACAATGACTGCACACACAGTTGTGTCTAACCATAGATTAAGGGACTTATTAAATAGGAGATAAAGATACACAGAGACCCCTCTAACGGCTATAAATGACTCATCAGCATAAATGAGAAAGCCTTCAGCAGAAATGAACATCTTGGAACTTTAAACCATTTATGCTTTGACCATGATCAACCCCTGTAATAAGCCTGCACTGAACATAACTTGAAAGCCATTAGCAATTGATAGAATGACATGTTTGCTACAGATTAATACCCCAAAATTTAACATTCCCCCTTAATCTGATGAGCAAACATATCAAACAATATCAATTTTTCACACAAGAATTTATACTGATAAACAGGGAGGTTTTTAGTGAGAATGTCAGCAGTTTGGTTTGAAGAGCCAATCTTTTTTGCATTTATAACACCTCTTGCAATTTTTTCCCTGATGAAGTGAACATCAATTTCAAAGTGTTTTGACCTTTCATGGAAAACAGGATTGACAACAAGTTGCAAAGCTGATTTATTATCACAAAAAAGATTAACAGGGAGATTGATATCAACTTTTAGATCTTTTAAGATTTTTTGAATCCAAATAATTTCACAGGCAGCAGTAGACATAGATCTATACTCTGCTTCTGTGGAAGATTTTGAAAGAGTGTTTTGTTTTTTACTTTTCCATGAGATCAAACAATCATTAAAGAAGACACAATAACCTGTGACAGATTTCCTGGTTTTCTTGCATTTAGCCCAGTCAGCATCACTATATCCTTCAAGATGGTTTTCAGAGTTGCTGAAATTGTACCTTAGACCTTTTCCTGGAGCTCCTTTTAGATATCTCAGAACATTGAGGGCACATTCTAGATGAGATTTCAAGGGAGAATGCATATATTGTGCCAGACAATGAACTGAGTATGAGATGTCAGGTCTTGTATGGGTGAGATAGATAAGTTTCCCAAGTAACTTCTGATAACCAGCGATGTTGATAAGTAAGGGATCATCAGCAGTGGGAATGTATGGAAGAACAGAGTTGGGTTCCATAGGAGTGGACACATGTTTGCACCCAAGAAGGCCAAATTCTTTGAGGAGTTCAAGACAGTATTTTCTTTGGGTGAGACATATGTCATCCCCAGTTTTTAAAACTTCAATGCCAAGAAAATATTTTAAGTTTCCCAAGTCTTTGATATGAAATTTTGATTTTAGAAACTCTTTGAATAGGTTTATCTCATGAATGTAGTTTCCAGTAAGAACAATGTCATCCACATAAACAAGCAGAGCAATAAACTTGTTATTCTCTGTTTTGGTGAACAAAGAATGATCATTGACAGATTGAACAAAGTTGTTTTCTTTTAAAACACTAACAAGTTTTTCATTCCATTTCCTGGGGGCTTGTTTAAGGCCATATAGAGACTTGACAAGTTTGCAAACTTTATTCTTATTGTTCTCATTACAGAACCCCTTAGGGATGGTCATACAGACATCCTCATCAAGGTCTCCATACAAAAAAGCATTGTTAACATCAAGTTGGAAAAGAGGCAATTTGTTTTTCACAGCTAAGGCAATAAGACATCTAACAGTAGACATTTTCACGACAGGGGAAAAGGTTTCATCATAGTCTATTCCTTCCCTTTGGTTGTAACCTTTAGCAACTAATCTAGCCTTGTATCTATCAACTTCACCATTAGCTTTATATTTGATTTTGAAGATCCATTTGTAACCAATGGGAGTTCTATTAGGTGGGAGATAAGTTATATCCCAAGCATGATTTTCATTTAAGGCCTCAATTTCAGAGTTCATAGCATCAACCCAATTACTATCAAGGATAGCTTCTTCATAACAGGTAGGTTCAATACTTTTATTAAGACTAGAAGCAAAGCAGTAGTTATCTTTGTTAAGGTTTGAGTAATTAACAACCTTTTCAACACCATATTTGACTTTCCCTTCTATAATAAAGTCATTAAGATTACTGGGAAACTTAGAAACTCTGGTTGACCTTCTAGCAGTAGTGGCTGGCAAGCCTCCTTCTTGTTCAGAGTTCTGATTTGAATCAGAAGATGTATCAGCAGAATCAGAAGATGCATTAGCAGGATGTGATTCATGTGATGTGGTGCCCTCAGGGTGTGTATTATCATCTATAGATGTTGCAACAGGTTCATCATCCCTAGTAGGATGACTCAATACTGTGCCATCATAATAGGATGTCACTCTCCCTTCATCATTGGGACTTATTTGTGAGTCAAAAAATTTTTTGTGATTTAAATCTTTAGGCACATAAGTTTCAACAAAAGGTTTTGACAAAGTATTTTTCATTTTGAAGGGAAAAACATTTTCATAAAATTTGACATCTCTGGAATAAAAGATATTTTTTGTTTCTAAACTTAAAAGTTTATAATCTTTTTTCTCATTTGAATAACCAATAAAGACACTTTTCTCAGACCTACTACCAAATTTATCAGAGATGTTGAGAATGGTGGCATGGCATAAGCAGCCAAAGACTCTAAGGAGAGAGAGTGAAGGGTCATGCCCATACACAAGGGAGAAGGGGGACTTGCCAGACAGAACTGAAGAGGGTAACCTGTTTATGACATAGGCAATAGTTAGAACACATTCAGGCCAAAGATATAGAGGTAATTCCCCCTGAAACATAAGGGATCTAGCCACATTAAGGAGATGCCTATGTTTCCTTTCTGCAATACCATTTTGTTGTGGTGTATAAACACAAGAGGTTTGATGTAAAATTCCTTTTTCATGAAAGAAGTGTTGAAGTTTATTATTGACAAATTCTGTCCCATTATCACTTCTGAAAATCTTAACATTGTGTTCAAATTGATTTGATAGCATATGAGTAAAGTTAACAATGGAAACATAAACATCATCCTTCCCCTTAAGCATATAAACCCACACTGCCCTGGAATAGTCATCAACTATGGTTAAAAAATATTTGTAACCATCTCTGCTAGTGACTTTATATGGTCCCCATACATCTAGATGAACAAGTTGACCAATTTTAGTTGATTTATGTTCACTTAGAGGGAATGGTTCCTTGGTTTGTTTAGCTTTGTTTCAAGTATCACAAAGATGATCAGATTCAGATGAACTATCAAGTTTAAGAGTGGATTTAAGTATATGTAGGACTTGGTCAGAGGGATGACCAAGTCTTTGATGCCAGAGATTTCTAGAAACATGACAAACAGAAATGCAATTATTAGAAGTAATCTTACATGTAGAATCAATATCAAACATATATAACCCATTGCATTGTTTACCAATCCCCACAATCCTTTTTTGATGTAAATCCTGTATATAGCAATTAGATTCATTAAACCCAACAAACATCTTATTGTCTCTAGCAATCTTATGAACAGACAGCAGACTGACATTGTACTCAGGAACAACTAGAACATCAAAGAGAGTTAGGTCATTATTGACCTTTAAATCACCAATTTTAGTAATTAGGGCCTGAGTACCATTGGGATGTCGAACAGTTAGACCAAGATTAGAAATGTCAACAACATTAATTAGAAATTTGGCAGAAACAGTCATGTGCTGATTTGCACCAGAGTCAACAATCCAACCAAGACTGATGTTTCCAGATAAGGTTTTTGTGTTGTTGTTAAAAAATTTGTTGAAGTTTATGTTAAATTTGACACTGCCATTAAATAAAGTTCCTAAAAATTTTTTACCTGCCATGTTGGCATTAGCAGAAGACACATTGTTGTCATTAAGAAGACTCATAAGTCTGGAGAGCTGTTCATTAGACAAAGAGACAGGGGAGTTGCTAGCTCTATTATCAGTGATATGATTAGCATCAGTGGAAACATTGTTAATGCTGACAAGTTTAGCATTAAAATTCCTTTTGACATTTCCAGCAGGATAACCAACAAGATCATAACATCTATCAACAGTGTGACCAGGTTTTTTGCAGTTAGCAGATTTGAGATTCATGTTTGGTCCTCTGTTGTTTGAGTTTTTACCAGCATTAAAACCAGAACTTTAAAAATTGTTGTTGTTAAATCCTTTTTTGTTATCAAAAAATTTTCCACCATCAGAAGTTTTTGCAGCAAAAGCCGTAGCATTGGGTTTAGCAGAGCTATTCCCAGATGAAACATTTCTGTGAGATTCTTCTCCAGAGACAACAGAGAAGGAAGTTTTGACATTAGGCAAAGGATCTCTGGTTAAAATATTGCTTCT
The DNA here is from genome assembly GCA_019973895.1 of Chrysanthemum seticuspe. Classification (NCBI taxonomy): domain Eukaryota; kingdom Viridiplantae; phylum Streptophyta; class Magnoliopsida; order Asterales; family Asteraceae; genus Chrysanthemum; species Chrysanthemum seticuspe. The sequence goes on along the minus strand of BPTQ01000009.1, from coordinate 298,797,203 downwards.
GATGGGAACATAGGAGTCATCAAGACCCATAAGAAATTGCATTAACTTGATTAGCTGATTGTGTTTTTCAAAATGTTTTGCAGCCTCACAAGTGCAGGGAGGCAAGCTAATCATACAATCAAATTGTTTCCATAAAGAGTTAAGGTTGTTATAATAATCAGCAAGAGAGGACCCACTTTGACTAAGAGAGTTTATATTTTTATGCAAATTAAAAATAGCTGAACCATCAACCTTATCATAAGTATCTTTAAGATCATTCCACATTTCATAAGCAGTTTTAGCATAGATAGCACTAGCAAATAGTTCAGGGCTGAGAGAGTTAAGAATCCAAGTAACCACAACAGAGTTACAAGTATCCCATTGATTAGCAAGACTAGGGTTCGAATCATCTCTTATGCAAGTACCATCAATAAACCCTAACTTATTATGATTCCTTAAGGCAAAGGTCATGGCCATATTCCATATTTTATAATTTTCAGTTCCAGTGAGTTTGATAGAAATAATGGGAGTGCCATTCGTGTTATTAGGGTGTAAATACAAAGCATCACCAAAGGATAAGCTTTTCTCAGTGGAAGAACCACCACCACCACCAGTATTATCATCACCAACAGCCATAATACAAACAATAAGACAGACAGATAACACAGACAAAGAATAACAACTAGAGCAGATAGAAAGATAAAGAAATAAATAAGACTTTGTAATTAAGAAACAACAAGCACCAAGTCTGTGGACTGGGTTAAACCAGATCAGGTATTCATACCACTCAAAGGTGGCAGATCAAGATGTTAGTCTACCCGTTTGCACCCACAAAGACTTAAGTACTGTATGTTTGAAGAAGAGATTAGACTTAGACTTACAGAGCAATATGCAGCGGAAAGAACAAATCACAATTACCCTAGATTCACTTAGTCTAGGGCTAATTGTGAATAGAAAATAACCAGTGATTATGCCAATATCAATAACCCCAAACCACCAATTTGTTGCTGAAGAGATGTCCCCAAGTTTCTACGAAGAAACCCTTGGATGGTGAATCAATACTGATTATGAGCCTGAAGCTCTGATACCATGTACGAAAGTATCAGCAACACAAGATGAACAATAGAACCTTTATTCAAACCTAAACCTCAATAGTCGGCTTAGATTAAATCAACAATAGTATCCAAAGTGTTACAAGGTTAGATTAATGTCAATGAGACAATAATCATACAAATACAAAGAGAAGACAAGATCGATGTAATGATCAGAAAGAAGAGAATGTGAGACAATGACTGCACACACAGTAGTGTCTAACCCTAGATTAAGGGACTTATTAAATAGGAGATAAAGATACACAGAGACCCCTCTAACGGCTATAAATGACTCATCAGCAGAAATGAGAAAGCCTTCAGCAGAAATGAACATCTTGGAACTTTAAACCATTTATGCTTTGACCATGATCAACCCCTGTAATAAGCCTGAACTGAACATAACTTGAAAGCCATTAGCAATTGATAGAATGACATGCTTGCTACAGATTAATACCCCAAAATTTAACAAAATGAACTCCTAAGTACTTCATAGGTAACTTCCCATGGTAAAAGGCATCTAACTTATAATCTTTGTTCTCTCTTCCTCCTTCACATTTCCAAATAAAATGGCACTTTTATCCGTATTAGGATAAAGACCAGACATTAGACTAAAGCTTTTGAGGGATTATTACTTTATAACAGCAACAAATTCCATATTTCCATGACACAACACTAGTACGTCATCTGCAAAATAGAGTTGTGTAACCTTCAAATCCTTATATCCTACATGCTTTTTGAACTGAGCATTCTTCCTTACGTTCTTTGCCATAATCAGAGTAAAAACCTCCATAATGAGAGTGAAAAGATAAGGTGATATAGGATCCCTTTACTTGAGACCTCTACCCCTTTTAAAAACCCATGTCTCTCCCCATTAATACATATAGTAAAAGCAGTTGTAGTCACACATGTAATTATCCATCCAACCATAGTCTTATGAAATCCAAAATTATTTAATGCAGATTCTAAGAATAGCTAGGATACAACCAAAAAATCTCAGCAGCCATCCTATAGTCCAAATAGGATACTACAATAATAGTGATATTTATCGCAAGTAGGAATGAAATCCTACTGCTTTTGGGACACCATTCCAACAATCTCCTCCTTGAACCAAAAGCCACAACTTTTCATAGTTGTCATCGCTGTACACCGAAGGGTATCAAACACTAGTAACACCAACCAAGTCCAGGCAATGTTTGAACTGAGTTGGGGTGAGAACTTTCGTCAACATATCAGCAGGGTTGTCATTGGTATTTATTTGTCAACTATAACTTCTCCTTTTTCAACAATATAATATCTCGATCAAAATGGTGTCTCACTTCGATATGGTTAGTCTTGGAATGAAACTTGTTGTTCTTAGTAAAATGTCCAACACTTCGATTGTCACAGTACACAACAAGTTCATTTTGAGGTAGACCAAGTTCATTCACCATTCCTTCAATCCATATAGCCTCCTTCACTCCCTCGGTAGAAGAAATATATTCTGCCTCAGTGGTTGAAAAACTTGTGATAGCTTGCAAAGATGAATACCAACTTATAGAATAACCAAAATGTGAAAATACATATGAGGAAAGAGACTTTCTTGCATCGAGGTCACCCGCATAATCGGAATCAACATATCCTGCAATTCTGTTTGGAAATAATCCAATATTACTAGTCCCTTTCAAGTAACGAATGATAAATTTAACACCTTCCCAATGCATTTAGCTAGATTATGCATGTATCTGCTCACCACACTAACAACATGGGCCAAATCGGGACGAGTATAGACCATGGCGTACATTAAACTGCCAACCGCACTGGAATAAGGAACAAGAGACATATCTTCCTTAGACTTCTGGAATTCATAAGAGGACAACTTAAAATGTAGTGCTAACGATGTAGGAACGGGTTTGCAATGGCTCATGTTGAACTTCTTGAGACATTTTGAAATGTGTTCAGTCTGTGGTAAAGTAAGCTTACCCATTTTTCGATCTCTTGGAATTTCCATACCTAAAATCTTTTTAGCCCAAATCCTTCATATCAAATTCGTTGCTAAGTTGATTTTTTAACTCTCCGTTGATCTTTATTAGGTGCTGCAATTAACATATCATCCACGTAAAGTACCAAATAAAGAAAACACCCATCTGAAATTTTTTGAAATAAACGCACTTATCATAGCTACAGCGATCATAACCATGCCCAATCATAAAGGAATCAAACCTTTTTTACCATTGTCGAGGAGATTGCTATAAGTCGTAGAGTGACTTATTCAATCTACACACATGGTCCTCCTTTCCAGGAAATTCAAAACCTTCGGGATGCTCGACGTAAATTTCTTCCTCAAGATGACCATGAAGAAATGTTGTTTTTACATCCAGTTGTTCTAGCTCTAAATTTTGCAAAGCAACGATAGAAAGTAAAAGTCTAATAGAAGTATAACAAACAACAGAGGAGAATACCTCGTTGAAATGAATACCCTCATGCTGATCAAACCCGCAAACTACATATGGAGCTTTGTACCATTTGCTTTTAACCCCGAGAATACTATCTTTAAACTTGAATAACCACTTGCAGCTTATCAGACGTTTCTCCCTAGGAAGTTTCACCAGCTCCCATGTTTCATTTTTTGTGCAAACTCTCAACCTCTTCTTCCATTGCCACAACCCATTTACCATTTTCAGGACTTTAGATTGCCTCAGAAAAATTTGTAGGCTCACAATATTCAATACGGTTTGCAGCAGCAAATGCGTAAGCAACTAAGTCACATTCTTAATCCTCAAGTCTTGGGAGGTCTATTGACTTGTCGCATTTCGTAATCCCGAGCTAAAAGATACTCAATCTGAGGTTGACTTTGTGTACTTGTATGTATGGTGCCATCATCTTGGGTTTCAATGTGTTCATTATCAAATGTAGTTTGAGTATGTATACTAGTTTCAACATCGAACTCAAACTCCACCTTATCTTCTGTATTTTTATTAGCAACATTATGAGATGGCACAAAATCTTTACTAGAATTAACAATAACATCTTCATTAAAAGTTATGTCTCTACTATGAATAATGTTACGATACTTAGGATCGGGACACCAAACACGATAACCTTTGACCCTGGAACCGTAACCCGAGAAAATGCATTTAACAACACGAGGAACTAGTTTTCCCTCATTTACATGTACATAGATAGGACATCCAAAAACTATAAGATCATAATAATCAACTGAATTACCTGACATAGTATTTCTGGAATATTACCATCCACAGATCTGCGAGGAGACCAATTTATCAAATATGTCGCGGTAGTTGCAGCTTCAACCCAAAAATCCTTGGGTTTACCAAATACATAACATAATATACATATTAACTACTCCGACTTTGTGTCTATAACATTATTGGTCCAACATTCACCCCCTAATGTTATAGACATCAATCGAGTCTTCTTCACTTATCTTCATAGCAATGTGGGTTCGTCCTCAGGTTTATAAATGAGATGTGCTATTTCTTCCTTTTCTTTCTTCTTCCATTTGGTGCAGGCGTGCAAAAAATGACCTAAGTCACCACATTCATAGCATCTCATTTCTTTCTTGTTTTGTTCTTCTCGACTTGTACATTGTTGAAAAATTGTTCCACGTCCTTTTATGCTTTGTTGCATTTTTACTTACGTTGTTTCTTACTTACTTACTTGCGTTCTTGCTTGCTTTCTTACTTGCGTTGTTTCTTGCTTACTTACTTGCGTACTTGCTTGCTTTCTTACTTGCGTTGTTTCTTGCTTACTTTGAAACACCGAGGTTTCTCTTACTGGTCGAAACACCGAGGTTTCTCTTACTGGTCGAAACACTGAGGTTTCTCTTATGAGGTGAAACACTGAGGTTTCTCTTACTGGTCGAAACACTGAGGTTTCTCTTACGAGGTGAAATACTAAGGTTTCTCTTACTGGGTGAAACACTAAGGTTTCTCTTACGGGGTGAAACACTAAGGTTTCTCTTACTGGGTGAAACACTAAGGTTTCTCTCTTACTTTCTTACTTAGAAAATCGGCCGGTCACAGTTGCCTATTTCATACTCGTACTGAACTTACTCCGTCTAGGGGTTGTCCGGTATTTTACAACTTCTCGGATTTCTTACTTGCTAATTTGTAATTTTAATTTAGAGTGAAAAGTCCCTTTTTTTAATGAAAATACAAAAGTTACTTTTTCTTACTATTTTCAATTGATTTGGGATTATAAATTTTTATTTTTTCTAATCAATAAATGAAATAAATTGAAAAGAAAAGATAAATAACTATTTAAAACTTTTCCCAAATCTTAATTGATAAAGTCTTTAACTGATTTGGAATTATTTAATTTTCTAATCAATAAATAAAATGAAAAGAAAAATAAATACTTCAAATTTTTTTCAAATCCCAGACTACTCCTTCTTCCAACTTTTTTCCATTTATTTTTATTTTTCTATTAAAACCTAATTAAATTAAAACAAAAGAAAGATACAGAGAATACCAAATTAGGTCGGTCGATGTGATTATCAACAGGATAATCGCTCCTCCTTTCTCTCTTTTCCTTTCGATTTCAACCTAAATAATTGCTGGTATAATTTATTGGAAGAAAAGTTTGTTCTTTCTTTCTTCTCCAATCATTGCTCTGGTTACAACCGCTTATGTGTTCGATATCTTCAACGAACATGCATCCTTCTTTCTTCTTTCCTTCTTACTTTATTGATTTCCGGAATCGTTCTCGCTCTGATGCCAATGTTATTCAATGCCTTTGATCAAATCTGGTCTTCATCTGCTGTTTTGGTGCGTTTTGTAACAGAAAAGTAAACAAAGATTGCAGAATCTGATAACAAGTAATCGAGTCTATAACTGATATAATGAACACATATTGATTGAATGAAATTGTTTACAGACTCTTAACCTATATATACCTAATGAATCAGTACCATCGTCACTGTTAGAACCAAGAGGCATACATTTGTTAAAAGTAAAAGTCTTGACTCTCTAAAACGGTTTATACCGTTATTCCTAAGACCCAGCCCAAACAACTATTGGGTTTACAGAGTTTAGATAAATACATAACATAATATACATATTAACTACTCCGACTTTGTGTCTATAACATTATTCGTCCAACAAATACCTGAAGTAATACTTACCCTTTTATGTTTTGCAAATACACAATGTTCACAAAACTTCAAGTTGCATGAAAATTTAATAAGAACTTTCTTGGCAAGAGTATTCATATCTCTCTCACCCTTGTGACCCATGCAATAATGCCAAATCTTGGAATCGTTAGGGTGTGCCTTCGATGTAGTAACTCTAGCCATATTAGATTATATAGTACCTGGTAGTACATATAAATCACTTGATTGAATTTCCTTTATCGACAACAAAGCTCTTTTGAATATTTTCATGAATCCACCTTCACCGGAGTTCTTACATCCATTAAGCTCAAGAGTGCTAAAAGATATAAGATTTATTTTTATTTTTTTTTTATTATTTTTTTATTTTTTTTAATAAGTTTGGAGCATGCCAAATCCTAGTAATGGTCCTAACAACACCATCATGCATCTTAACCCGAATATTACCCTTCCCTATAACCGGACAAATAGTATGATTCCCCGTATACACATTACCATTTGAATGATTCATAAGTGGAAAACCAACTTTGATGAGGAGTCATGTGGAAGGTACAACCAGATTCAACTATCAATTCGTCTCTAGATTTTTTGGTGTCAATAGCCAAGTAGAAATCACCATCAAACTCCACCTTGGCAATAGCTATCTTGGCAGTTTTTTTAGTTTTATTCTCGTTATTACCTTTATCTTCTCTTTCTACTCTGTTCTTTAACTTGTAACAATCAAAAACAATGTGACCAAGTTGTTGGATTATGTGAGTTGGACTAGCGTAAAAATGACTAAGAGTGTGTGAGCCTATTGGGGGCACACACGTGAAACACAAATAATACCTCTATACATTTAATACTTGAACTTGACCCATGTTTGACCCATTAATACTAGGTCTGATTACTCCATGATTAAAACCCACTGGCCGGTTTCCAATGTAGGTGGTTTAGAGTTTTTATGGGCTAGTAGGAGTTGTGTTCGAATAAGGAAAGTGGGTTAACTTGGTGACCAAGTTTAGAGCCCAAGGAAGCTAGGGTTTTGAGGCTTTATATACCTTTTCACCTTAGTTCATTCCTCTCGACACACACACACACACTCTTTTTACAGCTTTATAGTACCGATTCCAACATCATTCTAACTAAATTAAAACCCTAATCTAATTTAGGTTTAGTGATTCGTTTGTCTCACTTGAAAACCTTAACTTGCATCTCATTGATCAAAGTTTCATTCAAGGGTTTGGTGACACTATTTCTTTGTTCATTCCTAGTCGATTAGAGCAGCAAAGAAGGGTGATTGGTGGTTGTTTTCTCGGGTAGAAAAGGTGACTAATATATCGGGTACTCTTTACCAGATATCAGACAGAAGTGGTTTTGTTTCTCGGGTCTGTTTCATATCTCGGACAACACATGAAAAGTTCTAGGGTTTTTTTGGTTCGAGAAGTTCAAGTAATACAAGGGTTGTTTGGTTAACACTGCACGACTAGCTTTATCGGGCGTATTCGTGTTAAAGTGTTTGTGTGAGCATTCGTAGAGGTGATCGTGTTAATCACTAAGTTTCTTTGTTTGATTACTTGTGGGTGACTACGAGGGTTAGTTTTTCTTGTTCTCTTTTATTCTCTATTGTTTATTAAGTACGTGTTAACTTGATTACATTAACTATATCCATATTCCACTGCATACTCGTAGTGTTAATTGGTTAACTTGATTATAAAATACCACAGTGGCATCACGAGTCAACTCGTTTTTGTGATTATGGGTTACAAGTTTTAATAAACACGCGAAAAGGCTACATGAAATCTAATTAGTTATTTGTTTTATTTTGTTTTGACAACTATAATGCAATACTTGTCAATAATTAATAAAAAATACCTAGACATAAACAAATTTAATTAATGGTTAAGTAGATACATAAAATTGCATAATTAAAAGTTAATTAGTTTGCCATGATTATTTTATGTGTGTTTTCCCGGCTATAAGACCTACGCAATCATTATTTTGATGCATGTAGAAATCTAGGTACTTGATGAAAATCTAATGAGGGTCTTATGGTTCTCCTTTTGGGGAAGACTCGCGAGAGAACTCGGATCAATATGTGTTTATTAATGGTTTATGTTTATATGTTTTTGATTCCTTATGTGCATAATTGTTACTTGTTTTTGACACCTAATTGCATGCAATATGGATAATACATATCGTAATCATAACATTAATAATGGTGTTAATTTACACGCCTAAATACCATGCTCATTGTGACCTGCTATTTGATTCATGAAAAATTGTGTTTGTAAAATTAAGTGACCTAAACCATTGAGACAACTTTTTCATGAAATTAAAAACTAGACGCTATGGACGCTTGGCTTGTACGGCTCACCCACTAGAACAAACTATAAAGGGGGTTTAAGGAGGTGCGCACAGTCATACCTAAAGGATTTCCAGTTATTGCCTCGCTCTGACCTGGTCCTCCGCCTCCCTGCGAGTTCGATTGGAGCTACCGTGAACCATGATGATCACTACAGTGTCATTACCAAAAAGATTTTAAAATAAATGTTACAATGTTGTTTTGCATGCTTCTTTGTACACGATTTTACCTCATTTATGTGTATACCCTATGTGAAAATTTTATGTCTATGCCAACCAACTAAGAACACGTGCATTTGGCTTGACCTTTTTGGTAAGACCTTAGGGCCATTCCAACCCATGGAAAATGTTTCTCATTAGTCAGACTTTTGGTGATATTTGCAAGTTCTTAATTGGTCGACTTATTTCGAGTATGCTTGGTCAGACCTTGGACCCGAGGCATAAGATGAGACTAAACATGCTCTTGACATTATTACTTGTTTACTAATGCCTTGATCATTCTCATAAGTCTAAGAGTTGCATTATGCAATTAACGCTCGTCACTTACCTCTTGCCCTACTTTTTTACACATTCGTCAGACCTTTGGTAATAAGTGGGAGGTCAAGATGGATCTTAGTCTTGTTAGTAATTTGTTAATACAAATAATCCGTAAAAACATTTATTTATATTTTACGATCTTCTAATGTTTTGTCGTTAACACACGTAAAATCATTTTAACGAAACAAATAAAATACGTAAATAGTTTGAGCCAATAGTTTTCTAACACACTTACGTTTTCACATAAAACACTAAAACAAGTATAAGTGTTTTTATGATTTAGTAATACATATGTACAACAACTAGTGTTTACATATTTGGGTAAATATATACTTAAACTAGTATATACTAAAACTGGTAAAAACTAACAAATGGTATTGACCCATAATCCATGGTTTTACCCAAACCATTTGACTAGGTACATTGAACTCATGAGCTACATTGTATCTAATAAGAAACCCATGGATCAACCCATAACCCATGACCCATGACCCATAACCAAAATACCCATGGGTAAAGAGGAGCGTCCCACAGATCCCTAGCTTTACGCTAGCCGGATCCCTTGTGGGAGGGGTCCGTGGGATCTGGGGAACAGTAAACTTTCTCCTCTATTAATAGTGAGCCATTTCTTCCTTTTGGCTCACCACTTTCACACATACTTTCTCCAAGTATTGTACCTCTCTAACCACTGATCCTAAGGGATCTTTCTATGTAGTTTATCTTTTGTTTTTGTGTGATTCTCTAGGTTCCTCTTAAAGGCGAGATCACCACTTCTTGAAGTCGAGCAAGCTCAAGTCCATGAGTTGCCATGCTTCGTCATCATCAAGACAAATGAGGTTCTCTTGTTGATAGTTCTTTCTTCCTCCGTAGAGATGTTGTGTTGAAGGCATTAGTGAAGGATGCCGAAAGATTCAAGACCAAAGCATTAGTGAAAGGTGCTTAAAGTCTGTGTCAAAAGCATTGGTGAAGAATGCTAAAGGTGTCAAGACGAAGGCATTAGTGAAAGGTGCCAAGCGTTGTGTCAAAGGCATTAGTGAAGGATGCCTAGGAATCAAATCAAGTGGCATTAGGGAAGAATGCCTAGGTCGTATAATCGATGAGGTGCATCGTTATACATATAAGTATTAGTTTATTTTCAAGGATGGTGATATCCTTGATGGTGTTGTAACAAGGAGTGGATCTCCTTGAGATTAGGTGTTGTGTTGTGTTGGGTAGTAGTTCCTCTATAGTAATGGGACTAGGTGCTTAGCCTAGTACATAATAAAGGGTAGGCGACGTTGTGATAGGTGTGGTTCACCTTGGAGTGAAAGAACCTGGTGGTTATCCTAGTACCGAAAAAAGAGTAGGCGACGTTGTGAAGGCTTCTCCGCCATAAGGAGATTGGTGTCGTGTAGTGTTTACGAACTCTCGAGTAGGTGACTCGAGGAGTGGAGTAGGGCAAGGAAGGCGGCCTTGTAGCCGAACCAATATAAATACTCGTGTCGTGGTTATGTGCTTCTTACTCTTTATCTTTCATTACACGTTTATATATCTATCTATCAACGTCCAACATAAACAACCAAATAGATTGACATAAGTCGATCTAAATATTTAAAAGGAAGTTTTAAATTGGTAAAACTATTCAACCCCCACTTCTAGTTTTCCACAATTGGCATCAGAGCTTCGTTACCAAGTTTCTTAGAGTATGTTGTACTTTAAAAACTTGATACGATCCATGTATGTTTGAAAACTACAAAGAAGGATTTTTCAAGTCATGTTTTAAAAATCGTTATAATGTTTATTGTTAGACAATGATAGAATGTTCTAACATTTTCCTTGTTAAGTATTCTCCATACTTGGATTTGGGCGTACCAAGAAGATCATGAAGAATCTATCTAAATATTTCTTTCCGCAAAAAAGAATGTTTAGTATTGTTCCTCTTACACATGAATATGGAGATTCAAAGAAGATCACAAAGCATTTCATCTAAATACTTCTTTTCTTAAAAAGAATATTTAGCAAAGGTATGATCATTAATAATTTACTTTTGTTGTTATTATTGTTAAAAATCTTAGTTGCACAATTAATATCTATTAGTAATTACTTAAGTAGTTATCTATACTTAAGTCATCATTAAGAATAGTATTCTTCGATTGATTTGTATAGACTACATTACCAACTTGTGATAATGATATCTTGGTTATTAGATAGCCTTAATCATTATCCATCATAAGGAATTATTGACACTCCAATCTATGTCAATAAATTTCCGTGTGAAAATTCTTATATTATGATAAAATGGGATTTTATCATAATCTTTGATAAACCTTCCAAGAATTATGACTAATTCTTAAAAAGGGAACCACGACTAGTAGGATTAGTACTAAACCGTCAAAAACTCAAATCACAAGTTATTGAGCTTAAACATCAAACTCTAGGAGATTTTAGAACTCCCAAACCAAAGTTATCAAGGAATGCTTGAGCTGATTTTTGCTGTCTTGCCGGATCCCTGCGTTTACACTAGCCGGATCCCAAAAGAGAGGGATCCGCGAGATTCGTGCAACAGAAGACATCATAAGTTAGTAATGATCACTGTGGATGTTCCACAATTATATCCACTTCAAAGACTCACGAACAAGAACACAACTACTGTTCAAAGGAGCAATTTGATCATTTCTATCAAGCATAAAAATCACTTTGTGTAAGTATAATCTTCACTACATTGTTAATTTAATTCCTTGATTTCTAGGATTACAATTTCTTCATCTTTAAGAGTTGGGTTCAAATGGGTTTATCATAATTTGTCACCACATTGTTTTCTAAGATAATCTAAATCAAAGAATTAACATTGTTAATACAAATTAAACACATTTCTTGAATTCAACAAAGATGATGAGAGCAAAATTGTGATCAAACCCTCTAGGTTACTATTCACAATTAACATCACATTGTGGTTGTATTGTTTAGGAACAATCATGCCAAGCAACAAACAACAAGATTACCAAGACACCGCTCATTACATACCAATGTACCATAGAAAAGATGGACTTAGTCCCGAAGATAGGAAAGCCTTTAAAATGCTTGAAAAGAGACTCTTCCACGAAGGTCGAGTTATTGAACCATCATTTCTTGCCAATACCGACATAAGGGAAGATTTTGGAACTATTGGGTTTGATTGTTTATTGGAAATAAACGAACAAATTTTCCCGGTCTTTGTACTCGAGTTCTACAAGACCATGAGGATTACTAGAAATGATGATGGGTCCATCTCGATTGTCTTCACCATAAATGAGCATGAATACACCCTCTCACTTGTAGAGTTTGGAAGAATAATAGGGGTTCCATATCAAGTTGTTTGTATGTATTCTAATGAGTGGTCGTTGGAGGAGTTACACTCTATAGTTGATCATCATGCAATCTATCACATGATAATCCTGGAAGCTACCACGGTGAAGGACACCGTGTTTATGGCAAGAGCATCCCCATCGAGGGTTACTAGGAATTCGAAAGTGATCTATAGGGATCCTTTCCAAATGGAGCTCTCCGAGATGTACGGATTGTATAGGAAATGGGAAAATGTGATAAGGGAGAATGTGGTGTGCCTAGTAGGAAACAAGGATCACCCCAACGCATGTCTAAGTTTCATGATCTATTGCCTAGTGACCGAGACTCGCTTTAACCTTGCCTACTACATGATCAAGAGAATGGCAAGTGTAAGAAGCGTGGACAAGATGGTGCTCCCGTATGCAATGCTCCTAACCCATCTTGCTAAATTCATCTTTGCATTAGATCCTTCTCCGCAATCCTATGATCATAGCTTTTGCAACAAGGTTATGGTGTCATTAACCAAGGGAAGAACTACAAGGTTTATGGTAGATGGCAAAAGGCCTCACCCACCCACGGATTCCTTGGAAGAAAGGGAAAGGCAAAGAGAAGGTGAAGGAAGTAGCAACCCACTGGGAAAAACCGAACTCGACCCCTTGGAGTACATCAACCAATTGCCGGACATTCCTGGTGCATCACCCGAATGGCAACAAACCAAGGGAATCTTTAAGTGCTTCGCCAACTTCTTGAAGAAAAAGAAGTAGAGGTGGTATGATAAAGAGTGGAGGACGGGTGAAGACGGGAAGGAGAGGAGAAATGAGGTAAGGTCATAGGACCTAAATTTGTGAAGAAAAATTTCAAACAATGGGTTGTAACACTTAAACAATGCTTATGTAGGATAGTGTAGTATGTAGGTCTTGCCATATCTTGGCACTAAACAATCTTAACTTAGGAACTTGTAGAATGAGATTTTACGACTCCTTGAAAACATTCAAGTGGTAGTCGTCACTCATTTTAGGAAATTTTGGCTCTCCCTACTTTGCTTTGCCTTATATTTGTTGTGCTCTTGCATTTAGTCCCTATAGAAACAACTAGGAGAAGCATTTGCTAAAAAGTGCAAAGTTGCACATTTGCTGAAAGCCTTCTGATCTGCAGTAGGCGGAACCCAGCATTATAACTAGCCGGATCCCTCCTATAAGGGAACCGCGGGATCCGTGACTACAAATGAGCAATACAAACTTGCTTATATCAAAATAGCTCACTAGATCACCTCACACTAGTCAAACATAAGATATTAGAGCTAACTAAGTCTTCCTCAAATATTTGAAAGCCTCACAATCACCCATGGCTTACCTGGGATATATTTTAAAGTATTTTTGATTTATCAACTCATCAAAACTCACCATATTTCCGCTCCAACGCTCACACATTATTTATCACATCTCATAACACTTAGTTTGGGATATCCATCAATTTTAGCAAATTGGTCTTAATCACTTTTGACTCAAAATTAGGCTCAAAACTAGTTTTTCATTTGTTATTTATTTTTAAGATTTTAGTAAATTTTTCTTAAGTCATCATCTGACTTCTAGGACTAATTACCACCATTTCTCCATATCAAATCAAATGGTGTCTTTGTCAAACACTTAGTTAGACTACATAAAGTCAATTTTCTTACCCAAAACCATCATTAAGCACCATCACCCATTATGGTTGAGCATTTAAGATATCCAACAGTTAAAAACTTCAAAATTAAGTCAAAACCTCGAAATACATAGGTAATAAACCTCACAAAAGCATAATCATTTCACCTAGAACATGTCTGACAGGCGGATCCCTGGTTTATAACCAGACGGATCCCTGGTGAGAGGGATCCGCGGGATCCGTGCTTGCAGAAAGCTGAAACCAGCTTCCCTCTTCATTTTTAAACCACCTTTTGGTTATCTAACCACTTTTAGCTTTCATTTATTATCTCTCTAGAGCTGATCAAAATCCTAAGTGCATGCTTAATCCTCTTAGTGGTCAAGAATTTAATTCTCTAATTCAAATTACCCTTTATAAACCAAACACTCTTAAGGTTAGGGCATCACTTCCACCTTGCTCTTAAAAATCAGTCACTAAAAGCTCATATAGCATCCTTATCACCACCATGACTAAAGGTCTTAGCAACAACTCCTCAAAAAATGGCTCATCCAAAAGAAAGGGTCATATGATCCATGAAATCTCATCCACCGAATCATCTCCCATAAGAGATAACAATGGGAGAATCCCACCTCAACAAAATCATTCAACAATTGCTAAGAGAACCGCAAGGATTAGCATCAAACCTTTTGGGCTACAAAAAGGGTCATCTAATTCAAAACCAAACATTGCAAGTTCTAGCAAGCCGTCTAAGTCCTCATTCCTTGAGCATAGATTTGACGAGCCTCTTCCTCACCCAAATCTCTATGCATTAGATCACTCGCCACCAAGAACCTCCCACTCACCAACTTTCTCGTGAAATAGGGAACCACCCACAACACCGAATAGTCCATCATGGGAAACAAGGAACAATCATGGACATGATCATATGGAGGAATTTCCACTACCACCACCCTCAGATTTATTAATACCTCATCCCACACCTCAAGATGAAATCCCTCAATCATTCGTAGAGCCTCCTCAAAACATCCATTTTCCTCCAGTTCCCAATCAAGGCAATAGTTGCCCAAATTGTCTAATCACCCAAGGACTTGTTCAAGAAGTACGAAATGAGTTACATTTCATGTTTAATCATCTTCTTGAAAGATTGGACCAAATCAACAAGTCTACTCATCCTTAGACTCGAGCACTTTGTTGCATTCTAGGCTTTAGTAACTTATTAGTATAAAATGTATGGCTAGATCATTCTCTTAGTTTTAGAGATTTGTTTGATTGTCTCTTGGTTTTATTGAATGATTACTTATATGCCATATTACTTTGTGTTTATGCTTGCTAATTATATACATATCTCATCTCATTATTAGCATTGTTTGGCATATCTTCATTGCTGAAGAATCTGTCACCAGACAGACGGATCCCTCCAAAATGCCTAGACGGATCCTTCCACAAAGGGAACCATGGGATCCGTGATACAGAAGAAAATTTTTCTACTAACTTGAGTCTTAGTTGCAGGAAATTATGCACTATACTCTTGTTTTCTAACCTTTATTTTGTAGATTTTCAAAATACACATGAAGAACTTGACACCATAAAGCTAGGGGGAGCTTTGTGTCAAACCATATTGCAAAACCATTTGCAACATAATCCTTATTTGGATTACACTTCATAACACCCCATTGCAACGTTGCAATCTTCAAGGGGGAGCATTCTCGTCACAAGGACGAACCATTTGCAAACATAATTGCAAAAAAATAGCTTACTTATCTTTATGTACTTGACGCCCTCACAAAGGTATGGACTCGTCAAGGGGGAGTTAAGACGAGAACCATTTCCGTCACTTACTCACTTTACATCTTTTCTTTTTTACATGTTTTTCTTAAAACTTTGTGTTAGTTTCTTTTCGACGCTCTTTTTGTTTCGACAAAAAGGGAGAGAAGAGAGTAAAAACTCCAATTCGAACTTTTACGAATTTTAGTTTTTCCTTAAAATAATTTTATGTTTTGTCATCAACAAAAAGGGGGAGATTGTTAATACAAATAAGCCGTAAAAATGTTTATTTATATTTTATGATCTTCTAATGTTTTGTCGATAACAAACGTAAAATCATTTTAACGAAACAAATAAAATACGTAAATAGTTTGAGCCAATAGTTTTCTAACACACTTACGTTTTCACATAAAACAGTAAAACAAGTATAAGTGTTTTTATGATTTAGTAATACATATGTACAACAACTAGTGTTTACATATTTGGGTAAATATATACTTAAACTAGTATATACTAAAATGGGTAAAAACTAACAAATGGTATTGACCCATAATCCATGGTTTTATCCAAACCATTTGACTAGGTACATTGAACTTATGAGATATATTGTATCTAATAAGAAACCCATGGATCAACCCATAACCCATGACCCATGACCCATAACCAAAATACCCATGGGTAAAGAGGAGCGTCCCACGGAACCCTAGCTTTACGCTAGCCGGATCCCTTGTGGGAGGGGTCCGTGGGATCCGGGGAACAGTAAATTTCTCCTCTATAACTAGTAAGCCATTTCTTCCTTTTGGCTCACCACTTTCACACATACTTTCTCCAAGTATTGTACCTCTCTAACCACTGATCCTAAGGGATCTTTCTATGTAGTTTGTCTTTTGTTTTTGTGTAATTCTCTAGGTTCCTCTTAAAGGCGAGATCACCACTTCTTGAAGTCGAGCAAGCTCAAGTCCATGAGTTGCCATGCTTCGTCATCATCAAGACAACTGAGGTTCTCTTGTTGATAGTTCTTTCTTCCTCAGTAGAGATGTTGTATTGAAGGCATTAGTGAAGGATGCCGAAAGAGTCAAGACCAAAGCATTAGTGAAAGGTGCTTAACGTCTGTGTTAAAAGCATTGGTGAAGAATGCTAAAGGTGTCAAGACGAAGGCATTAGTGAAAGGTGCCAAGCGTTGTGTCAAAGGAATTAGTGAAGGATGCCTAGGAATCAAATCAAGTGGCATTAGGGAAGAAGGCCTAGGTCGTATAATCGATGAGGTGCATCATTATACATATAAGTATTAGTTTATTTTCAAGGATGGTCATATCCTTGATGGTGTTGTAACAAGGAGTGGATCTGCTTGAGATTAGGTGTTGTGTTATGTTGGGTAGTAGTTCCTCAAATAGTAATGGAACTAGGTGCTTAGCCTAGTACCTAATAAAGGGTAGGCGACGTTGTGATAGGTTTGGTTCACCTTGGAGTGAAAGAACCCTTCGGTTAGCCTAGTACCGGAAAAAGAGTAGGCGACATTGTGAAGGCTTCTCCGCCATAAGGAGATTGGTGTCATGTAGTGTTTAAGAACTCTCGAGTAGGTGACTCGAGAAGTGGAGTAGGGCAAGGAAGATGTCCTTGTAGCCGAACCACTATAAATACTCGTGTTGTGGTTATGTGCTTCTTACTCTTTATCTTTCATTACACGTTTATATATCTATCTATCAACGTCCGACATAAACAACCAAATAGATTGACATAAGTCGATCTAAATATTTAAAAGGAAGTTTTAAATTGGTAAAGCTATTCAACCCCCCCTTCTAGTTTTCCACATAAATAATTGAATAGTTAATTCTTTTAAGAAGTTAATTATCGAAAATACTAATTATTTGAACTTTTCTAAATTGTAGATGACTACATCAGTCGGAAACAATTCGGTACTCAGGAGTTTCTTTGAGAAACAAAAACTCACTGGACCTAACTTCATTGACTGGTATTGCCAACTTCGCATTATCTTGTTAGCTGAAGATAAAAAAAAAAAATTATTTGGAGCATCCCATTCCTGCTGCACCTGTTGCAACTCCTGGCCACCCTGTCCCTCCCGAGGCTCTTGCAACTCACACTGGTTGGGTTAAGGGGTCAAAGGACATAGCTGCCTTCATGCTCATGACCATAGAGTTAGAGATCCAACAAAATCTAACTCATCTTGGTGCTTATGACATGCTTCAGGAGTTGAATTCCATGTTCGCCAAACATGCAGAACATGAACTTCTTCAAACCGCGCGAGAATTTCACTCGTGCAAGCAAGAAGAAGGTCAATCAGTTAGCTCATATGTTCTCAAGATGAAGAGCTATATTGACAATTTGGAACGTCTCGATCACCCAGTTACTCTGAACTATGGAGTTATTTTGATCGTAATTGGTCTCTCTAAAGAGTATGTCTCGTTGGTGCAGAACTTTAATATGCACAGCATGAGGAAGACTGTAAATGAGTTACATGCAATGCTTAAACAACATGAGCAGACGTTACCAACAAAAGATGTTGCACCTGCACTACATAATATACGTGCGGGAAAGGTCTAGAAAAACCAAAAGAATAAATCGTTTAAGGCTACTAAGGGGAATCAAGGGAAGGGCAAGTATAAGCTGGCATATGATCCTGAGCATAAACCACCTTATGCCCCCAAGCCCAAGAATCCTCCACCATCCAAGAAGGATAATCCTGCTAAGGACGCCACCTGCCACCAATGTGGTGAAGTGGGTCATTGGAGAAGGAACTGTCCCCAGTATCTCACCGAGTTGATGTCATTAGTAGTTGTTTTGAACAATTGTCATTATGCTCCCTCTATTACTAGAGGAATTATTTCAGTTTATTCTTTATATGATGATAAGGATTTAAAACATACGTTTTTAGGGGGTCATTTAAGCCCTAAATCGACACATTTTATATCCGTTACTACTTAAAATCGTTCTTTTCACATTTAATCTTTTGGAAGCAAAATGCTGGAATGAAGCATATTTGGACGAAAAGGAGCAAAAAAATGAAGAAAAAGGCAATGTCAAGATCAAAGGCAATTCTGCAAGCCTGACGGCATCCTAACCAAAGGGCGACGCCGTCCCTAAGGAAGAAATCTAATTAGTATGCAAGTGACGACTCAGGTGAAAAAGAGGTTCTAAAGCATGACGGCGTCACGCCTAAACTATGGAAGGCGTCTCCCTTGTTTTCTACACCAGACGTCCAAGAACCATCTCAAGACGACGTCCTTCATGAAGACAGACGACTTCACACTCATCAATTGACGTCGTCCCAACGATGACTTGGCCCAAACGAAACCTTAAAGACGGCAACCTGATGGCGTCACCAGCAAAAGGGGATGCCGTCGCATTTGTAAATCTATATATAGAATTCGATTTTTCTGCATTTAGGTAGGTAGAATATTGGAGAGCAAACCCTAATTCGTGTATAGTCCGACTTGGACATTATTTTAAGGTTCTAAACCCTTCTCATCACAAGATAAGTTTGTTAATCCATCATATCATTATGTCTACCCTATGTTTAATTGTTTGTGTATGCTTGCTTATTTACCATGAGTAGCTAAATTATCATTGTGTTTGCTTAGATATACGAAACCTAGTTGTTAATTATTGTTAGGTTGTCTCTTGTCTTGATTGGTAGACGCTAGAGTAAAAAAAACTGGCTTCTTCTTTAATTGTTGCGAGCTTGAACGTCCTAAATAGTAAAAAGCTTTAGAGTGCACTTGAGCCATCGTTGTGTTTATTACGTGAGTTGTAGCTTTAGGATAATAGAGTATTCAGGGGAGACACTATGGTACTTGGCGATCCCGGGTAGTCTAGAGGAGAGTTACAATTCATAGAACTATGGAATTAGGCACCCCCATGACCAAGCTGAATACAACGCACAAATTAAGATGAGGATGTGACAATTCAACCGACAAATAAGAGATAACTAGGGAGTAAGAACATCTAAGTAAACACACTTTTAATCATCATAGGAGCACACCTACAAAACATAGTCTATCTTTACTTTTTATTTGTTTAATTAGTCATTAGTTTAAAGAATTAGTAGCTAAAATTAGTAGAAGTACCACCCCCCCCCCACTCCTATACCCCGAGATATTTACTTACTTTCTAAAAAACATAAAAAGACTAAAAAGAATCTCCCTCAACTTTACCTTCTCGTCATACATCTCTTCCTAGCATCTATATTCTCCTAGAGAACGATCAACCCCCTGGGCTTACCCATAATACACTGCAACGATTAGGTACACTGCCTAGAGGGTTGTAAAGCTTGCTCGTAGAAAAGGAAGTCTTTCGACCCCGTACATGCTATCATATGACGATGGTTTTGTTAATCGTTTTGAATCGAATAATGCAATTTCAGTTTCTAGAAATAACGTTATTTATTTTACTGCTATCCCACGGGATGGTATTTATGAAATTGATATGTCTTGTTTTAATACAAATAGTAGTTCTATATTTGCTGTTAGCAATAAAAGAGACAAGTTTGCCTTGGACTCTGCTCTTTTGTGGCACAGTCGTCTTGGACACATTAGCAAAAAATGTATGGAGAAGTTACAACATGATGGACTTCTCAACTCAACTGACATTAAGTCTTTTGAAAAGTGTATTTCATGCATGTCTGGTAAGATAGCAAGGAAACCCTATTCACAGCAAGTGGAAAGGGCTAACGATCTACTTGGACTAATACACACGGATGTATGTGGCCCATTTAGAATTATGTCAAGACAAGGAGCAAGTTACTTTGTCACTTTTACTGACGACTATAGCCGGTATGGTTATGTTTACTTGTTGAAACATAAATATTAAGTGTTTCAAAAGGAAGTAGAAACCATCTTGGGAAGACCATTAAGTCACTACATTCTGATCATGGGGGTGAATATATGAGTCAAGAGTTTTTGGATCATCTTAAGGAGCATGGGATTATTGCTCATAGCACTCCTCCTTACACTCCACAACATAATGGTGTGTCTGAGAGGAGAAACCAACCACTGCTAGACATGGTTCGCTCTATGATGAGTCAAACTAATCTTCCAAAGTCCTTTTGGGATTATGCCCTTGAGTCTGTTGCACGCATTCTCAATATGGTTCCAACTAAGAAGGTTGATAAGACTCCATACGAAGTATGGCATGGGCAAGCCCCTAAGTTGTCTTACTTAAAAGTCTGGGGTTGTGAGGCACTTGTTAAGCATAATACACTTACCAAACCTGAAAAACTTGAACCCAGATCTATTAAGTGTATCTTTGTAGGATACCTAAAGGAAACAATAGGATATTCTTTCTACCTTCCATCAGAGAACAAAGTTATTGCTGCTCGAGATGCTGAGTTAATAATCTGTTGGATCAAGAAGCAAGTGGGAGTTTAGAAGATCTTGAAATTATTCAAGATGAAGATACAAATCCTTCTGTAGACACTGGCTTACATCATGATGAGGATGATCAAGAAATTAATAAACCTCAAAGTGATATCATTCCAATTCGTGAGTTCGCTAGGACACACCGTGCTCCTGATCGAATGTGCTTATACATCGATGCTGAGGAACATGAGTTAGGGGATCTTAGTGAACCCAATAACTATAAAGCTGCATTGCTGGACCTTGAATCCAAGAAATAGCTTGATGCAATGAATGTGGAAATGCAATCCATGAAAGACAATGACGTATGGGTTTTAGTTGAGCTTCCTCCTAACTGTAAAACAATTGATAGCAAATGGCTTTTCAAGAAGAAAACTGACATGGATGGTAAAGTATACACCTTTAAAGCTCATCTCATAGCAAAGAGCTTCACTCAAACCTACGAGATTGATTATGAAGAGACCTTTTCTCTTGTTGCAGACATTAGAGCTATAAGGATTCTCATAGCTATAGGTGCATTATATGATTATGAGATTTGGCAAACGGATGTCAAAACCACCTTCCTCAATGGACATCTTCACGAAGAGGTCTATATGGAGCAACCTGAGGGTTTTTTTTTATCCTAAATATCCTAACCGAGTATGCAAGCTCAAGCGTTCCATTTTTGGACTTAAGCAAGCATCTAGGAATTGGAATAAACATTTTGATGATGAGATTAAGAAATTAGGTTTCTCTCAAAATCAAGATGAGCCATGTGTATACCAGAAACCTTGTGGGAGTTATGTCACTTTCCTAATTATATATGTTGATGACATATTGCTCATGGGAAACAACGTTCCAATGTTACAAGATGTAAAATCCCATCTTGGAAGATGTGTTGCCATGAAAGATCTAGGAGAAGCTGCATATATTCTTGGTATCAAGATCTATAGAGACAGATCTAAACGATTAATTGGTTTATGTCAAAGTGCTTACATTGAGAAAATCTTGAAGAGATTTTACATGGAAAATTCAAAACGTGGAGCTATCCCAATGCAAGAAGAGCCTAAGTTATGTAAATCACAAGGTGCTGAGACACCTGATGATAAAGAGCGCATGCAAAGAGTTCCTTGCGTTCACTGGACTGCTGTTAAGAATATTCTTAAGTATTTGCGCAATACTAAGGATATGTTTCTAGTTTATGGAGGGGATGCAAAACGAGAGCTCTGGGTTTCTTGCTACACTGATGCTGGATATCTGACATATGCTGATGACTTAATTTCTTAGACTGGATATGTATTCGTTTTAAATGGAGGTGCTGTTGATTGGAAAAGTACAAAGCAAAGTAGTTTTGCTACTTTATCTACAGAAGCTGAGTATACAGATGCTTGTGATGCATCTAAAGAGGCTGTATGGATTCGTAAATTCATTTCTGGGCTTGGTATTGTTCCCAAAATTAAAGAACTCATAAATATGTATTGTGATAATACTAGAGTCATTACTATAGCTAATGTAACTGGAATCACCAAGGTTGCTAGACATTACCACGCGAAAGTTCATTATCTTCGAGAGACTATTGAGATGGGTGACGTGAAGATATCAAAAGTTCACACAAATGACAATCTAGTTGATCTATTTATGAAAGCTTTAATGTATCCTAAGCATTCTAAATTGACTAGGGGTATTGGTTAAATACCAGCTAGTAGTCTCATGTAAATATGTGTGTAACTAGTATTTGGATAATTTGGAATTGTAAGACAGTTATTACTTTATATTAAATAAAGATGCGAGGTATTTGTTATTTCATTCATATAATTTGTTATTCCATATTTGCATGTTTAATCCATGAAATGATTTATCATTCTAAATATGTCCATTGTCGGTTAACAATATGAGAATATTGTTATGTAAGGCAAATGTGAGTGTTGGTTATATTTTATAAGAATGTGGATTGTTCCCGCCAAACTCATGTGTATTTACAAGGCATGCATATTGGATACCCCAACTATCAAACATTTACTTTTGGATCCTTGTCATGAGTAAAATATTGAAAATGGTTTGATAAGTCGTCCTTAGACGTGAGATACAAGCAAGTTCTGTTATGTGTGGATATCTTTTTTGTAAGTATAAGCCAAACGCTATCCTGAATAAGGTAGTTATAAAAGCTATATTTCCGAGTAATGTGAAGCTAACATTATAGAATATACACACAATCTATTCTATACTTATCTAAACGCGTTTAACTAAACTTAAACCAATAGCAGTGATAATAATGAACTGGCAGTGGGAATACGTTTCCACTGCTAGTGTTAATCCAAGCAGTGTAAACCACAACTATCCGGGGTAACAAATTATTCCCAACAATGTTAGAATCGATGCTCTAGGTTGTTTAGACCTTATCTAGGATTATCAATAAAGCACAAATAACAATGAACAATATATATATGCACAGCGGAATAATCAAACTATCATTGTTATTATTAAGGTTTCTTCGTCATCATCATGTGTTCTACAAAACACATTTACAGCCCCAATCCTAGACGATCAACTCTAAGACGGTTACAATCTAACAGGGATCAATGATCCTTGAGGCTAAACACTACAAGTCGACATCATCAAAACCCTAGGCATCCCACGCCTAGGTTTTCCCACACACACACACCTTTGGTGTTTTACATCTTGACACACTTAAACCTAATTCCCTGTATCTCTTTATATAACAAAGATACTAGGGTTACAAATGACTACAAGGTACTAGATAATAAATACTTCTTGGCCAAGTAGGTCCCTTGTCTTTCTTTGTCTTCAATAGTCATTCATCTTTCATGTACTTTGTCTTATCAACTTTAAATATAGTTCCCAAAAATCTTCCCCTAGTTGATAATTACAAAACCAAATAAGCACGAACAAATATGTCATGAAAGATAAACAAACTTCCCCTTACTTCATGCAATATCACCAAGAATCTTCAAGTTGCAACTTCCAAGTACTTCTTCCCCTTTTTGTCATAATCCAAATAGGGAATGTAAGCAGTAGAAACTTCCCCTTGAGTGATGCATGTAGATGGTTAAACATTGAACAATAAGCTTCCCCTAGAGAATATGTTTACCATCTCTTGAATCTTCAATTCTGTAAGCTCAGCTCCTTGTAATGATCACTTGTGAAGAAAATCAAATATAACGAATTTGTTGAAGAAGCAGAATATCCCAAACTTGTGTCTTATGTCTTGTACTATCCACGTGACGTCGAACTTATACCAAAACAAAAATATAAGTAGATCGCAACCTCTTGAAAAAATCCTCATCGTAAATGAGACACTGAGCACTACAATGTAACTCCTTTAAGTGATAGTTAACTAGGTCTTCATCCATCCACCCCTTGACCTATGAAAACTAGATTTTGCAAGTCTTCGTCAACATCCTTTAAGCACGAACAAGTTATCTACAAAGTGTTATACTCACTTTGAGATATGATAAGAACACAAACCTGTGAAACTCAACTACAACATCAAATTAGTGATAATCAACCTTCTTCGTAATCAATAATGCAATAAATCCAAATATGAGCTTTTTGCCATCCTTTAAGAACAAATAACCAAAATCCAAACACCATGTTTGACTTCCCCTCAAGTCCAAAACTCCTCGTGTGTGTGAACCAAAAACTCTTATATGTGTGACCAAAATCCCATGTGTGTGTCGCCAAAACTCCAATACATTCGTAAAACTTCCCCTCAAATACACTATGTTTCTTCTTTAGACCAGGTCCCCTAATGATACTTGTACCAATAAATAAATATGCCAATAACTGCCTCAATAAAAATACGCACATAATGTTTACTCAAAACAGACTCACCATGAATATTATATTCAACCAAGCATGACCATGCACTATCCATTATGAAACTTTAGTCAAAAGTAGCATGCTTCCTCTTGGTAGTGTAAACCTCATCGTACAGACTTAATACCAAACATGTGCATCTATGACAGCGTGATCACATAAGTAATATGTAACAGTAGATTTGATCATGATAATTCATAGCAGCAGGTACAAGTGAGTAGCATGAACCCAATAGTGAATAGCATCACTAATTATAAACGAGAGCAGTAGTAGGTCTAAACATGCAGTGGTAACATAATAACGTAGTAGTGGAAACGAGGTCTACTAGCAGTTGTTAACTAATACCACTAACAGTGGTAACGAGTAACGCTAGCCGTGGAAACAATAACAAGCAGTGGTTACCATTTAGCAGTGGAAACGCTCAAGCGTAGCAGTGGTAACGAGTATGAAGGCAGTGGTAACGAGTCTTCTAGCAGTGGATACAAAGTAGCAGATCTAGTATGTTAGAGCAGCAAGTACTTGCAACAAGTAACGCTAGCAGTAGACTCCTTTAGGTACGAGAAATAGATATGGAGTACGAGACAGCAGCAGTATAACACAATTAGTAGCAGCTCTAAAAATCAACTCATGAACAGCAACAACGTTAACCTGCTCCTACTTATTTGTTTTCTCTCACATGATTCCTCGGCAAAACAAATCTTCAATATGATAGATCACGTACCACTCAAAGTAAGCCATAAGCACCACCTCATTACCTTGTCAATTAAATTAATTGGCCTCAAATATAAGTACCAGGTAGACAAGTGGTACGAGATTTTGTCAAAAGTGAATGAATGAAAATATTAATGTACCGACCCATGTGAAGTATGTGACCAACCAGGTTAAGAAGTAAGCCCATCAATGATTAATAGTACGAGGTCAATCATTGTATCATTCAACAAATATTGACTAGGGTTTCAATCATAAACCCTAACAAACAAATTAACTTCAAAGCTGCTTCCTTCCAAGAATCATCGAGCATTAAAAGAATTTAGAGATATATTAGGGTTCATTATCAGTTGAAAACTGATTCACCATGACTAATATAGCTCTTTTAACCATGAAAAAGAATTTTAATGCACAAAGAACCCTAAGAATTCGACCTTGAAAAACTCATCAGCAGCCAACTTCGACAGTGAATAACTTTTGCATAAAAGCTCAGATCAACGATCCCTTTGGTGGAAAGTTAGATGAGTATATAGAGAACATCCACCTAAAATTTCAGCCCGATCTAACGGTTAACGAAAACGTTATACCTGTTTGAAAACTGACCTGCAGAAGCATTACGAAAATTTTTCAGAATCTAATTTTTCTTCTTTTCGCCATCTTCTTCGAGAAACCTTGTATATCCTAGATATCAAGAGCTAACCTGGCTCTGATACCACATGTTAGAATCGATGCTCTAGGTTGTTTAGACCTTATCTAGGATTATCAATAAAGCACAAATAACAATGAACAATATATATATATATATATATATATATATATATATATATATATATATATATATATATATATATATATATATATATATATATATATATATGCACAGCGGAATAATCAAACTATCATTGTTATTATTAAGGTTTCTTGGTCATCATCATGTGTTCTACAAAACACATTTACAGCCCAAATCCTAGACGATCAACTCTAAGACGGTTACAATCTAATAGGGATCAATGATCCTTGAGGCTAAACACTACAAGTCGACATCATCAAAACCCTAGGCATCCCACGCCTAGGTTTTCCCACACACACACACCTTTGGTGTTTTACATCTTGACACACTTAAACCTAATTCCCTGTATCTCTTTATATAACAAAGATACTAGGGTTACAAATGACTACAAGGGACTAGATAATAAATACTTCTTTGCCAAGTAGGTCCCTTATCTTTCTTTGTCTTCAATAGTCCTTCATCTTTCATGTACTTTGTCTTATCAACTTTAAATATAGTTCTCAACAATCCACAACACTTGTAGTCAACAAAGGATTTTTTACTCTACTTGATATGTGCAGAAAGATACCATGGCGCCTCTTCAGATTTAATCAGATAATTGTTTGGCCAAACCCAAAGTGTAATGCAAGATGATTCTTGATTACATTTGGTATATTTGAATTAAACTATATAACGAGAATCTAAATGGTTAAACTATATGGAATGAGTTAGGATCCATATCCATGGTTTAACGGTATCTAGAACAAAGGATGATTAAAGCAAGACATAAATGACCACGCTACCTAGAAAGATTTATGAAACTATATCTCAGACACTTTTAGTTAAATAGCGAGTGAGAGCGTTGCTAGACGTTTCCGTCATTGGTTTTTGTGCTATCTGCTACTCCAACTCTCAAGTGGGATCTGTTGGATTATGTGATTTGGACTAGCGTAAAAATGACTAAGAGTGTGTGAGCCTATTGGGGGCACACACGTGAAACACAAAGAATACGTGTATACGTTTAATACTTGAACTTGACCCATGTTTGACCTATTAATACTAGGTCTGATTACTCAATGATTAAAACCCATTGACTGGTTTCCAATGTGGGTCATTTGGAGTTGTTATGGGCTAGTAAGAGTTGTGTTCACATACTGAAAGTGGGTTAACTTAGTGACCAAGTTTAGAGCCCAAGAAAGATAGGGTTTTAAGGCTTTATATAACCCTTCACCCAAGTTCCTCTCGACACACACACTCTTTTTACAGCTTCATAGTACCGATTCCATCATCATTCTAACTAAATTAAAACCCTAATCCAATTTAGGTTTAGTGATTCGTTTGTCTCACTAGAAAACCTTAACTTGCATCTTATTGGTCAAAGTTTCATTCAAGGGTTTTGTGACACTAGTTCTTTGTTCATTCCTGGTCGATTAAAGTAGCAAAGAAGGGTGATTGGTGGTTGTTTTCTTGGGCATAAAAGGTGACTAATATATTCGGTACTCTTTACCTGATATCAGACAAAAGTGGTTTTGTTTCTCGGGTCTGTTTCATATCTCGGACAACACAGGAAAGGTTCTAGGGTTTGATTGGTTCGAGAGGTTCAAGTAATACAAACGTTGTTTTGTTAACGTTGCACAACTAACTTCATCAAGCGTATTCGTGTTAAATTATTTGTGTGAGCACTCGTAGAGGTGATGGTGTTGATCACTAAGTTTCTTTGTTTGATTACTTGCGGGTGACTACGAGGGTTAGTTTTTCTTGTTTCCTTTTATTCTCTATTGTTTATTAAGTACGTGTTAACTTGATTACATTAACTAGATCCATATTACGTTACGTACTCGTAGTGTTAATTGGTTAACTTGATTATAAAATCCCAACACAAGTTTCTTGCAATATTTGCAACTTTTGTTTGAATATTTTTCACAAGACTGTGATCGATGTTCTTTTTAATTATTATTGCTTGCTACGCACACCTCGATCAAAACTTCGGCCTCTTCTTGCAACCAGCCCTTTACCACTTTCTGGCTCAACATCATCATCATAGTTTTGCTTGGACAACAAAGTGAATTTTTAATCTTCAAATGATAGTGTTTCACGGTTGCCATATAGCATGATTTGTGTAAAGTGTTTATAAGAAGCAAATAAAGAGATAACTATTAATACGGCTTTGTCCTCATCATCAATGTCTACATCTATCAATGAGAATAGTATTAAATCCATCAAGATGGTCTTGAAGAGATGTACCTTGTTTCATATGAAAGATGTAAAGACAATCCTTCAATCGGAGTTTGTTCACAAGACTCTTTATAATGTAAAGAGATTCTAACTTGAGTAATAAAAGAGCCACGGTGGTCTCATGTATAACCTCCCGGAGAACTTCTCGAGTTAGAAAAAGTTGGATTGTGGCTAATGCCTTCTCATCTAATTCAAGCCATTCATCATTCCACATACCTTGTGGTTTGTGCGCCACACCTCTAAGGGCCTTCTTGTACCCATGATGCGTTAATACCGCTTGCATATGAAATTTACAAATATCAAACTAATCTTGCCATTAGACTTATTGAAATACAATTTGGTTACCATTGTGGCAACGTTCTGATACCACTTGTTGGACGTATTGAGCATGCACGGAAGCGAAGATTAAACCTAAACCAATAATCAACCAAACAAAGTAACGATAATAACAAACAAAGAACACAAACATTTATGTGGAAACCTTCAATTTAATGGGAGAAAAAACCACAGGCGACCACTACACAATCCACTATATCAAAATATAGTACAAACCTGGTTTGAAGTATGTAAAGGAGAACTAAATAATTCTCAAAAGGAACTCTTACAAACTAGGGATTAAATTGTTAAGGGGGTGTTGAAAGATTGTATGTATGTATTTTTGGAAGGACCGTAAAGGGCTCTATATAGAGAAGTAATCCTACAATAGCTAGGATACATTTACAAAATTGTTATGAGGGTATTAAAAGATTGTGTGTATGTATCTTTGGAAGGAATGTAAAGAGCTCTATATAGAAAAGTAATCCTAGAGTAGCTAGGATACAATTCCAAAGAATCTC
Organism: Chrysanthemum seticuspe; assembly: GCA_019973895.1. NCBI lineage: Eukaryota > Viridiplantae > Streptophyta > Magnoliopsida > Asterales > Asteraceae > Chrysanthemum > Chrysanthemum seticuspe. Next base: position 298,767,699 of record BPTQ01000009.1, on the reverse strand, counting down.
AGTAGCCATATATGGTCCAACATTATATTTATCCCAAGTAGGAATGAAACCCTGCTATTTTGGGACACGATTCCAACATAAATTAATGTTAATCACTTAATTGCCTATTTTAAAGTGCATGCAATTTCATTTTTTAAACTTATAAATGCGGCAAAATCAAGAGCAAGAATTCAAATATCGTAGAAGAGAGATGTCACAATGTAAGAAGGATGCAATGAAGAATTCGAGACATCGTTATTTCGATAACAAAGAGGCATGTGTAGTTCGTTTATCTTTTAGTATTTCATCCATATATCTAAGTAGTTAAGAAAAACCAAACATGAGAAAAAAATGAAATAAAGAAAACTTGCAATGGTGCAACTAAAGATTGTCTGAATAGCATAACAGAGATGGTGCAATAAAAAACTTAGTGAATCGAAACCTATCCAAATTAAAGGAAACCTCTTCAATGAGTCCTACAATAACATAAATTTTATTAGACTTGCGTATAAATAATCAATTTGAATCCATGCAATTTGTTTGTTTGGCGAAAATAAATGTTGCTATTGCTGATGTTGTTGCTGAAAAAGATTAAAATTGTAAGCTTTTTTTGTAGTAATGTTTGGCAAACGAGCTGTACTTTTAGATCAAAAGTTTAAAATAACATAATTTGTGAAAAATAATCTCCAGGATTTTTTAAAAACTAGTTTTAAAAACTTATTTTTTTAAAATAATCTACAATCTTTGTCACCAAAATAAAAATATTTTTCAACCAAAGCTTATTTTTCAATAAAATAATTTTGTATTTCAAAATTTACGGCACTACTTAAACTACCCTTCCCCAACTTAATAAAATATTATATTTAAAATTTAAATGTGACGATTGCTTATTTATTTACACAATTTTTAAAAAGAAAACTCTTACTTAATGGCTAATGTGATGAACCAATCATGTTATACTATATTTTCTTTTTTTTATTTTGACAATCAATAGTTCATTGCCATACGTACATTTGATTTTTTTTTTTTTTTTTTTTTTAAATTAATGTGGATGTATCATTTCTTTTATAAAATGACTCAATTAAAAATCGGTTGTACAAATGTCGCATTGTGAGGCCTTGGTATTTTTGAAACAAATTAATTAGAAAGAGGCTAAAAACTCTACTTTATAGGTATAAATGGAAAAAATATAATAATAAGTAAAATAAAATGTTTTAAAATATGTAGCTAGATATCTCGTAATTCATTGACAAATGTCTTTTTTAAAGTGTTTATCTCTACTACTTATAAATAGTGTATCTATTTTTTTGAAATTTGAATTATTAGGAATTTTGAGACTTAAATTAATATAGTTTGCCTATATTCTCCTAAATAACCTTTAAATTTAGCATTTTTTAAAACTTGGCAACTTAAATTATATCTTTTCTCAATCAATTTTAAACTTGATAACTTTTCAAAAATACACACTATATTAATTTTAAAAAACTACGCTTTGTATTTCCAAAAACACACGCTTTACATCAACGGTCGAACTAAAATAACGATTTCGCAAATATAATTATTTGCCGCTATACACTGTCTCTTTGCACGGGTATTCGTCTATTTATAGATAAAAGAGAGGTGTCATTCTATTAATTAGGGTTGTAAACGAATCGGAAGAACACAAGCAAAACCTTATTCATGTTCGTTCGTTTAATACTAACCAAGCAATTAAACGGACACGGACATTTAAACGGATGAATTTTGTTGTTCATGTTCGTTTATTAAAAAATGAGTTGTTCAAATTCATGTATGTTCGTTCATTAAGACACTAAATGACCCTTAACGAACATAAATGATTAAACCTAAATGAAAGTAGAAAAAGAACACAAACTTTATTAAATTATGTGTAATTTTCTATTTCATAAGTGTTGTTTTGTTTAAATAAACTAATTTGAAAATTATATAATTAAGAGATATGATATACAAATACATACAAAAATAAATGAACATTAACAAATGTTAATGAACGCATAGTCGGACGTTTTCAAAACATAAATGAACGAACGCGATTTTTGTTTTTGTTCGTTCATTTAACTAAACGAACATAAAATGTCGAACATAAATGAACTTTTGATCAAACGGTTCAGAAACGTTCATTCAAGTTTTAGTTCGGTTACATGCCTATAATTAAATCACTTATTTCAACTGATAAAAGGAACAACACGTACAACCACTTATCGACCGAGAGAAGTCAGCAGAAGCTCAACAAATCGGCGTCCTTCTCAAATATCATCATGTCTTGTCTATCCAAAGACACGTGAGCTTCAATGCCGCTGCTATTGGGAGTGTCCATCAGAATAATTACATTTTTTCTCTTTCCAGGGAGAGTTACTTTCACTGGCTTTCCCCACCCAAAATCAATAGAATATGCAGGAAATCCACACAAGCTAGAGTAAAAGTAATAGTGACACATTTTATTTGACATCTCCAAGATAGTGGCATCCGTTAGAGTGTCAGAAAAGATTCCAATTGCAGTTTCCAGATTTGTTATAGGTCGGAAAGCGGCCTTCCCTTTCCTCAGTTAGCCAATAGTCATATTTGGAGTGATTTCCTCACTTTGATTGCTTGTCGGAAATTCAATAGCCATGGAAAGATTTCCAATGCTTGTTTCAGGCAATTTTTGTATCAAACTGTTTCTCATATTCACTGTATAAATCATGCCAGTATCTGTTGTTCCCTATTCACTATCGTTTAAAAACAATTAAGTACTTAAAATAGTTTAACAGTGAATAATGACTGAAAGTAATGTAAGTAAAACACAAAAAGTAATTTTCAACATCATATTCTTATTAGAAATAAATCAAAAGAATACGTTACCCAAGTACTTGCGGAATAGTACTTGGGATTGAAATGACAAGGTTTGGGGTGACTCCTCTCTAAGCTCAGGCTAAGTCTGAGCACAACTCTTAGAACCCACTGAGCTAGCTCAAGGATAAAGTTGTATTTGGAGGAGTGAAAAGTTGGCTTGTGTGTATGTGTGTTTTTACAATTCACAAGCTTAAACTTTTCACTCTTCTTCTTATGCTATTTATACAAGTATGATATTTAACTTTAACCTAGAAGACAAAACATAGATCACAGCAAATACGAATATTGATGTATTCGGTTACTGTTTACCTTTCTATTTATAGTAGGCGGCGAGACTATTTCCTTTGACAGAGAATCGCCGCTTACTATAAATAGGAAGATATGATCTTCATAGATTGAGACTATGTATTAACTGGATAAACACTTGAGGGACTTAGTTTTATCTGGGTAAAACTTTCCCGCCTAGTCCAGCTCAATCTTCAGTCTTCAAAGCCTTCAGTCTCTTCCTTCGTTTGTCTTCAGTGTTTAATAGTTGGATAGGAGTCGTAGGGATTCAGTGAGTTATTGTCATCACTCACTGAATCCACCATCTTCTTCTTGACTTAGTCTTCACCCTTTAAGTTCCGCCTTGCAGAGTGGAGAGGCTCCTTCTTCGCCTCATACTAAGTGTCCTGAAGATAGCTCACTGAGAGACTATGCGCTCAGTGACCTGATTGTGTTTAACGGATTAAACACTTAGGTTATTTTCTATTCAAATCCTAGTTTAAGGGGTTTGGGTATTTACTGAACCCAACAGTCTCCCCCTATTTGGATATACAAATAGCCTAAGTGTTTGATCAGTGTAAGTGAGAAAAAAGGCTTCTTCTTACACTGAATGTACTAATGAATACAACAAGGAACATTTGAGTAATTTGACAAAACATACATATTTTATTGATCAGATTACATATTTCCTATCACTAGTACAAAAGGATAAAATGATGTCAGTCCAGATGGATACCCAGTGCTTCGAGCTTCACTTTTTTGGTGATGAGTGTTTCCCTGTCAGGATGGTCTCTTATCTTTGCATTCAGGTCTTGACAGAACCTGATGTTCGCTGGGGATTGGATCTGAGAGGCCACTGGGATATAGCTGATCATTGTAGCCACTCCTGCCTGATCGATATCACTCCACCTTTGGAAAGTTGGGTTCCCGTAGACATCAATGAAAAATAGCCCTCTTTCAGGCTTTTCAATCACTAAACAGTTCACAAATTTTACCCCCTAAGGCAGCTCTCTGTTGCATTCTAAGCCAGGCACTTTGATTTCAGGTTGGAACTCAACTCTTTTCCTTTTGCCAGTGGAAGCTTGTGGTTGAGATCCTTGAGGTGCAGTCAAGGCAGGCTGAATTCCCAGTTGGGCTGGTGCATTCCTCAGCCTTTCATATCTTTTACTGAGCATTTTCATCAGATCCTTGACCACCTTATTTTGCTTCTTTCCAATGATCGGACCAAGTTCATCAAGTTCAGTGATCCCAAAGTCACTGAATTTAAGGGATCATGAACCTCAAAGTGTCTTTTGTCATCCCCTCTGTAAACATTCATAGCCAATGGTTTGGTGTTGGGAATAATCTTGACATCAGTGATTTTTTCAGGAAGCCTTCGGCTGGTCATTGTCCAATTGTACTCCTCAATTCTGCTTTGCCTGAGAGCTTCAGTTTTCTTTCTCTTTTCTTCATACTGCTTTCTCATTGCAGCCATTTGAGCAGCCTGAGCATCTTTGAACTTTTGTCCTGCCTGACCCTTTGGGAGCTTGCTTGCATCTAATCCCATGTTCTCAGCTTCTTCGGCGACAACCTTTGCCAGTGCTTCTTTGTCTTCTTATCATCCTCAACTTGTTTCAATTTCCTTTCTTCTTTAGCAAGGTGTTTGGTTAGCTGTTGAGGAGTGAAGAGGTATTCAGTGTCACTGATTTTATAGGGAATCTTCTCAGGCTCAGTTGTTGTCAATATGCCTTTGCCTTTGTCCTGGCCTGAGGAAGAAGATGAAACCAAGGGTGGTGTTGTGACTGTTAGTGTTGTTGTTGATGTTTGTGGTGGTAGAGATGAGATGGGTATTGCTGAGACTGGTGCAGATGATGTGGGAGCTACTGAGACTGGTGGTGTTTGCTCCCCCTCAGTGTGAAGAGGAGTTTCTTCAGCAGTATTCTCCCCCTCAACTGTTGCCGGAGCTTCAGTGAGGGCAAGAGTTGGTGCTGGTGCTGAGGGGGACTGAGCAGCTTGACCCTTGAAGGCCTGATAGATTTCAGTCATCATAGCCTTAATCTCTGTAGTATCGGCCTGAATACCAGTGACCTTTTCATCCAAGTTAGCTTGAGAAAGCTCCAAGGCATTCATCCGGGGACCAATATTCCAGGCCAGGGAGGAGGATGCCTAAGCCATGGTCGTCACCTGTGTATTCAAAGAGTCCATTATAGCTTGAAGAGACTGGACTGAGGATGGAAGACCCTGAACATTTGCAGACTTGAGCAGATCTAGCAGTTCATTAAGGTTTGAGGATTGTTTCAAGTATGCCTCATTAGTCTTTAGCACTTGAGAGTTAAGTGCTGGATCTTCTTTGACAAACTTCCTGATTTCATCAATCTTTGTGCCTACAGTCTGAAGGTGCCTTAAGAAGTTGGCCATATTTTCATTCAGTACGAAGAGTCTGTCATACATCAAGTCCCTGTGCTCATGAACATTTTCATCGAAGCCCTGTACCTCTGCCTTTAGATCAGCATAACTTGCAGCAGCCTCAGTATGTTGTTCCCACAATGTTTTAGTAACCCCTGAGTATAGCTTCCTTGAAGCCCTGGTGATCCACTGAGCCAACTGCCTTTCAGTGAGGGGAAGAACATTGTCAAACTCTTTGAATTCATCAGAGCTTGAGGAGGATTCAGAAGCCTGATCATCATGTTGGAATGGGGATTCAGTATGCTCCTGTGGATCAGGCTGAGGCTCTTGTTCAGATTGAACCTCAGCGTCCGCTTCATCCCCTGCTGGTAAAATTTCTTCATCACTTTCAGCAAGGTCATCATCAGATTTTAGCAACTCAGTAACCTCAGCAACTGTTAACAAGGGAGTGGGAATGGGTTCCATATCAGCGGGTGGTATTGATCCCTCTGAGTCTTTGTCCCCCGTGGACCCCTCGGACTCTGGTGGGAGTTTCCCAGCGTCTTCTCGGGAGTCAGGATTGGTTTTGGGTTCCATATCGGCGGGTTGTTCCTTTCCCTCCGAGTCTTTGTCCCCCATTGACCCCTAAGACACTGATGGGTTTTTCCCAGTGCCTTTAGCAGAGTCAGTGATTGTTGTATCCCTATCAGTGGGTTGTTTGTTTCCCCCTGAGTCTTTGGGATCGATCAGTGTGCCCTCAGACAAAGGCTTTGATTTGCTAATGTCCTCACCAGGCGTAGTGGAAGGCGTTCCCCTACCAGCGGGTTGTTTGTTTCCCTCTGGATCTTGGGGAGTAGTAGGTGTGACCAAGGGTACTGACTGTGATGTATCAGTGTCCTTCGTTGTCACGGGGGTGGTTGTTGCCTGGTCAGTGGGTGTCTGTTTAGTCTCAGGCTTTTTGTGCCTCTTAGGCTGTGCTCCTGAAGCCTCAGGGCCCTGAGACTTTGGTTTAGTCTTAGTCCCAGTCTGAGACTTCCCCTTTCTCTTTTTAGGAGCAGGGTTTGGAGACACTGATCCCTCCTGGTTGTTTACAGCAACCATATGGGCCGTCAATTCAATAGGAGTGACAAGGGATGGGTCCTTTTGAAAATTTGATGGACTCAGGATGCCAGGTAAATTTCCAAATTTTTCATCCTGACTATAATGGGATCCCAGTAACGATTGCAAAGCACAAGAGACAAACCTAGGATACGAAACGTACTTCGTCCTAGTTTTGCTTTGTAGCTTCGTTACGAGATCACTGTAAATGATCTCCCCTATGTCGACAGTGACCCCGTTCATCAAGCAGTATGCCATCATCAACTGAATAGAGTTAGCTTGTTCAGTGGATGAGTGGTTCCCGCCGAGGACCTGAATCACAAAAGTGGAGAGGATCCTCCAAGCCACGGGGAATGAGCTTTTAGTGACTGGGGTCTTGTCCAAACAAGTTGGATCTAAAACGATTTGTTTTAACCCATCCTTCACTGTGGAGGGTTCAGGATGGGCGACATAAACACCTTTGTTATAATCTAACCCTGTTGAAGTGCAAAACGTTTTGTAATCCAGGGTGAATTGTTTCCCCCCATTAAGACTGAACCTGATGAGATACTCCCTGAGAGGTCTAAGGTTATTCTCATCAGTAGAAGTTGTCGGGTCAAAGGCTCTAGCTGTAGCCCAAAACTCCCTGAGGTAGTTTGGGTACAGTACTGAGGGACATTTTTCAAAGGCCGTTTTGAGTGGGCAGTTGAATAAAAAATTTATAATGTCTTTATAGGTTGGGACATTTTCAGGATATTCAAAATTTCCTATGACATTATTTGTTTTAAATTCAACGTTAGTAAGATCCCCTACCCACTGAGAAGCAAACTGGAGAGATTGTGTTCTAGCCATTTCCATTAACGAAGATTTTAGGGTTTAAAAAATGTTTTGACTAGAACAATCAAAGTATTTAGATCTCTTAAAGTTTGTGATGAAAAACTTTTGTAAATGTTTACAAGGAGGGTTTGCCAAAAGAGGTTTTAAAGATATTGAGAACACACAAATATTTCTGGATTTGAGAAAGAATTTTGACAGAGTTTAGTTGCAGAAAATATTTTGTGTGTTTTTTTGTGGTTTTTGAAGAGGGTATTTATAGAGTAGCGAGAGGGGTGGTTTTTGTATAAGTGTGGATATGTAAAGACCATTTTTGAAATCGTTTGATATTCCGCATTTAATGCTACCCACCACATCACGCAGTAAAATCCCGTCTTTCAAGGAAAACAGTTGCAGTGCACAGTAAAAGTGCACTTTAGCAGTAATAAAATATCCATGGGATATTTTATGTGAGAGAAGGCATTTAATGCCAAGTGGGGTGAGGTAAATGATGATACTCCTGACAGTAAGACATGTATTCCTATATTAAGTTGGTGGGATTACCAACCTAGGACATTTAAGTAACTAATACTTGGAGCATTTAGTTACTCATTCAATGCTTTCTGTCAGAGACCCTGAGTGAGTCTTACTCATTCAGTGAGAGGTTTGTTTTGGATGTTCAGGGAGGATGAACCATTTCATAGAACTTACTGAGATTGGTTTTCAGATACCTGACTTTCAATGTCAAGCATTCCCAATTCAGCTTTCAGTCTCCTGAAGGTAGGTTCATCCAAGGGTTTTGTGAAGATATCAGCCAGTTGATATTCAGTAGGGATGAAATGAAGTTCAATGTCTCCCTTCATTATGTGATCCCTGATGAAGTGATATCTGATATCAATGTGTTTGGTTCTTTGGTGGAGGACAGGGTTGTTGGAGATTGCAATAGCACTGGTGTTGTCACAGAAGATGGGTACCATTTTGTAATGGATGTCATAGTCACTGAGTTGACTTTTCATCCATAATACATTGGCACAACATCCAGCTGCAGCTACATATTCAGCTTCAGCTGAGGACATAGCTACTGATTGTTGCTTTTTAGCACTCCAACAAATTAGTTTTCCTCCAAGAAATTGACAGGACCCTGAGGTACTTTTTCTGTCCATGTTGCAGCCAGCATAATCAGAATCAGAGTAACCCTTGAGATCAAATCCTGAGCACTTTGGATAATAAAGTCCAAGGCTTGGGGTTCTCTTCAGGTACCTGAGTATTCTTTTGGCTGCAGTGAGATGGGATTCTTTAGGATTGGACTGATATCTTGCTATTAGACAGACTGAGAATTGGATATCTGGTCTAGAAGCAGTTAGATACATCAGTGAGCCAACAATCCCTCTGAAATAAGTTTGATTGACTGATTTGCCAGTGAGATCAGGTCCAAGGTTGTTAGGTGGGACCATTGGAGTCTTTACTGAGGCACAGTCAGATATCTCATATTTCTTCAAGAGATTTCTGGTGTATTTCTCTTGACTGATGGATATTCCTTTATCAGTTTGCCTGATTTGTAGTCCAAGAAAGTATGTGAGTTCCCCCATCATGCTTATTTCAAACTTCTTTGTCATCAGTTTTTCAAACTGTTTGCAAAGTTTGTAGTTTGTTGAGCCCAAGATGATGTCATCAACATACACTTGGACTAGTATCACATCTTGTTGAGTTCTATAGACAAACAGTGTGTTGTCTATCTTTCCTCTGACAAACTTGTTTTGTATCAGGAAGGCTGAGAGAGCTTCATACCATGCCCTGGGAGCTTGTTTAAGTCCATAGAGGGCCTTCTCAAGTTTGCAGACATAGTCAGGGATTCACTGCTTTCAAAGGCTGGAGGTTGTTGAACATATACATCTTCCTTGAGATCACCATTTAAGAATGCACTTTTAACATCCATTTGGTAGACCCTGAAGTTCATGTATGTTGCATATGCAAGAAAAATCCTGATGGCTTCCATTCTTGCAACAGGAGCAAATGTTTCATCATAGTCAATGCCTTCTTATTGACTGTAACCTTTGGCTACAAGTCTGGCTTTGTTTTTAATGACAGTGCCGTTTTCATCAGTTTTGTTTATGAAAACCCACTTCATTCCTATGACTACTACATCCTGAGGACATTTGATCAAGGTCATGACCTTGTTTTTTATCAAACTGGTGCAGTTCTTCTTGCATAGCCTGAACCCAACTTGGGTATTTTAGAGCCTCAGTGACACTTTTGGGTTCTATTTCTGATAGGTAATTAGCATATAGACATTCATTGGCTGAAGCTGCAGTTAAGTTAGCAGCCATGCTTCTAGTGAGCATGCCTTCAGTGGGTTCACTAATAATGTTTACAAGCTCAATGTCCTGAGTTCTTGTCCACTTACTTTGTGGTCTAGGATCTGAGCTTGAAGAAGCCACTGGTGACATAGGGGTGAGTTCTGGTATTTGAGCCATAGTATCATCAAGAGCATCTGTTGAGATGTTTTGTTCAGGTTGGGTTTCATGAATCACAGGGTCCTGAACATTTGGTTCAGTGTTACCTATCCCATCAGGGACTGATTGGTTATCAATGAATTCACTGATGGTTGGTTGTGACAGATTGTGAGGTAAGACATAATATGAGATGTCAGCATCAGCTTGGTATGAGGAATTGATTTCAGTGTTAAACTCATCAGGAGGATATCTTGAAGAGTTATCAATTCCTATCTCCTCAACTGAGGTGTTGGAGAACCTAATGCTTTCGACACTTTCATCAAAGGTGACATGAAAGGTTTCCTCAACTTGTTGTCTCCTTGTGTTAAATACCCTGAAGGCTTTGGAGATCAGTGAGTAACCTAGAAAGTATCCATCATCAGCTTTAGCATCAAACTTGCCTAGATGATCCTTGTGATTATGAATAAACACAGGACATCCAAATACATGAAAGTAGCTGATATTAGGAAGTCTACCTTTGAATATCTCATATGGGGTTTTATTATGTCTTTTGACAATGATTGACCTGTTTTGAGTGTAACAGGCTGTTTTAACTGCTTCAGTCCAGAAATGCTTTGAGAGGGCTGAGCCATTTAACATGGTTCTTGCAGCCTCAATGAGAGTTCTGTTTTTTCTCTCAGCTACCCCATTTTGTTCAGGGGTATAAGGAGATGAGAAATTTTGGGAAATTCCCTTTTCATCACAGAAACTCTCAAGCTCAGCATTTCTAAATTCAGTACCATTGTCAGTTTTGATTTGTTTTACTGTAATGTCATTTTGGTTTTCAATGTTCCTGATGAATGAGATTATAGTATCAGCTGCCTGACTCTTTTTGCAAAGAAAGTATACCCAAGTGTACCTTGAAAACTCGTCGACAATGACGAGTGTATACTTCTCATGCTGGATTGATCTAGGACTAACTGGTCCAAAGAGATCCATATGCAAGAGGTGAAGGCAGCTTTTGATGGAGAAGTTTTGCTTGGTTTTGAAGGATGCTCTTTGATGTTTTCCTTTTTCACAGGCTGAGCATGGTTTATCTTTTGCCAAAACCAGTGATGGTAAGCCAAGGACCTTGTTTTGTTTTGACAAGTTGTTGATGTTTTTAAAGTTTAAGTTTGAGAGTCTCTTGTGCCACAGCCAGTTGATGGTTTCAGTGGCTTTGGCAAAGAGACAAGTTCCATCTTTAGAGAGTGTTGACATGTCTAAGACATAAACATCATCTCTCCTAGGAGCAATCAACACAACTTCCTTGTTGGCATTAAAAATGGTACCTTGTTTGTCATTGAATTGGACAATGTACTTTGCATCACATAGCTGACTGACACTGATGAGATTGTATTTGAGACCATTGACATAAGCTATTCTAGAGAAAACTATTCCATTGCAGTTTACTGAACCATAACCTTCAGTGGGACATGATGAATTATCACCAAACACTACCTTTGGTCCTGGTTCTTTTACAAACTTGTGCAGATATTCCTTTACACCAGTCATGCTTCTTGAGCATCCACTGTCCAGATGCCAGATAGGCTCCCTGGCATGCCTCTGCACAATTAGTAAACTGAATTAGTTTCTCTTCGTGACCCACTTACTAGTGGGCTTGGGTCTCATGGTCTCTTTGAATTGAGCAATCGATTCATGGTCAGTGGTGGAATGCATTGTGCTACCACAGGTTTTGCATTTAGATACTGAGGAAGACTCAGTGGATTTGGGTTGCTTTGAGCTTCTCCTTGCCTGGATGACACTGTCATGCTGGGATGTCTTATGAGCTGTGTTACCGAAAATATCATAGCATGTGTTCATAAGACAATCATCAGGACGATGATCATTAAAGCCACAGTATGGGCAGTTAGGAAAAGGTTTAGCTTTTTGCTTTTGAGCAGGCTTGGATGTGGAAGCATACTGATGACCAACATTGGTATAGTTTGCTTTGGGAGAACTTACATATTGTAAGTGGTCAGCAGTGCTGTGATCATCCTTTTTGCAGGTCATAAAAAAAAGGATTCTATAACAGTTATCAGTGGTATGACTGGTATAGTGGCACATATCACATTTCTGCTTGTTTTTGGTGGTGGCTTTTGACTTTGAGGAACTGGAGGAAGCTGACTTTGTCTCTTTGATTGATTCAGGGACCTTTTCAATGGATTCCATTTTGTCAGTTAGCTTCCTTACAAGTTCAGTCAGTTGCTGAATTTGGTCAGCTTCAGTGGGGACTGAGGATGTGGAAGTATCAGTGGGGGTAGATTCTTGTTGAGTTGGTTTTGATTGTCTTTTTAAAATGGTTCTACCAAGTCCAGACCTTTCTTTGGGAGAGTGAGGATTGTATTCTAATGGAGTAAGCTCAGAGCAAGGATCAGCACCCTGAAGAGGTTCCAAAGGAGGAAGTGGTGCTAGAGATTCATCTTCAGACTCAGAGATGTGTTCAGTGCTACTAGACACATCAGGGAGTCCAAGTATGCTCTTTAGAGCTTGACTTTCAGGCTCTAGAATTTTCCCAGAGTCAAAGTTGGGAAGCTTACTCTCAGGATTAAGTCTTTCTATCCAGTCACTGGCTTGGGAATAGTCAACATACTGGTAATCATGCCACCAGACACAAATGGTTTGGGACTCTGGTCTTTGTTGCGAGAGTCAGTGAGATGGTGTTCACCTATGACTCTCTTTTTGCTACTGGGGGCACCCACAGCATCAAAGACCCTTGGATTCTTAGCAGTCCATCCTTCAATGATATCTTTTTCCCTTTTTAGTTCATCTTGAAGAGCCTGATTTCTTTTGACTAGTTTAGTGTTTTGAATTTGTAAAGTGACAGCCTCAAGCTTAGCTTGTTTAAACAGAAGTAATTCATCTCTACACTTATTCAATTCAAAACCTAACTTGTTGAACTTAGAAAAAAGATTTAATCGCTGCTCTTCTACAAACTTAAGGTCAACATTGATATAGTTCATATAAGACTGCCAATCAGAGTCATCATCCATAGAAAGTAGAATATTTACCTTCTTCATTGTGATGTTAACCCGTTCTCCATTTCTGGCATGATTCTTTCCAACAGCTAGCTTGTCTTCCTCTGAGAGGGCCATCAGTGTGCTGACATGCACCATTTCGTCATCTGATGAGACTGGCTCTTCATCCCAGTCGAAGGTTTCAGCGACAAGACCTTTGTTTTTACCCTGCACAGATTGAACACTTTTTGGTTCTAAGGGACTGGCCTCAAGCAATGCAAGCTTAGCTTTGATTTTCCTGTACTTAGCTTCAAAATCTATTGTTTTGTTATGGTCAGATTTATTTTGAAAGTTTTGATGAGACTGATAGATTTTAGGTTCAAATTTGGTAAAGCCTGAGGAATGATTTGAGCTTGATGGTCTGTAAGAGGGTTCAGAAATTGTTTTTGAAAAACAGTCCTTTGCTAAATGACCTCTTTTGTGACACTTAAAGCATTCAGTGTCCTCATTTGCTTTAGCAGTTGAAAAACCTTTGTTTCTTTTAATAAACCTTCGAGAGTTTGCAAGGAGTGCCCTTTCCTGAAATTCAACGTTCAGATCATTTAGGTACTCCTCACATGATCTCTCATCAGGCTCGTCATCAGAGTTTTCTTGAAAATCTTGAACCACATTGTTAGAAAAGAAAGCAGTTGACATAGGTGCGGTGGTGGTCAGGGACATCTTGACATCCTGAGACTTCTTTAAGTCAGGGTATCGTCTGTTGATGAGGTTTTCCTCATAGACAAATTTCCCATAAATTTCAGGAAGATCAAGGTTTTGGATATGATTTGCATTTCTAAGTCCCTGAGAGAAGTTTAACCACTTCTCAGGAAGACAATTGACAAAACCTACATTAATCTCATGTTTGGACAACTTAACACCATCATTAGCCAGTTCATTTAAAAGGGTTTTGTAACGGGTGTAAGTTTGAGAGAGTGTTTCTGAGTCCCTAGCCCTGAAGGTATTGTACTCAAGTTTCAGGTCCATTATCCTGTTTTCCTTGGTATCAGATGGGCCTTCATGGCTATGGACTAGGTCATCCCAGGTTTTTTTAGCTGTATTACAGCTTATAACTGACTCCATTATATCATCAGGAAGGCAAGATATGATGATACTTTTGAGTCTTTGGTCCTGGTTGACCACTCTCCTTTCATCCTGGGTCCACTGAGCTTCAGGCTTGGGCAAACCTTCAGCAGTCTTTGGGACAAATGGACCTTCATTTATACACTTGATATAATAAGGTTCCATCCCAATCAAATAGCAAAGCATACGCTTTTTCCATTTGTTGAATTTGCCAACTTCAAGTCTTCGGGCAACAGCTGAAAAAGCTCCACCCTTTTTATCGACTAGTTGGGGTACATCAGTTTCAGCCATAGAGATCCTGATTTAAAAACAATTTAGAGCGGCTTAAGGTTTTATAAAAAGTTTTATAATCAGCCTTGCTCTGATACCACTTGTTGTTCCCTATTCACTATCGTTTAAAAACAATTAAGTACTTAAAACAATTTAACAGTGAATAATGACTGAAATTAATGTAAGTAAAACACACAAAGTAATTTTCAACATCATATTCTTATTAGAAATAAATCAAAAGAATACGTTACCCAAGTACTTGCGGAATAGTACTTGGGATTGAAATGACAAGGTTTGGGGTGACTCATCTCTAAGCTCAGTCTAAGTCTGAGCACAACTCTTAGAACCCACTGAGCTAGCTCAAGGATAAAGTTGTATTTGGAGGAGTGAAAAGTTGGCTTGTGTGTATGTTTGTTTTTACAATTCACAAGCTTAAACTTTTCACTCTTCTTCTTATGCTATTTATACAAGTATGATATTTAACTTTAACCTAGAAGACAAAAACATAGATCACAGCAAACACGAATATTGATGTATTCGGTTACTGTTCACCTTTCTATTTATAGTAGGCGGCGAGACTATTTCCTTTGACAGAGAATCGCCACTTACTATAAATGGGAAGATATGATCTTCATAGATTGAGACTATGTATTAACTGGATAAACACTTGAGGGACTTAGTTTTATCTGGGTAAAACTTTTGCGCCTAGTCCAGCTCAATCTTCAGTCTTCAAAGCCTTCAGTCTCTTCCTTCATTTGTCTTCAGTGTTTAACAGTTGGATAGGAGTCGTAGGGATTCAGTGAGTTATTGTCATCACTCACTGAATCCACCATATTCTTCTTGACTTAGTCTTCACCCTTTAAGTTCCGCCTTGCAGAGTGGAGAGGTTCCGTCTTCGCCTCATACTAAGTGTCCTGAAGATAGCTCACTGAGAGACTATGCGCTCAGTGACCTGATTGTGTTTAACGGATTAAACACTTAGGTTATTTTCTATTCAAATCCTAGAGAATACAAATCTTAGGATTGCTAGTGAATTAATATGGACCTTTATTAATGTATCCCGAAGGATAGAGGATACTATATTAGATAATGTTTCTTGTGTGTTTATGCTATTTCTTAAATTAAAGCTAATAAGTATCTACTGCAATTAGTATACAGTTAAGTTGTGGCATGGGTGGCCTTTGACTCCAATATGTATCTAACAGAGTCTACAAATTATGAGCTTGTGGTAATTCACATATCAGGAGTATACAAGATGTTCTATCAATGTTCTTTTTTAATAAAAAGCTATACCTTATGTATTTTGTAGATGTGTTTATATGTTTGATTTTTTTTATAGGAATGGGTGAAATACGAAATTTTACTCCCGATCAATACAAGTTTTTTTTGGACTCATGTATCGAGGAAGTGAATAGGGTAGATGCTAAGGGTAATAGCCTACATATTGAGTCGTGGGTGATAGTCGGAAAAAAAATGAAGGAAGCATTTGGCCTAACGACCACCCAAAAACAATTAAAAAATAAGTTTGATTACTACAAATCAAAACATCACGTTCATGCTTATTTAAGAGGAAAAACAGGAAATATTTTCAACGCAGACACAAATACATTCAACCTAACGGATGAAGAGTGGAAAGCTTTAAACAAGGTGGGTTCACGAATACTTTGAACGTAATTTTTACATACATATAATATAATAATGACAACGTTAATAATTTATACTTTCTTTGTGAATTTTGTTTAGAAATTTCCGAAAGCGAGTAGTTTGAAAAAGAGCCCATTGCTACATTATGATTTATGTGATTACCTATTTGCAAAGTGTGTCGCATCCGGTCCTATTCGTCGACCCGTTGCTGAACGAAGACCCTCTTCTCAAAATTCTCGTGTCAAATTAATTGAAGTTGAGGATGGTTCTGTTCATCGACCCGTTGTTCAAGGAAGGTCTTCTTCTCAAAATTCTGGTGTCAAAGTTGTTGAAGTTGAGGAGGACGTGAATAATTTGAATGAAGATGGTGGTTCTTTTGCAGCTAGCGAGCATAGAAACTTTGATGCGGGTTATGACTCTAGTTTTGAAGGTGGTTCTTCTAAAGAACCAAATGTTGCACGAGTCAGGAAAAAGAAAAGGAGTAAAAAGGATTCGGAGTTGTGTGAATTGGAAGAAAATATGAAGAATGCCATTTCCAAAATTGTTGTTCAAGAAAACCTAGGTCCTACTATGGAGGAGTGTCATGAGAAGTTGAAGAATTTGAGGTTGCAATCTGAAGATCCAATTTATTTGGCGGCACTTGGAGTATTTTGTCAGTCAAAGAGCCATAGGGAGGCATGGATGCTATTACCGTCAGAACCAAATGTCTTAAAGAAATGGATTCATATGATGGCACGTCAAATTGGTATTTTGAAGTAGTATTGTTGAACTATTAGGAGTTTGTCGTATTTGGTGTGTTTTATCTTGAACTATTAGGATTTTGTCGTATTTGGTACTTTGTTATGTTGAACTATTAGGATTTTATCGTATTTGGTACTATTTTGAACTATTTGGTGTTAGTTTTATTCGGTACTTTACGATGTTAAATTGTTTGATTTATTGTTATTTGGGTTTGATGTTAATTTATTTGGTGTTTGTTTTTATTTGGTAATAATCCTAAATCCATTTGGTATGTATTGTTTGTATAGGTTAAATGGATGTTGCCCAAAAACTTGCGTTCATCTATATTGTTTACTTTTATTTTAAGTATTTTCGGCGAAGTTTAAGGAAACGTAAGCGGGATAATACTTCTACACTGTCCGGGCATCAATATACTCAGGATCTTTTTCAAGGAAATAATTTACAATGTACGGAGTTGATACGGATGTCTCGTGACTCGTTTGTTCGACTATGTAACCATTTTAAAGAAAAAAATTGGTTAAAAGATAGCAAACATATATCGGTTGAGGAGAAGATGTTTATCTTCCTTATGGTAATTGGTCACAATGAACGATTTTCTGTTATGAAGCGTAGGTTTCAACACTCGAAGGAAACGATTCATAAGTGCTTTCATGAAGTATTAGCTCAAATGTTGGTATTTGCCGAAGAAGTTATAAGACCGACAACATTTAATCCAAATCCTAACATTCCAGGAAACAATAGAAGGGAGCGTCGAATGTTTAAGGTAAATGTCAAATTTATAACTAGTGTGTCTCTTGGTTTGATTTTATTTTAACAATTTGTTGTTCTAAATTAGGGAGCCGTTGGTGCACTTGATGGAACCCTCATACATGTTGTTGTTCCATCTCATAAACAGAATGTATACAGAGCAAGAGGAAGAGGCGATTGTTATCAAAATGTTTTGGAAATTTGTGATTTCAACATGATCTTCACGTACATTGTCGCTGGATGGGAAGGTACGGCACACGATGCGAGAATACTAAATGAAGCTTTAGTAGATCCAGTTTTTGAGTTTCCGATCCCCCCTTAGGTATTTAAGTTTGGAATCGTAATATATATGAAAACTTAGATATCAAAACATCCAAAAATTAATGTTTGTTTTTTTACAGATAAATATTATCTATGTGATGCTGCCTATAAGCACACGCGTGAGTTTATGGCTCCATAACGCAATGTCCGGTATTGGTTAGGAGACTTTCGTCGGAAACGTGCAATGAGCAGTAAAGAAAAATTCAATCACGCTCATGCAAAACTTCGGAACGTAATTGAGCGGGCATTTGGAGTCTTAAAAGCGCGTTTTCCAATCTTGAAGAGTATGCCCAAATTTTCTTTGGTAACACAAAGAGATATTACTATTTCATGTTTTGCTATTCATAATTTTATTCGAAAAGAGGGTCTAGATGATGATTTGTTCTCTCAATACGATCAAAGTGACGTACATGATAACGAAAATGTACATGATGATAATGACGGTGATGTTGAAGTTGTTCAACCAATTGGGAGTGACGCGGATCAACAATACATGATTAACTTACGAGATCAAATCGCGGCACAACTTATGCAAAGCTAGGTTTTAAATTATTTGGTATTGGTTAAGTTACTTAATTGTTGTTTCATTGCGTTAAGCTTATGTTTTATTTTAAGACGATGATTTATGTAATAGTTTTTATTATGTTAAACTTTGGATATGTATTAAGATAATTTATTTAATGATTTATATTGTGTTAAATCTATGATAAAAATATTTTGTTTCAAGTTTATACTATCTACTTATTAATCGTATTTGCAATAGTTTAATATATACTTAAAAAAAGGAAAATTAAAACCATTCAGACAATTATAAAAAAACAAACAACACATTTTCATTCAGATTCAGACATTATAGCCACATCTTACTAGTAAGATGTGGTAGTCAGATTCAGACATAAAACATCTAAATGAAACAAACACACCCTTAGTGTGTACTCTCCGGGTTAGTTTTCCGAATAATACTCTCTAAATTTGTTCTTTCCGAGTTTCTCTCCGAATCTCCCAAGCTTTTCGAGTTTCACATTTCTTCGAATTTCAAGATATTAGACAAAAAATTTGACTATTTTGCGGCAAAACTTTAAACCATCATAACTTTTGAACCGTAACTCTGTATCAGCGATACACCTGTCAAAGCGACCGTCAAAATGATTTTAAGTGTTCGTTTCTGCAATTTATTTTTTAAACCAATTTAATGCGATGAATAAGAAATGTAACGTAGTCAATGAATTATCAAATATATTATATTAATACGAGTCTTGTATTAGGTAAGAGACAATAAGACAAGTCCTCACCTCTTATTGAGTAAGATGACATATGTCTGACCAGGTCTTGCTTAAAAGATAAAAACAAACAACACAATGTTTCACTGCCTCTAACTCAGTAAGAGGCTAGCAATACATTTATAAAAAAAAAAATTCAAACACACCCTTAATGTTTTAGTTGTTTTACCCTCTGAACCAGACGGTGAAGTTGTTTTATGGAAAGGGTGTCAAACACGTGCCTCGAATCTTTAGTGTTTCATTGTTGATTTTCGTTGGTGATCTAGTAAGCCTTTTAACTATATATATATATATATATATATATATATATATATATATATATATATATATATATTTAATATTTGTTTATAAGTGTCTGTCTTTCTATCCCATTATGTTTGTACTTATTTTTTTCCTTTATTTATTTGCCATTAATTTTTATTTATTGTAATTTATATTTTATTTAAAAGTGTAACCCATTCTTTACACTCATGACAAACGTTAGTAAGATAAATCGCGTAAAACCACTGTTAAAGAGATAAGGCGATACGACTTAAACATGTTACATTCGTTGTACGTTGCATGTCTCCTAAATATAAGACTACCATCATGAGACAAATGGTTGGAGCATATACCAACTAATTCAATGTTTGTGTTTGGTTTAGCTTGTTTACATATACATGCTTGAAAACTAAAATGTATAACAAGTGAAACTAAAATTCATGGGAAATAACCGAGATCGACCTGCCGGCCTGGTTTTATTAAAAGTAACATAGTTTTATCAAATATTTTTACGCTCATCAATTTTTCTTGATTGTATATTGGCAAGCTTCGAAACCTATCTTCCTTGGTACCTAGGTATACATCGATTTCTAAGTTTTTTTTTTAAATGAATAGTAATTTAATACTACTTTCACTTAGTCTACCTTCTCAGCTTAATGTAATATTATCATTATCATATATACTAAAAGGCAAGACATGTGGTCTTTGCATGACACGTGTCCCAACATTAAATGCTAAGTTTCGCAAGTTGGCAAAAATAGCCCCTGAGGTTTAGGTGTCGTCGCAAAGTAAGTCCTTCGCAAGTTGGCAAAAATAGCCCCTGAGGTTTAAGTGTTGCTGCAAAGTAAGTCCTTTATAGCAATTTGGCAAAAATAGTCCCTATCTAAATTCACGTCTACAAAAGCAATCCCACTGCATCGCGCGGGTTTCATCACTCGTTATATTTAAAATTTAAAAGTGACGATTTCTTATTTATTGCTAATTGACCTTCCCTAAACAACATAGATACTATATATTTTAAATGGAAATTATAAAATGGGACACTACAAGATAATAGACCTACAGTGACTTAGGGGCCGTTTGGTTAGAGAATTTGAAATTCCAGAATTTTAAATTCTAGAAAATTTAAATTCTTGAGAATTTAAAATTCCGGAATTTAAAATACCTTCGCATGTTTGGTTGACAGAAATTTATAAATATATTTTTTATTTTTTTAATATAAATTTCATAAATGTTCTATTTAAAAGTTTATAAAAGTTTATAAAAATTTATAAAAAAAGTTTATAAAAAATTTATAAAAAGTTTATAAAAAACTTTAAAAAAATCATAAAATATTTATAAAAAATTTATAATAAAATTTTATAAAAAAAGTTATAAAAAAAAGTTATAAAAAATTTATAAAAAATTAAAAAAAAAATTATAAATAAAGTTTATAAAAAAGTTTATAAAAAAAGTTTATAAAAAGTTTATAAAAAAAATTTATAAAAAATTTATAAAAAAACTTTATAAAAAATTATAAAAAAAATTTTGTAAAAAATTTATAAAAAAAGTTTATAAAAAATTAAGAAAAAAAGTTTATAAATTTTTTTTCATAAATATTCTATTTAAAAGTAAAAAAAAAAACAATAAGAAAAAATGTTTATAAAAAAAATTTCCAAGTAAATTAAAATTCTTCACTTTTTGGAGGCATTTAATTCTCTTCTTTTTTGCAATTCGTGGAATTGTAAATTACTTCATTTGAGTTACCAAACATGATATTTGAAGAGAATTAAAATGCAAATGCCCCCAATATACCCCAATATCCCCCAACCAAACGCCCCCTTAGGTTTTCGTGACACAAAAAAACTGTCACTAAATATAGATGTTTATGACACCTTATAAAAATAATGTGGGTAAAAGCTTAAAATTTTGAGATTTAATGACACTTTCTATTTATAAAATGTGTCTTAAAATGCAAAAAATTTAGCCTCACACTTTTTTGTGTCACTTTAAATAGACTTTTATCTGCTGGACTTTTACCTACAATTTTTAAGTGTAGAGAAGCATATGAAATTTTTAATGACACTTTTTTATACTTTTGTTGACTTATTTTTACTTTTAGTGACACTTTTTTAACTTTTGGTGACACTTTTTTTAAGTATCACTACAAGGCTATATTTTTGTAGTGATAAACTAGATACAATGCCCGCGCAGGGTTTTTTCTAATTTTTCAAATAAATTATTATCATTAATTTTGTGTTTTGGTTATTTTTTGATGACATAGTTAGTAGTTATATAAGGTTTTATTTTGAATGAGTTTTTAAACGAAATTTTATAAACCAAGATACACAATTAAGATAGACCGAGTATGTGTTTTTAGAATTTTCATAAACTTACGATTTTTTTTAATAAATTTTTTAAATCATGGTTTTGTTTTGTTTTTTTTCTAAATTATTATTTTTTTTTAATTTTTTTTTTCACGTATCAAAATTGCATTTGTCGATTTAGGTGAATCTTGTTATTCTCTTATTTGTATGTTGTTGTTTATTATTTTTGTCAGAATATTCCGTCCTCGTTTCACAATCATCAAATGAGAGTTGGTCATCGCGAGGGGTGGCTGGAGGCAACCGGTAATTCCTTTTATATGGTGATGAAAATACATTGTAATAAAAGTTGGAAAGGAGGCTGCAATACACGTGTTTTCTTGGTTGGTGATTGGATTGGGGTGCAGGGTGTTTTGGATTTGATCATTGTTGATAAAATGCTGTTTGATCTTGTTTCTGGCAACATAGCTTATGATTGTTGTTTATCTTTCCATGTATCCAAGTTTGTTTGACTGTTTGTTTCTGTAGTATGTTGATATTGTTTTGTGTGTTTTGGTAAGTGGTTATCTATGTTTGTGACTTGCTAAGATGATTGGTAGTTATTTAGAATCCTTTTGTACTAATGTTTATTGTATGTATATAGTTCTTCTCCTTGTTTGTTGTATATATTTGGGTGTATCAAATGTCACTTATGATTCATGGTTTTTGCATACTCTTATTATATAGTAAGTGGTCATGTTTATTTGTATTGTTGTTGAACCCAACTATGTGGCTTTGAAGACATAAATGTTTTTTTGGGGTTGTTATAACGTATTTAAATAAAATATAAGCATTCGTTAAAACAAAACATAATAATGTTTAAATAAAAAATAAGCATAAAACAACTGGTATTAAAATATCACAATTAATGTCTTGAGCAAGTATATTTTTCGGGAATGCATTGGCATGTCCATTGACACACGGGGCAGTAACAATCATCATCTTCATAATAATCTATGAAGTCACACTCTGCGAAATCTCAATCATTTAGGCATTCACTTTCCTTCATACTATGTGTTACATTTGCATTTGTTTTTTGCTTTTTGGTCTTTGGCTTCAATTCTTCAACATTAACGACTTCATCATCAACTACATCAGTTATTTGTTTTTTTTTGTAGCAATAACTTTTATTGCGTTGTTTGATGTGTGCTTTCTATTCTTCAAAGGGTTGTTTTCATCGTCAGAAATCTGTTTAAATATGTATACATCATATGCTATGTCTAAATGGATTTGTTGAAACAATGTGTTCTACTAAAAAGTTTTTTTTAGTTACTTATTATATTATTATAGAATCAATTAAATTTATGAATAAAGTATGTGAATTATGTTACGGTTGTCTGTTTGATTACCTTTTCGTCTTCTGAATCTTCGATTAGTATTATATCGTTTGCATTATGACCGTGGATTTTTGGAAGGTCTCCTTTGTTCATCATCTGAAGAGGTTGTAGAACGTAATAATTAATTATATGATGCGAATGGTTTTTTACAAAATGAATGTAAGTTTTTCCTATTCGGCTTAACATACCTTGTTAGTCATCGTTAATACCTTATCTTCTGTTTTAGAATTGAAGGTAGTGGTTAGGCTTAGGTGAGGTTCGTCGCATGTGCCGTTCGATATGTTCTTTGATAATTTGCCATAAAACAATAAATGGTTATCACAGTGTCATTATTATTTTTTATTTTTTTATTTTTTTTAATAATAATCTTCTTACATTTCTTTGAACAAAGATACGTGTTTGATGTTGTCGTTAATATAAATTTTCGATACTTTGTTGATGCTTGATACTTGGTGTTTGTCTGCATGTATGGCATCCTTAGTAAGTATATTTGTGTATCCAAATCATGTGCCGAATGTATATGAAAGGAAGAAGTTTTACTTTCCCATATGTTAATTTTAGCTAGCTGAAGAATCATGACTATATGATCGCTTCTTGTGATATTATTGTCGATGTATGCTTGCAAATCATCAGCATCATCTTCCCATAAAACACATTGTATCTTCTTACCACTGTTATAAATAAAGGGTAAGATTAGAAAAGGAAATAATTATAGTACATAAGTGTTGATTACGAACCTTGTATTTTGTAGCTCATATTCAATTAGGTTTGTCGGTTTTTGGTTGACGCTGACTTGTTGGAGACTATCTGCCCAACCACATCTGCTTATTCAATTCCATGTTAGTTTTTGTCGTATTATGAATACTAAATTAACGATCTATTACAAACTACCGAAAGCTTTATCCTTGCAGATTTTTTTGTTGATGATTGACTCGAACGAAACAAACTCGAAACCGTCTTGGTCGGTTTCGAAGTCATCTGTCACTTTGACACAAGTATCTTTCTTGAAGTATATTTTCGCGACGTGTTCTGCTAGCTTGATTGACCCTTGGTTGGGCACACAGTTAAAGTAACTTATAATAAGTTGCACTCCTTCTTTTAGTTGTTTCTCCGATGCACGTTTGAATATGGTATAGTAATTTGCGCACGCAGGGATTTTTGTACCCTATAATTTATTTTGATAATAAACGTCATTTTATTATCAGAGTATATCATGTTGTTAGAAATTCATTAGTAATATGTATTTAAATGCATACCTCTTCGTCCATTAACATCATACTGATATTGTAGTTTAATACCGGTTCGCCCCATATTTGTTCATTGATTTCGTTGGCTTTTGATGGTGCTTCCATATAGTAACTTTTCCATACGCGTATTACTTTAACTTTTATTATGTAAGGTCTTTGTGTTTGGTTTAAGTTCTTTAACATAATGGATTTTTGTAGCCTCGTAGTTTTTTGGCTGATTTTTTGGGTGTTGGTTTTTTTTTTTGGTTTTTCTTGATTTGGTTGATCGATTTTCTATTGTTGTTGGTTTTTGAGATTGTTTTTTTGTATTGGCTATTTTTTTATTGTTGATGTCAAGTATATATATATATATATATATATATATATATATATCTATATTATATATAACAGGAGGCATTTGACATTAATGCCACCTCAATGCCACCTCAATGACACCTCAATGCCACCTCAATGCCACCTCAATGGCACATAAGCATTTTTGGTCCAACTAAGCAATTATTAATCCACCTATATAATTTTCGGATTTAATGTATAAATTATATAAATTTTTAATATTTTTTTTGTGAAATTCGATTTTTATAAAAAATGACAATGGTGAGATTTGAACTTGGGTTGTTTGTAAGAGTAGCATTAATAACTTGTGTGTTTACCACTTAGGCAACAAGTTATTTTGATAATTATGTTGCATTCTATAATATATAAATGGCTATAATTAAAAATCTATGCAACCAATTATGTAGGAGAATCCCTACAATTTAGGTAACCTAAAAACTTATATACGGTCTATTATATTTTTTTCTCAAAAACCCTAATATCCTTTTTTTTCTCACAATCTCTTCTAATGTTCGGTAATGTTTCTTTGATCTATTATTGTTAAGATATTTTTATTTTTTGTGTAATATTTCTTTGAGCATGTGAGGTTTATCTCCAGGAAATTGTTCTTATATTGGAAATTTGTTGTTTACACATCTAATATTAATGACTTCCTTATTGTTTGTTATGTATATTGTATTTATAATGGTTTTCGTATGTCGAACCAGCTTAGGCTTACAATGAAAGAGAAGTTCTTATATTGCTTTTTTAATCTCAGATTCTTTGAAGGAATGGCATATTGATTTTAGGTACTGGAAGCTTTGACTTAAAAATGTGGGGAGAATATTGCAGGTGAAGTATTCAGCTTTTGTCCTTATGAAATTAGCAACTTCAACGACGACTCAACAGAAAAGGCCTAGACAGGTGTCGCATTGGCACATCGCATATGATGGTCAGTCATGTTTTGACCATTTGTCATCTTTATTCAGATTGTGTCGTTACTGAATGTTGTCTCATTTTTCTATGAAAGTAATACCAATGGTGTCCAAAATATTAACAAGCTATGCGGGTATACTAGGGCGCACCTGCAGGTATGCTTTTCCTCCTGCTAACGCTCTGTAATAGTTTTAGCTTCCTTATGCATTTGTCGGGTCCAAAATGTTGTATGTGGTATCTATCAAGTTACTAATACCGTTGTTCATAAATGCGGGACTGACAATGATGCCTGCTACCCTTCCGTTTTAAAATAGCTTTGGTGTAATTTGTCTATTTGGATCATCATAAGTAATGTGTATCTCAACTCGGAAAAGTTAAATAAGAACAGCCTCGAGTCGAAACTACATCATGGAGATATTATATCATTCGCAGCACCTCCTCAGCATGGTAAGTTTTTTTTACATTATTTTTCTTTGGCTTTCTGGAACTTTGACCTGTGATTAAAGTTATTATTTCTTCATGGTAGCAGAAGTTGCGTATGCTTTTGTGTTCCGAGAAGTTCTCAGACCTACGTCAGGAACAGATAGCAGCTCGCCGCTAAAAAGAAAAGCAGGTATGTACTTGTGGTGTATACTCCATTATTGGATGAAGTCATGTTTAGATGTTTAGTAGGTTATGTGTAAACTTTCCCAAGGTGATTAGTATAACTTTAATGATTATTTGATCCTCCTATTGATAAAAAATCCGTTGTGATAATGTTAATATTGGTCACCTAAGGTTTTTTCACGTACCCTTTAATTATTTTTGGAATTGCTAGAGTTTTGTCTATGCCATGTTGCTCTTTTTTTTTCTACTAGCTAATTGATGTTTGTTTTGGGTTTTTATTAATCTAGGGCGATTAAGAAGACGGTACAAGGATTTCCAACGCCATTGTTGAATCTAAGTAGCGAATCATTGGCAACTGTTATGAATAATACATTTGGGGAGCCTTTATCTCCATCTTTTGATCCTTATGCTAATGACATCAATTATCTTATTTCGTGCTATGTGATCCCTTACGTTGGCCTTACCGGTTACGTTGGAGTAAATCCTAAACTCCATAGCCCGGTTTCAAGAAAGGTAAATTTATTTGATTGTTACAAGAAATAACTAAAATGAATACATCTTTGCGATATATGAATAATTTAGCTAACACAAAAGACATGTTTTGCACATTAAACTCCCTCTAAGGTACCTTTTCTTTGTTAAAATCACAGTTTACTAATTCATTTCTGATGTATGTTCGAAGCCTTCTTTATGAATGGGCAAAAGAAAAGGTGGTTCCTTACGATATAACTGTAGGTGAGTTCACTAACAAAATATCACAGCTACGAAACAAGTTAGGCAGTAGTGGTTTAAAAGATGAAGGGCTCAGTGTGCCACTTGAGCTAGGGGCTGAAAGGAAGATAAAAGGGAACGTGCTAGCAGGTGATAAAGATTCATTGGCATATGGCCGAACACCATGAGTAATACTAAGAATTGTGTACGGAACCAGAAAAGAGAGTGTTGCAGGTGGGTTTTACCAGAACGGTGGTGATGGTTTACTCGCCAAACTATATCTGATGCATTGATGAAATCAAACACCGTTTAGAAAATGAGGAAATCAAACGCCGTTTGTGAATCATCCAGTACTGCTATTTTTGGTATGCACGCAGTGTTGTCATAACGGATATAGAGTATTTGAAGATGTTTGATAAGACGTAATGTTACACAAGTGCTAAATACATAGCATAATTAATGTTAAACATGTTTGCACTAATTAACTATAACCATCAGGCATATATTGAGAAACCAGCTGAGAAGCCAACAATCTTAATGAAACAAAATTGATAGGGTGAACATTTAATGAAAAACTTATATGTGACACAACCCCATATTCCCTTATATAAATATGTGTAGCAACTGCATATTTGAACGAGATTGGCTGTGCAGGATCTGGATGGGTTGTCTTGGATCTTGGGGCTGGGATAATACGGAGTAGTCATCTACGTTCTTCCATTACAATGCGTGATGAGGTGGGCAGTCCTGAACTTACAAGAGCCGCTCAAAATTTGGATAAAGTACCAATTGTCACAGGCTATATGCCAACAAAAGAAAAAACCCAAGAAGGTCTAGCCCCAACAGGTAATGATTTTCGTATATCTTTGATCGTGTTCGGTTGTTAGCATGTGTTGGTGGACCTTACATGCGTATAACTTTTCAAAGTAATTTGCTATATCATTTGTCATTGCAGCAATGACCTCGACAGACTGTAATCCTATGTCTAGGAACGATGCACATGCTGCCGTCACTTTACCAACGGGCGCTGAACCTTTTGGTATAACCACTTTAACACGGCTTTTGGTATATTCATATGAATGGGTGAGTGTTGACCATACTGTTTAGGTTGTAGGTACTCCCACAAATGTGCACAATGTTTGCAACAGAACGCTTGACCATCTGCACACAGGTTGTTGCATACATTAGTATGTACAATTTGTAAACTTTTACCGGAGTATCTGTTAGCCATTTATAAATCAGCTGATATTTTCATAACAAATGGTCGAGAGGCTTCTCAAAGCTACTTTTCAATAACAGGTGCGGAGATACCATCCAGCCCGCAGATTCAGCGACAGCGTTAGTGCCATCCTTTCTCTTTTATGAAACTCCCATTTGATTAATTAACTTTAATAAATTTAGTTCACATACTACCAGTTCAAACGGGGAATATACAAGTGTCCAGACATACAGTCTCACACGGTTACACACTATCGAGAACCTTATCATTAAACTTCTTATGTTATTGTCATCATAGGTATTCGAGATACGCGGGCTGGATATCCGAGAACTGATAATGCGCACACAGTTGGGCACCCGCAAATATCAGCCACACAAACCCATCCTAGACAGGAAGAGGTACCAGCAACGACGTCTAAATGTTGTTTCAAAATATTAGATTCATTTGTTTATCCACTGTTGGACACTTTCTCATGAACCGTCTTACGTTGCCATCACTACAGCTAACTCAGGCTCTAATACTGGAAGTGCGTCAAAAGTTAATGCACAAGGAACTCGAGCCTCACATACATCACTAGCATCACGCCAACCTACACCATCTACAACAACAGCGGCATCGTGAGAAGGTAAGTTCAACGTCTGCTGTTACTCTCTCCTATCGTTTCACAAGCCAATCACAACTATCTGAAATTGAACATACATTCAAAAACAATGGTACGCTATCAAATGCATTCTTACCAAATATCTGAACTAATTGACATTACAGAAGCATCTAAATCGCGAGCTACTCTGCCCAGTCCGACGACGCCATCCAGAACAAGAACACCACCGTTTGTACCTGCAGAAACATGAGCGCCACCGCCATCAGGATCATCGGTCTCACGTCCAGGTATGTAATATGCAAGGGGTATTTCGATAGCTGTATGTCCCCAAATATCTCCTTATGCTGTTAGCCATCGTTTCCTGATGCATTCCTTATTCATAGGTCCAGAAACAATAATCTTTCCATTTTAAAGCATGTATATAGAAAAACAATATTTTTCAAGCAATGCAGTCTTATTTTCGTAGAAATTGTAGATGAAATTGTTCTAACAACAAAGTATGACTCTATTTAGTAAAGTAATTTAACAATTACCGTTTCAAAAAAAACCCACTTTCAAAACATTTCATATCATCCTTCTTACGATAAAGAAAAATATGTTAACAATAATTATAAGTCATGGCCGCCCATTGGGCGGGCTTTGAAATCTAGTATATATATATATATATATATATATATATATATATATATATATATATATATATATATATATATATATATATATATATATATATATATATATATATATATATATATATATATATATATATATATATATATATATATATGAATGTGAGTTGTAAGTATATAGTGTTGTTGTAAATATGATTTTATTATTCCTTTATAAATAGGTATTTGACTTTGAGTCAAACATATCCTTTATTGCAAATTTATTCTAAAACCCAAAACGGTCTCACTTCTGCTACTCGATTTATTGAAAGGTTGATTAGTTCACTTGTTCCAATTATCAATTTTAGTTTGGTGCTATTATTGATTTTCTGTAAGTAATTTTTTGTCCCATGTATTTGAAGTAATAAATTTAATAGATTAATTTGTATAAGATTAGGATTGTGCTTATTATGTTATGTATATTTGTTTTGTTATTGAATTAGTATAGGATTGTTTTCTTCTTTGTCTATATAAACAATGTTTTATGTTGTGTTTAACTTGTCTTTTGATATTCATCGGGTGTTATTTTTGGTGTTTTGGTATACATGGAGTTTGTTTGTGAGTATAACTTTGTCAAAGAATATGCAGGGGGTTTGGTAATATAACATTTTTTTTGATGTGGTTTGGTTACTTTGTCGTAGGTTGTCACTAAGGATGTTGTTTATAAAGTTTGTGTTAGATATTTAAACTCTAGCTCTTGTTTAATCTTTGGCAAAAGTTGGGATTTATACAAAGTTTCAAAAGGTGTTATTGATGGCTGGAATATACACTTTAGATCCGTATGTAATAAGTATTTGCGAGTTACGGGTTATAATTTGAAAGGAATGACTAGAGACCTGGGTGATAATTTTCGCGGTCGTGCTCACTCATGCTTAACTGTCGCGTCCTCATATAGCAAGAGTGTCCATTTTTTTTATTCTTTCGTGCAAGCATTGTATTTTTGTTTTTATTACTTTTTTTTATTAGACTTGTTTTTACGTTTGTGTTTCAGATTTTTGCAAAGGATTTTTTCAAGCATCTGAATAGCAGAGTTTGTCGTCCGATTAGTGTTGTTACTTGTCATGCCATCTATCATGTTGATGGGCATGTTATTAGCGGTAAGGTGTACGGGTTTGATGGAAAGGCTTAGGAGCTATTATTCTCGAATGAGAATATCATGGAAGGTCAAAAGATAGTTCTTTGTTACCTTGGTGATTATAAGTACCGCTTGACTGTTTTTATCATAATGGCGTTGAAGTTCATCCATTTAATGATGTTTTTGAGGATGATCGTTATGACTGAGTTGTCGATGCTGCTGCTCGCCAGATGGTTCTAGTTGAAGATTAACGCAATATTTGGAATATTGAAAGTTATTAGTGGTTTTTTTTTGTCTTAGTTTTGCAGTTCTTTTTCCTTTTGTTTTAGGATTGTTTTCATAATTGTTTTTTGTTACTTGTTTTATTAATGGAAGGTTCTTTTTAAAAATATTTGTGTATGTTTGTTTTATCCCGGTTTCGTTATTATTGGTTGTTGATCTTATGTTTGTTTTCTTCCTGTGTTCATTATTAAAGGTTTTTGTTTTTGTTTCCAGTTGGTATATTATTGAAAATTACATTTTGTACATTCAAACGCTTAAACTATATATTACAGTATATTGTTTTAAGTAATGTGCTTAAAGTTTAGTAATATATAAGCAAGTTAAGCATATCTGATACATGATAAGCATAAGGATTGGTTGAGGAAACTTGTGATACATGTTGGGTTTTACTAATCATAACAATTATTGAAAACAAGTAAACATCATCAAAGCATGCAGCGGAAGTAATAGGAATAATACTTGTAAATTAATTAGCCGAATTAAAAGAACATGCGCACCTTTTAGCGAATCAAGAACACACGATATCAAGAACAATGAACAAAACCCCAAACCCTAAAATTAGGGTTTACAATTTTCGACCCTTTTAAAAGTCGAATACCAAGATTAGCACAAACACAATTGTATTTGTTCTTCGTTCTTATACACACGTACTAATATCGAATTGAAGTGAAAAGCTAGGCTCTTGAATCACAAATAAACCAAACACTTGTTTCTTGAAGTTGGAAAATCGAATCCCTTGGGAAAGGGAGGTGTACGATCAGCCAAGCAACAAGAGGAGAGGAGAGAAGAAGAAATTAGGTTTCTTTGGTTATCCAAGATTAAATTTATGAATACAAGGGGTTTGTATTTATACACATCTAAAAACTTGGTGACCAAGAAAACTCCTTCTTGGGCTTTTTGGAACCCCACGACCGGCCACTAGAACCCACAAGGGTTCTAGATCCTTCTCGTCTACTATTTCCAACTTTAGTTCTTGTAGTTTACATTTAACGACCATTAGTTAAAACTCGTTAAATATTAACTTTCGTTAAGTGTTTATTTCATGACTAAATAATTAATAATAACATTTATATATTAATTATTGTAAACATCAATTCTCATACGTAATGTGTGCAATCCCGAAGTCTCGAGTTCGAATCCGGTCATACATATATTAAAAATATCCATAAACCTTTCAGCTCCCACTTGGATATTACTAAATATAGTAATGACATTGGTTTAGTCTAGCTTAACACGACAATTCCCCTAGATTGAATAGAGTATGGTCTTCTGGAAAAGACCATTTAATGATTCATCATTTTTACTTATCATTTTGTTACTAATACTACATTTAACTATGGATAAGGATCAAGTCATTCCATAAGTTAATATTCTGTTTCTCGTTATATCTGATTGAACAAGATTACCAAATCATCTGAACGTATTCCAGATTGATCTTGGGTATGGCCATACAAACATCTTGTCAACCCTACGAGGGGCCCAAAATAGTATAATACTTTGAAACAAATTCAAAGGAACAAATTCTCTTGACTACAAACATAACTCATGAACTTTGCAACACTTCTGAAAATAGCCCTTATTACTACCAATTACGGATAGCGTTAGACTATGTTAAACAAATGTACTACATTCATAACAGTTATCTGGTATCTCAAGTCTAAGATAAACATTTCATGATTTACTTAATAACAGAGATCCATAAAGTATAATCATGTTATGTTGGGATCTGTCCTGTATTCAATTCATTGAATATCATGTGAATCTGGTATGTCCCACGCATCAATATACTTTAAGTATATTCTACCAAAACTCAGATTTGTCTTAATTCATTGACATTCCCACATCATTGATCGACAACGGACTGTTTAGAATAACGTAAGCTATTCAAGGATTAAACATGCAAATATAGGATATAATATTAAGAAAATGAAAAATAAACATAAACAACTATTTTATTTCATTAAAATAGTATTTGTTCATAACATCCTTTATCCAAATACTAATCACAGATCTGCATGAAACTACTAACTAAACGAAGTCCTATCCCATCAGCATGGTGAGTAAGCTTTTCCTTTGGTAAAGGTGGTAAAGGGATCAGCTAAATTATCATCTGTATGAACTTTGAGTAGATTGATTTCACCTATCTCGACTTGTTCTCGAACATAGTGATATCGTCGAGGAAAATGTCTGGCGCCCTTTATGACTCCAGGCTCATTGGAAAATGTTATTGCAGCAGAGTTTTCACAATACAAATTTAAAGGTAATTCGATTGAGGGCATAACTCCGAGTACCGAAATGAATTTCCTAATCCAAACAGCTTCCATCGCAGCTTCTGAAGCAGCTATGTACTCAGCTTCTGTAATAGACATTGCAGTCGTACTTTGCTTCTTGCTCTTCCAGTCTACTGCTCCTCCATTAATGACAAAGACATATCCCGTCTGATACTTCTTGTCATCTTTATTTGTTTGGAAAGACGCATCGCAAAACCCTGTAACATCAAGTTCTGCATCTGGATTCCCACCATACACTAAAAACATTTCTTTAGTAGCCCTGAGATACTTACGAATATTCTTAATAGTATGCCAGTGCTTTACACCTGGGTTCTATTGATATCGACTGGTGATATTTTGTGCAAACGCCACATCAGGCCTTGTACATCTTACCACATACATGATAGATCCTATAGCCGAAGCATAAGGAACTTTTCTCATGTGTGTCACCTCTTCAGGTGTTAACGCGCATAGTTCACTACTTAAGCCATGTTCAACTTGCGTCGGCAAATATCCCTTCTTGGAATTTTGCATATTGAATCTCTTTAATATTTTATCGATGTAAGTACTTTGACTTAGTCCAATCAACCGCCTTGATCTATCTCTATAGATCTTGATTCCCAGAATATATGCTGCTTCCCCTAACTCCTTCATAGAAAAGCACTTTCCAAGATAAGACTTTTCATCTTGCAAACTTGGAATGTCTTTTCCCATGATCAATATGTCATCGGCATATAAGATAAGTGTTGTTCCCTATTCACTATAGTATAAAAACAGTTAAGTACTTAAAACAAACTAATAGTGAATCAATGACTGAAATGACATAAGTAAAACACACTGAATAGTTTTCAACATAATATTCTTTATTAGAAAAAAATATAAAAAAATACATTACCCAAGTACATGCGGAATAGTACTTGGGATTGAAATGACAAAGGGTTGTAACTCCTCACGAAGCTCAGGCTAAGTCTGAGCACAACTACAATGGAACCACTGAGCTATCTCAGGGACTGAGTTGTATCTGGAGGAGTGAAAGATGGCTTGTGCGTGTGTGTGATTTACAATTCACAAGCTTAAATCTTTCACTCCATCACTTATGCTATTTATACAAGTATGAGTTTTAACTTTATCCTAAGTGACAAACTGACAAGTTACAGAAGACAAAATACTGATGTATTTTGTCTCTGTTTACAAAGGCTGTATTAAGTAAGAGACAAGGCTGCTTTCCATAAGTCAGTGATGACACTGAGCTTGATAGTTAGCCATTCAGGGAAAGTTAACTTTGGTTGATAAGGACTTCGTCTTATCTGACTCAAACTTGTCCCGCCTTATCCTGCTCATTCTTCAGTCTTCATTGCCTTCAGTCTTCTACTTCAGTTTGTCTTCAGTGTAAGTAGCTGGTGAGGAGTTTAGGGATTCAGTGAGTTATTGTCATTACTCACTGAATCCACCATCTTCTTCTTGACTCAGTCTTCACCCCTGAAGTTCCGCTTTACTGAGTGGAGAGACTTCTTCTTCGCCTCTTACTGAGTATCCTGAAGATGGCTCACTGAGAGACTATGCACTCAGTGACCTGTTAGTGTTTAACTGCCTAAACACTTAGGGTATTTTCTATTCAAATCCTAGACTTAATGGGTTTGGGTATTTACTGAACCCAACAGTCTCCCCCTATTTGGATATACAAATAGCCTAAGTGCTTGATCAGTGTAAGTGAGCAATTGGCTTCTTCTTACACTGAATGTACTAATGAACATAATAAGGAACACTGAATATTTTAACAAAACATACATCGTTTATTGATCAATTACATAGTTCCTATCACTAGTACAAAAGATAAAACAAAATGTCATTCAATGTGGATTCCCAGTGCTTCAAGCTTTGGTTTCTTCTTGAGGAGTGTTTCTTTATCAGGGTGCTCTCTTATCTTAGCATTCAGGTCATTGCAGAACCTGATGTTTGCTGGGGTTTGGATCGGAGAGGCCACTGGTAGATAACTTGCCATTGTAGACACTCCTGCAAGGTCAATGTCACTCCATCTCTGGAATGCTGGGTTTCCATAGACATCTATAAAGAAGAGTCCTCTTTCAGGCTCTTTAATGCAAAGACAGTTGACAAACTTTACTCCCTCTGGTAGCTCCCTGTTGCATTCCAGGCCAGGCACTTTGAATTCAGGCTCAGACTCAATCCTCTTTCTTTTGCCTTGAGCTGGCTGAGACTGAGATTCTTGTGGTGCAGTTAGAGCAGGCTGAATTCCAAGCTGTACTGGTGCTTCCCTCAGTCTTTCATACCTTTTGCTGAGGTTTTTCATCAGCTCCTTAACTACAGCATTCTGCTTCTTTGCAATGATTGGACCAAGCTCATCGAGTTCAGTGATCCCAAATTCATTGAATTTCATGGGATCATGAACCTCGAAATGTTTTTTTTATCATCCCCCCTTAGACATTCATTGCTAGTGGTTTGGATTTGAGGATGATTCTTACATCTGTGATTTTCTCAGGCATCCTTCTGCTTGTCATTGACAAGTTGTAGTGGTCAATTCTTTCTTGCATGATGGCTGCAGCTCTCCTATTCTTTTCGCCCAGCTTCTTTCTCATTTCAGCCATTTAAGCAGCCTGAGCATCCTTAAACTTTTGACCAGCCAGACCCTTTTGAAGCTTCTTTGGATCAATTCCAATGTTCTTAGCTTCCTCAGCAACAACTTGTACCAATGCTTCTTTGCTCTTCCTTTCTTCCTCAGCTAGCTTCTTTCTCCTTTCTTCCTTTGCAAGGTAGGCACTTAGCTGTTGTGGAGTGAGCAGATAATGAATGTTGCCGATGACACAGGGAATCTTCTCAGGCTCAGGTGATTGCATTATGGCTTTTCCTTTATCATGGCCTAAAGAAGATGATGCTACCAAGGGTGGTGTTGTTGTCGTGATGGGTGTTGCAACTGTCATTGTCATTATTGTTGTTGTTGTTGGTGGGACTGAAGATATGGGTGTCGCAGAGACTGGCTGAGCTGGCTCCCCCTCAGTGTGAGAGAGAGTCTCTTCAGTGGCTTTCTCCCCCTCAACTACTACTGCAACATCAGTGAGAGCAAGAGTTGCCTCGGATACTGAGGGAGCTGGAGTTGCTTGACCTTTGAAGGCTTGGTAGATCTCCGTGACCATAGCCTTAATGTCAGTTGTATCCTTTTGAAGACCTGTGACTTTTTCTGCCAGATTAGCCTGAGAAAGTTCCAAAGTAGTCATTCTAGGCCTAAGATTCCAAGCCATAGAAGATGATGCCTTAGCCAAAGTAGTCACTTGAGCATCCAAAGAACCCAGTGTAGCCTGAAGAGACTGAACAGAAGACTGAATACCCTGAACATTTGCAGATTTAAGCATGTCGATTAGTTCAGTGAGGCTGGAGGAATTCTTCAAGTAAGCCTCAGTAGCCTCCAGCACTCTTGAGTTGAGTGCTGGGTCTTCTTTGATAGAATCCCTGATTTCATCAATCTTTGTGCCACAACCCTGAAGGTGCTTCAGAAATTTAACCAGGTTTTCATCCAGTCTGTGAAGATGTTGGTACATGAGATCTTTGTGTTCTTCAGTGTTTGCATCAAAAGAATGTACCTCAGCCTTCAAATCTGCATAGCTGGCAGCAGCTTCAGTGTGTTGATCCCATAAAGTTTCAGTAACCCGAGAATATATCTTCCTTGAAGCTTTAGTGATCCATATAACCAGTTGTCTTTCTGTCAGTGGAAGAGTGTTGCCAAACTCTCTGAATTCTTCAGGACAGGATGAAGAAGAGTCAGAGTCATTATCTTCAGGCTTGAAAGGTGACACTTCAGGCTCTTGTGGATCAGGCTGATGCTCTTGTTCTTGTATTTGAACATCAGCGTCCATTTCTTCCCCTGCTAAAAGTATATCATCTTCACTGTTAGCCAGTTCTTCATTAGAGAAAAGAATTTCATTGACCTCAGCAACTGTTAGTAAACCAATGGTGGTGATGGGTTCCATACCAGTGGGTGGTATTAATCCCTCTGAGTCTTTGTCCCCCATTGCTCCTTCAAGCACTGGTGGGTGTTTCATAGTGCCATCCCTAGAAGCAGTGGCAGTGAGATCCCTATTAGCGGGTTATTCATTTCCCTCTGAGTCTTTGGGATCATTCAGTTGGCCCACAGATAAAAGCTGTGATTTGCGAATGTCATCCTTGGGCATTATGGAAGGCGCTCCCCTACCAGCGGGTTGTATGTTTCCCTCTGGATCTTGGGGAGTAGTAGTTGGTACCATTGGGCACTGACTGTGATGTATCAGTGTCCTTCATTGTCACCGAGGTGGATTGATAACATCAAATACTCCTGAATATTAAGTGTCAATTTCCCCCGATAATGCTTGTAATTTATATCATTTATATGGATTTACGCTTGTTTTCCATTGTTTTCCACTTTCAGGAAAATTACGAGCATTGGAGATAAAGAGACGCGAAACTGGAGAAATATCAAAAGATTTATCATAGTGTGCTGACTTTGAAGAAGTTACGGGGTAACTCATCTCTCACGTTACGTCGTAACTAAAGCGTGACTCAGAAAACCAACTCATCAGAAGGTTACGGCGTAACTCTTCCCGAAGGCTACGACATAAATATATTAGGTCAAATGAGGTTCCACGCCGCTGATAACTACGCCGTAACTATTTCATCAACTACGGCGTAACCAAGTTTATTGAAGACTACGGCGTAACCACTAATAAGGTTACGTCGTAACTAGCAGATCTAGTGCTAAATAATAAGGAATTGAAGGTTACGACGTAACTCTTGTTATAGTAATGCCATAACCCAGATCTGGCCTATAAATACCCCACGAATTCCAGCATTTCTAATCATCCGATTGCACACACAACAATCAGAGAATGTGGGAAAAAGCTAAAGGCAGGTCTAGAGGAGCATTCAGAGCTGTCTCCAAGGGATAAATCACTCCCCTACGATAAGCATTAGCATTTTATCTTTTCTTTACTTTCGATTCATGTATTTCGTATCATTGAATATTGAATTGATTTGTATGGTTAATATGAGCGGCTAAGCACCTCTTGGTGCTGGCCTAGTTATGATTCCTTAATTGTTTTGTTTGCGTTTATATTACTTCCGTATAATTATTTCTAAGTGTATGCATGCATAGTTTATTGGTAGCTACCCTTGGTTTGGTAGTTTTGAATGACGGCAAAGGCCAATTGCCTAGGAGATATGACCAACTGACCCTAGGTGAGCGGACTGAGATGGAAAGGATAAGATATGACCAACTGACGACCCTTTCTACTTGTGCGATTTGACCAACAGATCACCTACCGTTTGGATGAACTTAAGAATTAGGGGGTGAGTGTTTAAGTTGCTAACAACCAAGCACTCACTATTATAAATCTAGCATGTAGCGGTACTTAATGACTTGGCTTAGGGGACCAGGAACAACAGGACTTATGAGGGGAAACCTGACTTCTCATGTGGTGGCATCTTTGGAGATAGGTTAGGGCGAATTGACCAAATACTGTCCTCTCGACTTTGACCCCACCTGAAGTAATTGGAAGTAAGTAGACGTAGACATAACTAGCTAGGAGGAATAACTAGGTTAGCACCACTATCCTCTATTGATTTATCCTTTGCCTTTATTCGCTATTTTCGGCTTTAGTAATTAATTAATTAATTCCTTATCGAAACCATTATTAAATACTGTGACACCTAGACTTAGTAATAATCCAACACACATAGCTCTTGGGACCATAGGTATAACGAGACTTTATAAATATTAAAACCTGGTCAGTAAAACCTCCATCAAGGTTTTGGCGCCGCTGCCGGGGAGCTATTTTAGGATTTTGTATTTAGTCTATTTTTAATTTTCTTTCTTAAATGTCAGGATACAAGACTCGCAGCTCTAGGCCCCTTCTTGGTCACCCTATTCGACGATCCGGAGAAGTAATTTCGGACAAGGAAAGTTTACTCTCTGGTTCCTATTCACAACATCTTTTCATTTTACGAATCAGACCAGTCTGATGCAGAACCGGAGCGACCAAATGAATAATTCCAACGAAGCTTCACACAGGATTTTAATACTGAAAAATACTCTATTCCAGATCAAATTATTCGAGAGTTACACAAACCTAAGTTTTCTGGAGATGAAGATGAGGACGTTCAGAATCACGTAGAAGAAGTTCTCCACTTATCCTCTCTTTTCAACGTAAGAGGTACCCCGAGCTATTCGGTCACCGCAAGGATTTTTCCTATGACTCTTACTGGAACCGCGAAAAAATGGTATAACAAACTCCCTAGCAAATGTAAAGAAGCATGGGATAAACTAAGAAAAGAGTTCGTCCAGCAATTTTTCCCTCCTTAAAAAATGGCCAAACTTCTTGGTAAAATCTATCAATTCGTCCAAGTTGGAGAAGAAACACTTTACCAGGCATGGGAGAGATTTAATGAGCTACTCTATCGATGCCCCACCCATGATTTGAACAAACATCAGATCGTTTACGTCTTCTACCATGTAATTAATGCGCAAACACAAGAACTTCTCGATTCCCCGAGACCTATTCCTAGCATGACTCCTGACCAAGCCTTGGAATGTATTCAACGGATTTCTGAACATTGCTACAAATGGCATATGGATACAGGGTACGGACCAAGAGACAATTTTGATCATAAGGTAATGAAGACGATAACAAAACAAGAATATAACTATGGGGAAATTTTCGAAAAACGAATGATAGAAAGAGATGCTAAAGCATGAATGATTGAGAGGGTTAAGAGTATGTTTGGGACTAAAACCGGGAGCAATCTTGAAAAGAAGATTCTTGATTACATCAATGAATCAAGGGAATGAGATAATAGAATTGAAAAAATGATGAAGACATTAGTGGATAACACAGTCTCTTCTCTCAAAATTCACGAAGATAGGATTAAGAGATTGGAAAGGAGTGTTAGCTCATGTTCGGAAGCCATCACTAATTACCTAGCAGCTCGGGAAGAGGAAGTTGTCAGCACGGTGGAAACTATCCTTGAAGAGCCGATGACCTTTTGGGAAAAAGTTAAGGGACGAATCAGCATGGAAAGACAATCACTTTTGGACCAAGCTTTACCGTTAAACTCCCCTATCAATAATTCTATTAATACTAATCATGATGATATTCTGCAAGAATTAAGCAATGATGAGACAATTCACCTCAACGAAAGATGTTCAGCAGTTTTGAGAAACGAGCTACCACAAAAGGAAAAAGATCCGGGATGTTTCACTCTCCCTTGCTTGATCGAGAGTCTCAATATGTGTAATGCCCTAGCTGATTTGGAGCAAGTATTAGCATAGTGCCTCGTTCAATGTTTTTGCGTATGAGGATTGGTGACCTAAAGCCGGCCAAGATGAAAATTGAAATGGCCGATCGATCTATGCAATCGCCGTTGGGCATCGTTGAAAATGGGTTGGTGAAGATTAAAAAATTCCTTTTCCCAGTAGATTTTGTGATTCTTGACATTCCGGAAGACAACAGAATACCTGTCATTTTAGGTAGGGCTATGCTTGCCACTGCCCATACTAAGGTGGATGTCTTTGCTAGAAAGTTAACTCTTGAAGCTAATGGAGAAATTGCAACATTCGGACCTAATGAACTCCTGTCTACCCCTCAAAATGTATGTGCAATTAACCCAATAGTCAGTTTTGGTGATGCTTTCGAAGAATTTCTTAGCGACCCCCCGGATCCTGGCGAGGTTGATTCGGGGAGAGATTTTGATGTTTTCGTCAACTTCGAGGAAGAGGATAATTTAGGAATCAGTGCTGAAGACCTCTCAAGTGACGTCGAAATGGCCCATTGGTAAGATAACTCTACAAAGGCTTTTTCGCAAACCAATCAACCTAGATTTCATGAGGTAGGAACCCGC
Source organism: Chrysanthemum seticuspe (assembly GCA_019973895.1). Classification (NCBI taxonomy): domain Eukaryota; kingdom Viridiplantae; phylum Streptophyta; class Magnoliopsida; order Asterales; family Asteraceae; genus Chrysanthemum; species Chrysanthemum seticuspe. Next base: position 298,727,054 of record BPTQ01000009.1, on the reverse strand, counting down.
ATACATCATAGAAACCCTTATTATCTAAAGATCTCATGCAAAATCAGGTTCATCGACTTCCACCCATTTATTGACACTACTTCCCCAGTCAACATCATGTCGAAAGAATGCTACAACCGAGTTATGAAGAAAGAATTAGAATATAAGGGAAATAACTTTCTTGGGTTTGCAACTAACATTCATGTCTTCGTTGGAACTCATTCATTTTTGGTGGACTTTATGGTTCTAGACAACGTAAGAGAATTTGTGGAAGATGGACTTACGGGAGTAATTTTAGGAAAGCTTTTTCAGGAAATGTCGGGGTTAGATAAAAATGAAAAAGAAGGGTTAGTATGGTTGAAGATAAACGATGATAATACTATTTTCAAAATGCCGAGAATGATCAAGAACTTTAAAAATTGGACCAAGAGGCAGTTGAGCCAAGCCCAACCACTGCTCGAAGTCAGTGAGGAAGACAAAGAAAAAGGTATTGACCACCCTTACCATAAAATCAAGAGTTTCTACTCGAGCTGTTTAGAATTAGGGGATGACTATAAACGGGATGAGAATTTGGTAAGTTGGATCTAACGTGGAGATTGCCATATCCACGAAATGACCAAAAAGCACTGGTAGCCCCGCGACTCTGAGTCTAACTTAAAGACTCGTAAATAAAGAAAAGTGCTCTTTCAGGAGACAACCCGAATTATCCCTTTCTTTTGTTTTATTTCCATTTCTGAAGGGTTTTGTGTTTTCTAACCATTTTTGCAGGAAACGAGGAAGTAATTACTGCTGCAGTTTGCTGATCTGACCATAGTTACGGCGTAACTCATCTATGTGATTACGCCGTAACCAACTTTTTGCAGCAGAATTCCTGACGCATTACTAATTACGGCATAATACCATCTCTGTGGTTACGCCGTAACCACTCGCTTTGTAGCTTATGTCAGGTTTCGCCAGTTACGGCGTAACTCCCTCAAAAGAGTTACGACGTAACCTTCTTCTGCTTTAATTCTTTCATTTTAAAATACAATAACATTGTATTAGTAGTTTAAATGAACTTTGTGGGTGTGTTCCCTGTAAACCCTCACGAGACTTCACTCGTCCACTTGGGACACCAAGTGGTTTAATAGGCTTGTTGCATATGCTAAATGCAACCGTGATTCCTACGAAAGTGGGTTAGGTTTGTTTATCATTTTTTATTTTTAGAATTATGCTTGTCGGTAGTGTGATTTCAGGGATTGAAGTTTGTTCATGATGCTTATACGAAGGCACGTCTCTTTTTCGTGGGCCTTCTTTCTTTTTGGAACAAATTTCAGGGAAGTTCTCGCTCTAATTCTACTTTTCTCTTCACCTTTATTTAATGCTTAGTATAAAAGAGACTTTGTACAATTCAAGTGGGGGGACGGGAGTAGAATTATTTCTTGAACATTATTTTGCCCTCGTTTTTCTAGTTTATTTTGAAAAATTATGCCATTTTTAAAATTTTGACATGTTTTTCTTAACCTAACTAGATTAGACCTTAGCCGAGCACATACAACCCTTGATACTATATGGTGAGATTAGCCTTAGCCGTTTCCTATATTTTACTCCAAATCAACCAAATTATGAGTGTGTCGGTAGCTTGTAAACTTTAGAACTTGGCTTTTGCATCATTTCGAGACCATAGACTAGGTATGTTGAGTTAGCTCGATGTATTTGGACTTTTCAGTTTTAGAAGGCAATATTATAGGATTATCACCCAAATAGCCTACCATTGTGTGTCTATCGATTAGTTACCTCGACTTCTCGACCCCCGTGTGAAACCCTTTTATTGCACTCACCTTTAGTGCAAGATACTTATGAGCCATTCCTTTCATTTTGTTAACCCAATATATTGTCTCGATACACCTATACACCTTAACCTACCCTATAGTCTTTATTTGTGATTGGAAAGTCATCATTTTCCTAAGTTCAAGGTTCAAGTGGAAAGGTTCGGAAATCACACTTTCATCGACAACATATTCCTGAAGATCATTGAAGACCCCCAAATTCCCATTGTTCATATCAAGTGGGGGGATATTATGTTTAGTTATGATTGTTATGTTAAAAAAAAAAGCAGTTGTTATGTTATGTAAAGTGCGATGTTATAAGCACTATGTTATGAGCTTTATAGATTTAGTATCGAGGAGGCCACCTCAATCATATTTGAAGATTAGAGTTGGTAATTATGCCAACAGTTGGAGAAAAGATAGTGTGCCCATCACGACATCCTCTAATGACACATCTACCTTGTATTTCATGATCCGGTTTCTTGACTTCAAAGCTTGAACTTTGGGTGGACGGTAAGCGGTGATGACTTGGTTATATATTTAGACTACCTGCTTATTTTTTTATTTTACACCATTTATATATCCTATGTCTTATCCTACCCTTTAGTCATGAAGCGTGTCTAGGTGATGCACCAAGCAATCTTTGGTGTCTTGGCCATGGATTTGGTCATGTATCATTGATTTTGTCCACTTCGCCGTGACATGTTAGTAATGACGAGTCACCCCTTAACCTTTGTCGTGTCTACCCATATTGCCTTCGAGAATTGTTTAGCCCTTAACTCTAGTGGTGGATATTTGTGTAACCGCCAAGCTTCTGATAGAATACATGCTATGACTGTGCGATTGAGTGATCACCCCGAAATTGACACTTAGAATAGTTGAGAGATTTGAGTGTTTCATTCCCATTTCGTGAGGTGTTCAGCATTGTTTTATTCTAGCATAAGGGATTTGTAAACTTATCTTTTCCAGGTTTTGGGAGATATATTTTTAAGAATCTTTCTAATAAGGTCTACTTGAGGGCAAGTAGAGTTCAAGTGAGGGGATATTTGATAACATCAAATAGTCCTGAATATTAAGTGTCAATTTCCCCTGATAATGCTTGTAATTTATATCATTTATATGGATTTACGTTTGTCTTCCATTGTTTTCCACTTTCTGGTAAATTACGAGCATTGGAGCTAAAGAGACGCGGAACTGGCGAAATATCAAAAGATTTATCATTGTGTGCTGACTTTGAAGAAGTTATGGCGTAACTCATCTCTCACATTACGCCGTAACTAAAGCGTGACTCAGAAAACCAACTTATCAGAAGGTTACGGCGTAACTCTTCCCAAAGGCTACGACGTAACTATATTAGGTCAAATGAGGTTCCACGCCGCTGATAACTACGCCGTAACTATTTCATCAACTACGGTGTAACCAAGTTTATTGAAGACTACGGTGTAACCACTAATAAGGTTACGCCGTAACTAGCAGATCTAGTGCTAAATACGAAGGAATTGAAGGTTACGGCGTAACTCTTGTTATGGTAACGCCGTAACCCAGATCTGGCCTATAAATACCCCACAAATTCCAGCATTTCTAATCATCCCATTCCACACACAACAATCAGAGAATGTGGGAAAAAGCTAAAGGCAGGTCTAGAGGAGCATACGGAGCTGTCTCCAAGGGAGAAATCACTCCCCTACGATAAGCATTAGCATTTTATCTTTTCTTTACTTTCGATTCGTGCACTTCGTATCTTTGAATATTGAATTGATTTGTATGGTTAATATGAGCGGCTAAGCACCTCTTAGTGCTGGCCTAGTTATGATTCCTTAATATGAGCGGCTAAGCACTTCCGTATAATTATTTCTAAGTGTATGTATGCATAGTTTATTGGTAGCTACCCTTGGTTCGGTAGTTTTGAATGGCGGTAGAGGCCAATGTCCTAGGAGATATAACCAACTGACCCTAGGTGAGCGGACTGAGATGGGAAGGGTAAGATGTGACCAACTGATGACCCTTTCTACTTGTGCGATTTGACCAACTGATCACCTACCGTTTGGATGAACTTAAGAATTAGGGGGTGAGTGTTTAAGTTGCTAACACCTGCGCACTCACTATTATAAATCTAGCATGTAGCGGTACTTAATGACTTGGCTTAGGGGACCAGGAACAACAGGACTTATGAGGGGACACCTGACTTCTCCTGTGGTAGCATCTTTGCTGATAGGTTAGGGCAAATTGACCAAATGTTTTCCTCTCGACTTTGACCCCACCTGAAGTAATTGGAAGTAAGTAGACGTAGACATAACTAGCTACGAGGAATAACTAGGTTAGCACCACTATCCTCTATTGATTTATCCTTTTCCTTTATTCGCTATTTTCTGCTTTAGTAATTAATTAATTAATTCCTTATCGAAACCATTATTAAATACTTTGACACCTAGACTTAGTAATAATACAACACACATAGCTCTTGGGACGACCTCGGCTTTACTAATTACTACACTACACACGATCGGGTACACTGCCCGTTAGTGCATTAGGGTAGACCATAGGTATAACGAGACTTTATAAATATTAAAACCTGGTTAGTAAAACCTCCATCATGGATGATGTTTGGTCTCCCTTAGGTGGATGATCAGTCTGGAGCTTTCTTTGCCTTTTAGGCTGTGCTCCAGAAGCCTCAGGGCCCTGAGACTTAGGTTTAGTCTTAGTCCCAGTCTGAGACTTCCCCTTTCTCTTTTTAGGAGCAGGGTTTGGAGACACTGAGTTCCTTTGGTTGTTTACAGCAACCATATGGGCCGTCAATTCTATTTCAGTGACTTGGGATAGGTCTTTTTGAAAGTTTGATTGACTCAGGATACCAGGTAAAGCAGTTTATTTGTATTCCTTAGGGTAATTGCAACCTAGTAACAGTTGTAAAGCACATGAGACAAACCTAGGATATGAAACGTATTTCGTCCTAGTTTTGCTCAGTAGATTGGTTACGAGATCACTGTAAATGATCTCCCAAATGTTGACAGTGACCCCGTGTTAGGAATTAGAAATTCCAGGTATTAAAGAGTCGGTCACCTCAAGAATTTGTAATCGTTAGAAAGCTCGTAGTCGTAGTTCTTTTAAGTTAAGTAGTATTTAGTTAAGTAACACCGTGGAGGACGGACGGGTCTTTACCCACTGTATGCCTGATCCACAGCCCGATGTGTGGCTATTTATGTAAGACTATAAATACTCTCTACCTCCCAAGGTAGAGAGTTGGAGCTCATAATAATATCTTTCACTTTCTCTCACTAAGTTCCCTAAACCTCTAACTTTCTCTCTCTAGAATTCCATTTATACGCCACTTTGTGTTATGGTTTGATGTGTATGTGAAAACTTATATCTTACAATTGGTATCAAGAGCCATGGTTAGATCATATCTTGCACATCTTTGGATTTCTAGTGGTTTTTAGGTGGTTTTTGAGTTCGAAAAAGTTTAGTGGTTTTTGCATCATTTGGTTGATTTCTTGTGTTAAAGTTTGGATTTTGTTAGTACTTTTATGTTTAGAATCATCACAAGTGTGTAGGTTTTCATTTGGTAAGCTTGAATCATCTTGGTTGGGTTGTTTTTGGATTGAAAAGTGATGTTTATGTGGTTTTTTCTTGCTAGCGACTTAACTCACGGATTACTTTCTTCGTAGCGACTTGCTTTACAAATTTGTAGCGAGTTACAGTTTTAGACCTAGCGACTTAGATCTAGCGATTTACAGTACAAGTAGTGGACTCTCCACTACGGGTAGCGACTTGGTGGTAGCGACTTGGTCTGTAGCGAGTTGCTCTTTAGCGACTTGTATCTTTAGCGACTTGAGTAGCGAATTGCTGCCAAAATTTTGCTAGCGACTTGAGGCTTAGCGAGTTACTACTTAGCGACTTGCATTTGTCTAGCGACTTGGGACTCTAGCGACTTAGTGGTGTAGCGAATTAAGTGTTAGCGACTTGGTGCATTATCTTCTAGCGACTTGGGTGATTGTTTACGGTTTTCTCTTGATTTAGTAAAATCCCGTGAAAGAATCTATTTCTCGGTTTAATCACAGAGTTATAAAATCCCGTATTATCTGTTAACATGTCTACCAACGTTCCTACTATCATCTCCACCGTTGCAGAGGATGTTCAAGCAGCTGGGTCAGATACTCGTCCACCCATGCTTGACAGAACTGACTACGATTCTTGGGCTCAACGAATCAGATTGTACTGCCTTGGAAAGGAAAATGGTGTCAACATTCTCAAATCCATTGATGAAGGACCATATCGAGTTGAGACGACTAGAGACATACTTGATACTAATGAAGATGGTACTCCTGTTTACGGAATGGACAGACCTAAAATGTATGATGAGCTTGATGATAAGGAGAAAAAGAGATTCGATGCAGATATCAGGGCTTCAAACATTGTTCTTCAAGGTCTTCCTAAAGACATCTACAAGCTGATCAATCATAACACTGATGCAAAGGCAGTTTGGGATAATGTTAAGATGCTTCTCTCAGGTTCAGAATTAACTATGGAAGACAGAGAATCCCAACTCTATGACGAATTTGAACACTTCAAGATGAAACCAGATGAGAATGTCTATGAGTACTATGTGAGATTTCATAAGTTAGTGAATGACATGAGGAACATCAGAATGACTATGCCTAACATTCAGCTGAACTCAAAATTTGTGAACAACATGAATCCCGAATGGCACAAGTTTGTCACCGCTGTGAAGCTCACTAAAGGATTGAAGAATACAAACTGTGAGCAACTCTATGCCTTCCTCCTTCAGAATGAGAGACATGCTATGTTTGAAAAATTGATTCTCAATCAGTTCAAAACCAAACAGGGAGAGACAAGCTCGTCTAATGACTCAACTGCCTTCTACTCAAACATCGGAATCACAACCAAAGCATCACAAGTCATACCCTTGGGTAATGGTAATCACAAACTCATTCCTGATCCGATGTTCAAACAAGCTGATGCTGATGCACACGTGGGTAACTTCATTAATCAACTAGCTCTTCTAATTAGTCAAAACATGAATTCTCTCCCACAAACCAACAACAACCTCAGAACAGCATCTAACCCACACAATCAAGCCACTGTTAAAGATGGAAGGATCGTGGTGCAACCAGTTCAGGAAAGACAGTATGATCAGGGAAGAGGTGGAGCTGGGAGAGGTTATGTTGGCAACCAGAATCGAGGAAGGAATGGTAACCAAGGTCAAGCTAAGCCAATCAAATGTTATAACTGTGGTGGTGAGGGACACATTGCAAGGAACTGCACATCTCCGAAGCGTCCACAGAATGCTGATTACTTCAGAGATAAGATGCTGCTGGTACAAGCTCAGGACAATGGTGCTGCTTTGGATGAAGAGGAATTGCTGTTTCTAGCTGAGGGCAATGCCAAGACCTATGATGCAGATGTGGATGAGCAGCCTATTCAGGAGATAGGTAACAATCATCAGAATGCCTTTCAAGTCGCTGATTGTGATGCATACGACTCTGATGTGGATGATGGACCTACGGAACACACAATTTTTATGGCTAGCATTTCTCCAATGGTTTCTCCCAAGGTCTCTTCTTCACCACTAGCTGGCCCATCCCAAGACAAACTCATCTCAGAGGTATTAAAACTATACGATAATGCTGATGTGCAACAGATGCATGACAAAGTACAATCAACTGAAACTATTGAATCAAATGTTGAAAATATGGGTAATATCGATATTATCCCATATGATCAATACATGAAACAAAGTGAAATTGAAGGTGTACCAAGTGATGCATCTTCTGCAGTCAACAATGACTATGTTTTTGATGAATACACTGCATGTGCCCCTTTTGATTATGTAGTTTCTGAACTAAATGCCTATAAAGAACGTGTTGCTATTTATGAACAACGTGCTAAATTTGAGTTGACCACTCGTGAGCAGGAAATGGATAACCAAGTGCGTACAGTCATTAGAAAAAGTAATTTTAGAGAAGAAGTATTGAAACAAGAATTAAATTCCTTGCAAGAAAAACTTTCTAAAACAGCTAAGCAAAAACAAGAACTTCAATAAAATGTGAAAATGGTTAAGCAAGAATTTAATGCAAAGGAATCAAAACTCTTGAGAGATTTTTCTAATCTGAAAACTTTGAAAAACAAACTTGAAAACAAGCTGTACATACAAGGAAACACCATTCAGACTGCTCACATGGTCACTAAACATAGAGTTCTAAGCGATAAGCATAGTGTTCCCATTATAGATAAACCCAACCCTGAGTACGGAAAGATAGCAAAAGTAGCTCAAAGTGTGATCTATGATGGCAATGAGATTCTTAAACCTAGACAGAAATCTAGTTGCGTTGAGTGCACTGAGGAAGATAAGAAATCAGATGAAGTCACTAGGGAAAGGATGAACAAAAAATTAGATGATCCTAAATGCAAAGAGAAAAAAATAATTATCACTCCCCATGACTACAAAAAAGAAAACTGGATTTCCTTGAACATGTTTAAGCCTCAGACATTGTTGACTCCCGAACAAGTTTTCTGGAAAAAGGATTTAGATAAGCAGAAAGCTGAAAATATTGTTGAAACAAACCCTCCCCTATGGAAAATGCCTAGAGCGATTGTGTATCCTCCTAATACACCAATGCATCTTGTTCCTAGAACAATTGCCACTAAAAGCAAGACCTTAATTAGCCAATATGTTATATTTCAACTATTTGTTGATTTTGAGAAAACTTGCAAGAAAAGGATCACACCCACTGGTATAACGGAAGGAGAAAGGGGTTTTGAGCAAATGAAAGAATGTTATTTAACTGAGGTCATGCCTTTCTTTAAACTTCTGAAAGATCACTTTGAGAGTCTTAAAAAGGGGATAGAAACTGATATCAAGGGAATGGAAAAAGAATTTGATGCAATGGTAGTTGAAGTTAGTGATTATGAGCGTGCACTAAAATATAATGAGATTGAGAGGAAGAACTTGCATACCTTAAATGAGACTCTTATTACTGAATGTGTTGCTCAAGATATTTTTTTCACTGCTTCAAATTGCTCTATTAATGCTTCCAAATTTCATGAACTATCTGTGGCCCTGAAAGTCTCCCATGATCGTGTTATTGAGCTTAAAAAAACTAATTCTAAACTAAACAAGAAAATTGAACTGGATGATCACGACAATTTGGTTAAACATTTTTCTAAACTAGAAGTTGAGCATTTTAATTTACAACTCAAATATCAACATCTCAAAGAAAATGTCAAAACTTCAAATATCAAGACATCTTCAGATGCTCCAGAGTTTGATGCAGTTTTTCAAATTAACAAACGTGATGAACATATTCAAGCTCAGTGCAACACGATCAGAAAGTTGAAAGCCCAAATCTCTCAACTAAAGGGTCAAACGAACAATATGACAGGCTCCCAAATGCCTCCTCCTTTAGATTCTCAGAATTCTCAAACGTTTCATCTTCAAAACCTAGTAAATGCTTTACAAAAGGAAAACAAAAGTTTTCTAGAAGAAAATGAAAAGGTTAAACGTCATTTCAATGAGTTATTTGAATCAATTAAAGTCACTCGTAACAAAAATAACGAACAAATAGCTTCATTGCAAAAGGAAATTGAGAATCTGAAGAGTCAGGTAAAAGGGAAAATGCCAATGACCAATGGGGAGAATGTTGTATCAAAGGTTCACTCTTGTAATAAATATGCTTTATCTGTGACGTATGTCCCTCCTCATCTAAGGAACAACAAACTTGCTATTCAAACATACTTCTCATCCCTTAAGGATTGCCTAGAATGTCTGCGTGAGATTGTTGAAGAGGATAAGCTAGAGAAACCTCATGATAATGCAATTGGACATGCATGCTTATATGCCAAACGATCTCAAGAAATCTTAGAATGCTTGATCACAATATGCCCAAAGTCATTAGGTGAGAGAGTTAATCCTTTGATTCCATGCTCGATGCCTAATGCCAAGTATGATATGCATTCGATTCCCAATGTTTTGAATGTGAACCGTAGTGTGCCTTTAAGTAGTTCAGACTCCAGATCTGTCAATGCTAAGAAAGAGAACTCAAGTGTGCCTTCTAGGAGTACAAATCTCAGTACCTCTAGTTTTAAGAAAGTGAACCTTAGTGCACCTGCATGTAGTTCAGATCCCAGCACATCTAAACAGGTGATGCAAAGAGTAGTTAAACCAACTAATGTTCCCATTCCCTCTACAGGAGTAATCAGTGACATTAAACGGAGCAGGTCAAAGTCTCAAGACAATACAAGGAATGATAGGACCTCTCAAGCTAAGAATGTGCACTGGAAGAGAGTAGAAGAACAATCTAGGAACTTTAAGCTTGAATTGAATAAAAATCGTGTTGATTCTAGTATTAGCCATAGGCGTACTATAATTAATTCGAATTCTGATACTATTTGCAAACCTTGTACTGATGTCTGCTTGAATTCTGCTTCTAATCATGAATGTGGTGTTAATGTTCTGCCTAATGATGTTAATTGTCTAGTTAATATTGTTAATGCTAAAATTCATGCTAAAAAGGCTAAAAGGCAAAAAGGAATGAAAGTTAGAAAACAGTGGAAACCCACAGGAAGAACATTCAGTAAAATAGGCTTTTATTGGATACCTGTTGGTCACAAGACTAATCAGATAATGCCCACTAGAAAATGGATGCCTACTGGTAGAACTATTCCCTTAAGAAGTGATCACACTATGAACAGGGCTAATACAGACACTAGTACTGCATCTATTCACAATGATTCCATTGCCTCACTTTCTGATATGAATGCTTCTATTTCTGATGTGGGTGTTCCAACTGTTGCTACTAACCAAATAGAACCCATTCTTGCATGGGGATCCCAATTATCCAGTTATCCATTCTTGTCTGTGTTCAACTGCAGATCGTTCAAATCGTTCTGTGGTACCTGGACTCAGGCTGTTCCAAGCATATGACTAGAGACCGGTCTCGGCTCATGAACTTCGTGAGCAAATTCATCGGGACTGTTAGATTCGGTAATGATCATTTCGGTGCTATTATGGGTTATGGAGATTACGTTGTTGGTGATAGTGTCATCTCTAGAGTTTACTATGTGGAAGGTTTGGGTCATAATCTGTTCTCTGTTGGTCAATTCTGTGATTCTGATCTAGAAGTAGCCTTCAGAAAACATACCTGCTTTGTTAGAGATCTTAATGGTAAGGAACTGTTAAAAGGAACTCGTGGCTCAAATCTTTACACCATCTCCATCGATGACATGATGAGGTCATCTCCAATCTGCTTGTTATCAAAGGCTTCTAAAACAAAGTCATGGTTATGGCATCGTCGTCTCAATCACTTGAACTTCGGCACCATCAACGACCTTTCCTGAAAGGACTTAGTTGTAGGTCTACCTAGACTAAAGTATTAAAAGGATCATCTTTGTTCAGCATGCCAATTGGGTAAAAGCAAAATGTTTGCCCACAAACCCAAACCTACTAACTCTGTCACAGAAGTTCTTCATATGATTCATATGGATTTATGTGGACCAATGAGGGTGCAGAATATCTTTGGGAAGAAATATGTGTTAGTTGTGGTTGATGATTACTCTAGATTCACCTGGGTCAAGTTCTTAAGGACAAAGGATGAAACTCCTGATATCATCATCAAACTCATCAAACAGCTGCAGGTTCGACTTATCAAAACCGTCAGAATTATCAGAACAGACAATGGAACTGAGTTTGTCAACAAACAACTTAGTGAATTCTATGAAAGCATTGGAATCAGTCATCAAAGAAGTGTTCCACGAACCCCTCAACAGAACGGTGTAGTTGAAAGACGAAATCGAACTCTTGTTGAAGCCGCTAGAACAATGCTGATTTACTCAAAGGTTCCAATGTTTCTCTGGGCTGAAGCAATTGCCACTGCATGCTACACACAAAATCGTTCCCTGATTCACACTGTTCATGGAAAAACTCCATATGAACTTGTCCACAACAGAAAACCTAATCTCTATTTCCTTCGTGTGTTTGGTGCATTGTGTTATCCAACTAATGAGGGTCAAGACTTAGGCAAAGTTAGGGCTAAAGCTGACATTGGAGTATTTGTAGGATATGCACCAAACAAAAAGGGATACCGAATCTACAACAAAAGAACCCGAAATATCATGGAAACAATTCACGTTATGTTTGATGAGCTGACCGGTCAAATGGCTCCTGGACACTCCAGCTCAGGACCCGCACTTCAAAACAGTCCCATTGGTTCATCCCTTGTTCCAAACTCTTCTCAAGAAACTCCATATGTACCTCCATCTGAAGATGATTTAAAGAAATTGTTTGATCCTATGTTTGATGAACTGTATGATTCAATTACTAATGAGGTGTTGATCCCTACAACAGAGGATGCTCATATTCCTGTGAATGAAGTCAATCCCTTAGTCTCAATATCTTTAAGTCAAGAAGCTCCTGCTGCTGATCCTTCAGTCTCATCAACAAATCATCATTCTTCAAATGTACATCATGGAAATGTTTCTGGCATCAATGATGAAGTTAATCCCTTTGCTACTCCTGAAGATGCTCCATTTGAAAACATATTTGCTCCTGAATCATCATCAGAACCATCTTCTTCAGGAGACATCGACTCAGCTACCTCAGTCCCTCAACAACTGCCACATGAACAACACCTCAGAAAATGGACTCACGATCATCCATTAGACAACATCATTGGAAATCCCTCTCGTCCTGTATCAACCCGGAAACAACTTGCAACCGATGCCTTATGGTGCTTCTTCAACTCCGTACTATCTAAGATCGAACCAAAAGATGTTAAAACCGCCATGAATGAAGATAGCTGGTTCAATGCCATGCATGATGAAATTCATGAGTTTGATCGACTTGATGTATGGGAGTTAGTACCTGCTCCAGACTGTGCTATGATTATAGCTCTTAAATGGATCTTCAAAGTGAAACTTGATGAGCATGGTGATGTGTTGAAAAACAAGGCTCGATTAGTTGCTAAAGGATACCGTCAAGAGGAGGGGATTGATTTTGAAGAATCTTTTGCTCCTGTTGCTCGAATCGAGGCAATCAGAATCTTTCTGGCTAATGCTGCTAGTAAGAACATGGTAGTCTATCAGATGGATGTGAAGACGGCATTTCTGAACGGAGATCTTAAAGAAGTCGTCTACGTCAGCCAACCTGAAGGATTTGTGAATCAAGAGCATCCTACTCACTTTTATCGTCTGAAGAAGGCTCTTTACGGTTTAAAGCAAGCTCCAAGGGCATGGTATGATACACTGTCGAAGTTTCTTCTATCAACCGGATTCAGCAAAGGAGTAGTTGATCCTACATTGTTCACCAGGAAGTCAGGCAAACATTTAACTCATGTTCAAATTTATGTTGATGATATTATTTTTGCCTCGACAGACCCAATGGAATGTGATCGTTTTTCGAATGAAATGAGTTCAAAATTTCAAATGTCAATGATGGGACAAATGTCATTTTTCTTGGGATTACAAATTTCACAAAGTCCCGGAGGCATTTTCATAAATCAATCTAAATATGCAACAGAGATCTTAAAGAAATTTGGATTTGACTCAACTGACCCTGTAGACACCCCCATGATTGACCGAACCAAACTAGATGAGGACCACTCAGGGATCATGATTGACCAAACAAAATATCGTAGTATGATTGGATCCCTGATGTACCTCACTGCTAGTAGACCAGACATCTTGTTCGCTGTTTGCATGTGTGCTAGATACCAGGCTAAGCCTACTAAAAAGCACATTGAAGCAGTTAAACGGGTCTTTCGGTATCTCCAAGGAACCATCAATATGGGCCTTTGGTACCCGAAGGACACCGGTATGTCACTAACGGCCTATGCAGATGCTGATCATGCAGGTTGTCAAGATACACGTCGAAGTACGTTTGGAGGTGCTCAGTTTTTGGGTGATAAGCTTGTGAGCTGGTCTTCAAAGAAGCAAATGAGTACTTCTATTTCCTCTACAGAGGCTGAATACATAGCCATGTCATCCTGTTGTGCTCAAATCTTATGGATGAGATCTCAATTATCTGACTATGGCTTTGTATTCAACAAAATCCCTCTGTACTGTGATAATAAAAGTGCTATTGCTCTCTCATGCAATAATGTTCAACACTCAAGAGCAAAGCATATCGAAATTCGACATCATTTCATCAGGGAACAAGTTGAAAAAGGTGTGGTGGAACTCTATTTTGTGAGGTCTGAATACCAGTTAGCTGACATCTTCACCAAAGCTCTTCCAAGAGAACGTTTTGAGTTTATTCTTCCACGTCTTGGCTTGAAAAGCCTTCAACCAGAAACACTCAAACGTCTTCAGGAGGAAGACGAAGAGTAAAGGTCTATCTTCATCTATCTCTTGTATATATCTATTCGAAAAAATCAAAATACAAAATTATAAAACCCTCAAAAATCAAATAGAAAAATATAAAACTTTCAAAATCCATAAAAATTTGAAAAATTCGAAAAATCTTCAAAAAATATTGTCGTTTTGTCATGTTTCTCTCGATTCGATAATATCTACGGTCTTGATGTTGTCATTCAAAGAATGTCACGGGACTTTAGATGTTGTTCGAATTTTTATATATATAAAAAAAAAATCAAAAAAAAAATTGAGAGAAAGAGAAACAATGGTTTATTGTCATTTTAGGCAGTAACCCGCTTTTCTAAGAAAGAACAGAGCCATGCTTTATCATGACTTTCAAAATTCCATGCTCTGATTCTATAAACCGTTATCTGCTGAAAATTAACTGCTTTGAAAAATAACTCAGTCTCTATTTTTGATAATCATCTGGACTTATTTGTCAAAATATCAATCTCTCAATCAACAACCTATGTCATTGATTGAGGATTTCAATTAAATTAAAAAGTTATTTGGCATTCAATTGTTTTCAAAAGATATTCATGCATGTTCAATCAATGGAGTTTAAAGACTTAATAATCGATCCATATCAGTTAAAACAGTTTCTTAATCAAGTCACAATTCTCCTCAAAATCTTTCAAAATCAATTTAAATCTATAAGAGATCACAATTCTCAAATGATTTGATAATTGTGATCGGGGGAGAATTTGTGATTTAAATTGGACTTAAACTGAGGATTCGGTAAATGGTTTTACAAGGATGTACATGTTATCCTCCCCGCATATGACAAACGATTTCAAATTTTCCATTCACATGTTGAGGGGGAGCATCTATCTTACACCTATGATTTGAAACGTGATCATTTATCTCAATGTGCAGGTTCCCTCTAGTATGTGCAAAACTCCTTTCAAACCTTGAGGCACATATTGAGGGGGAGCAAAAGTATGAAAACCTCATCCTTCCCCAAAATACTTTATCTACTTGATTTGATCAGGGATGAGATGTTGATATCTTTTAGAAAATGGTAATCAAAGAAGTTAATTCTTCCTCTTGCCTCTGTGTGCAAAACGATTTCAAACATTTGATGCACATGTTGAGGGGGAGTTCTCATTCTAAAAATATCAAAAACAATTCAGGTACAAAATGCTTTGATAATACATCTTAAGTATTTGGATTGATTTTCAAATGGTTTTCAATTAGTTCCAATGGCAGATGAACAATACCAAATAGACCGACCAACTTTACTTTATGTACGGTGATATAAGGATGATAAGGTTAGGTATTGGTTCCCATGATCCGCCAGAACCGGAGGGATCTACCCAGGGACAATCCACTAGTTAGTGTAGAAGTCCTTAAGTATGATGATAAAAGGAGAAAAATGAGATATGGGAAGAGTGCGGACTGAGACTGAGCTAGTACTGAAATTAACCCAACAAGGTTCTAGCTATGAAGTCTCGGTAAGCACTGAAGGGGTTGAAGAATTAAAAAGAATTGAATGAGAAAAGGGTGAAAACAAATAGCCCTCCATATATTCAACCTTAGGGTAGAAACCGGGTTCAATTCATATGCTACTGATGGTAACATCGGTATTGAAGACAAGACGTCATGGACCTAGTGACGCACTGCACTTCAACTTTCCAAACCACTCAAGTTCCTCTTAACAGGACTTGTTTCATTCTCACGGGGAACCGACATTATCTATCGACTTTCTCTTAGAGATTGTTGATATTGAAGAAGGAGACCCTCTCCCTAGTCTCCGGCACAGGATCCAAATATGCACAAAATTGAGTCTAGAGCCACGAGATCATCAATAAATCTCATTAGGACACTTTCAATGAAGACTCTCTGTTTCACACAATGTAGAAAGAGAGATTATATTTTGAGTCCTACGCATTTTCCTTGTGGTATTGCCAGAACATCTAAGTGATGTGTATACATATTCACAATGAAGATGGAAAGCCTTCTGGAGCCAACATCAAACAAGCTCCTGGTAGGTGGCATGTGAGATCTATTATATAGATCAACCATGTGACAACTGAACATAAACAATGGGGCGATTCAATCTCTTGAATCAATCCTGGTTCAGGTTATGGATTGACGGATACCTTTGAAAAATCGGTCTTTGTGCTTAACAACTCTTTTATTCAGCACATCGACCGTGTACTCATTTTTCAAACCAAAAGGTGTTTTTATGATTGATAATTGATTTTCAATAAAACCTTCGTTGTATTGCAAAAACAATTTCTATTGAGCAATACACGATTGTTTTTCAAATCTCTTTTCATCAATCAGTGGACTTAACATTCACTGGTTCACTCACTCCGTGTTGTCTTCTTTGAGATGTTCCGGTTTGAGAACAACTAGAGCAGCTGCGAAACCCTGTCAAGGAAATTCCTCGGAATTATACCTGATCACAAGCAGTACATGTACTGATCAACGGGGAACCGTGGGCCGTGTACCTCAATTCAACGAAAGTGATCAAAGACACTTTCGTGCGATTTATTGCTAACTGTTGTATGCAGGTACGCCCGACGTTTGCAGCTGATTAGAATGAAGTGGTCAATCCATAGCCGCATGCTCACTTTACACATTCAACTCAAAAAAAATCATGATTAGTGCATCAATGACTCTGATATTTTCACTCCATGCTTCTGCTACGCTGCTGCCAATATCTTGAATCAAAGAAAGCTTCCGCTACTCTGATAAGAAGATATCATGATCCAGAATGTGAGCATGTCGGTCCTAAAGTCACAACATCACATATTACCAACACCACAAAGGATGTGTCAGAGATTGTTGATAGCTGATGATCTCAAATGATGGCTCAAAATTATTATCACGTGGATCAGTAAAAGACCTCCACTTGGAGTATCCAAACATGCAATGAGAAGAATCAATGACTACGAGCTTAGGAGCAAAGGACTGCATCAAGAATGCAAGATCAATTGTTAATGTAATATCTATTTGTATTCAATGTAAGTTTGGTACATGATTGAGGTGACCTCCCTTAGGGGGAGATTGTTAGGAATTAGAAATTCCAGGTATTAAAGAGTCGGTCACCTCAAGAATTTGTAATCGTTAGAAAGCTCGTAGTCGTAGTTCTTTTAAGTTAAGTAGTATTTAGTTAAGTAACACCGTGGAGGACGGACGGGTCTTTACCCACTGTATGCCTGATCCACAGCCCGATGTGTGGCGATTTATGTAAGACTATAAATACTCTCTACCTCCCAAGGTAGAGAGTTGGAGCTCATAATAATATCTTTCACTTTCTCTCACTAAGTTCCCTAAACCTCTAACTTTCTCTCTCTAGAATTCCATTTATACGCCACTTTGTGTTATGGTTTGATGTGTATGTGAAAACTTATATCTTACACCCCGTTCATCAAGCAGTATGCCACCATCAACTGAATAGAGTTAACTTGTTCAGTGGATGAGTGGTTCCCGCCGAGAACCTGAATCACAAATGTGAACAGGATCTTCCAAGACACAGGAAATGAGTTCTTGGTGACTGGGGTTCTGTCCAAAAACTTTGGATCCAAAACAATTTGTTTTAACCCATCCTTAACTGTGGAGGGTTCAGGATGGGCAACATAGTTCATAGAATTATAGTCTAACCCTGTTGAAGTACAAAATGTTTTATAATCCAGGGTGACTGACTTTTCCCCATTAAAAAGACTGAATTTGATGAGATACTCCCTGAGTGGTCGTAGGTCAGTCTCATCAGTAGAGGGTGTCGGGTCATAGGCCACTGCTGTAGCCCAAAAATCCCTGAGGAGATTTTGGTACAGAAAAGATGGGTACTGAGTAAAAGCCTGTTTCAGTGGGCAGTTGAATAAAAACTTCATGATGTCCTTATAGGCTGGGACATCAGGGGGTATTCAAAAGTGCCTATAACATTGTTTGTTTTAAATTCAACATTATTGAGATCACCTACCCACTGTGATGCAAACTGAAGAGATTGTGTTCTTGTCATTTCCATTAAAAGGTTTTAGGGTTTTGAAAAAGATATCTTGACAAGGACAATCAAAGAGTTTTGAATCTCTTAAGTTTTTGTAATGAAAAACCTTTTATTAATGTTTACAGAGAAGATTTTACTGAAAAACTTGTTTTGGGGATTAAAGAACACAAATATTTCTTGTTTTGAGAAGTGATTTCGACAGAGTTTAGTTGCAGAAATTCTTTGTATGTGTATTTAATGTTTTTGAGAGTGGTATTTATAGAGTGGTGAGAGGGGTAATTTTTGCATAAAAGAGGATTTGTAAAGTCAGTTTTTGAAAAAGTTTTATTTACCTCATTTAATTCCACCTACTCCACTACCCGCAGTAATTTCCCGATTTTCAAAGGAACAATTGCAGTGCACAATAAAAGTGCATTCTGCAGTAATAAAATATCTTTAAGATATTTCATGTGAGAGGAGGCATTTAATGCCAAGTATGATGAGGTAAGCTGTTGAGAGACCCTTGACTAGGATGACAGTAAGATAAAGAGACATATATTCCTTTATTAAATTGGTATGTTGACCAACCTAGGACATTTAAGTAACTGATACTTGGTGCATTTAGTTACTCATTCAATGCTCAATATCTAATGTCAGGGTCCCTGAATGAGTCTTACTCATTCAGTGAGAAGGTTGTTTTAGGGTTTTGTTCGGGGAGAATGAACCATTTCAGAGAGAACTCACAGAGATTAGGATTGATTTTTAGTTAGCTGACTTTCAATGTCAAGCATTCCTAATTCAGCTTTCAGTCTCCTGAAGGTAGATTCATCTAAAGGTTTGGTGAAGATATCAGCAAGTTGATATTCAGTAGGGATGAAATGAAGTTCTATGTCTCCTTTCATTATGTGGTCCCTAATGAAATGATATCTGATATCAATGTGTTTGGTTCTTTGGTGGAGGACAGGATTTTTGGTGATTGCAATAGCACTGGTGTTATCACAGAAGATGGGTACCATTTTGTAATGGATGTCATAGTCACTGAGTTAAATTTTCATCCATAATACATTGGCACAACATCCTGCAGCAGCCACATACTCAGCTTCAGCTGAAGACATAGCCACTGATTGTTGCTTTTTAGCACTCCAACAAACCAACTTTTCTCCAAGAAATTGATAGGACCCTGAGGTACTTTTTCTGTCCATCTTGCAGCCTGCATAATCAGAGTCAAAATACCCTTTGAGGTCAAACCCTAAGCACTTAGTATAGTAAAGTACAAGGCTTGGAGTTCCCTTCAGGTATATGAGGATTCTTTTGGCTGCAGTGAGATGGGATTCTTTGGGATTGGACTGATATCTTGCTATTAGACAGACTGAAAATTGTATGTCTGGTCTGGAAGCAGTAAGATACATCAGTGAGCTAACAATCCCTCTAAAATGGGTTTGATTGACTGATTTGCCAGTGAGATCAGGTCCAAGGTTGTTAGGAGGGACCATTGGTGTCTTCAGTGAGGCACAGTCAGATATCTCATATTTCTTCAAGAGATTTCTGGTGTACTTCTCTTCACCGATGGATATTCCTTTATCAGTTTGCTTGATTTGTAGTCCAAAGAAGTATGTGAGTTCACCCATCATGCTCATTTCAAATTTCTTTGTCATCAGTTTTTCAAACTGTTTGCAAAGAGTGTAGTTTGTTGAGCCAAAGATGATGTCATCAACATATACTTTGACTAGTATCACATCTTGCTTTGTCCTGTAGATAAACAAGGTGTTGTCTATATTTCCTCTGACAAACTTGTTTTGAATCAGGAAGGCTGAGAGAGTTTCATACCATGCCCTGGGAGCTTGTGTAAGTCCATAAAGGGCTTTGTCAAGCTTACAGACATAGTCAGGGAATTCACTACTCTCAAAGCCAGGAGGTTGCTGAACATACACGTCTTCCTTGAGTTCACCATTCAGGAATGCACTTTTTACATCCATTTGGTAAACTTTGAAGTTCATGTAGGTAGCAAATGCAAGGAAGATCCTGATGGCTTCCATTCTTACAACAAGAGCAAATGTCTCATCATAGTCAATGCCTTCTTGTTGACTGTAACCTTTGGCTACAAGTCTGGCCTTGTTTTTAATGACAGTGCCGTTTTCATCAGTTTTATTTCTGAAAACCCACTTCATTCATATGACAATGACATCCTGAGGACATTTGATCAAGGTCATGACCTTGTTTTTGTCAAACTGTTGAAGTTCTTCTTGCAAGGCCTGAACCCAGCTTGGATGTTTTAGAGCGTCAGTGACACTTTTGGGTTCTAATTCTGTAGCATATTGGATTTCATAAACACATCAAACCATGACAAATATGGGGCGTAAGACTATATGGTTTTAGAGAGAGAAATTGGAGTGTTCTAGAGAGATAAAACAAGTGAAAGGTTAGATTACTTAATGAACATCCAACCCTCTCCCTTGTGGGATGAGGGCTATTTATACATAGTATTACGCCTTCCTACGGGCTGTGGATCAGGCATACAATGGGTAAAGACCCGTCCTTCCTCCACGGTGTTGCACTAGACTAAACTACACTAATAACTAACTAACAAATAACATAATAAACGATATGTCTACGAGCTAACTTAAGCTAGATTATATTTGGGGTGACCGATGCTTCACTATAGAATTTCCAATTCCTAACAATCTCCCCCTAAGGGAGGTCACCCCATGATTTACATTTTGCATCCTAGCATTCTAGTTAATCTTTAGTCTTGAGCTCGTAGACCTCAATTCATCAAAATAACCAATCTTTGTGCTTTCGTGGTGATTTCTTCATAGTCCAACTACTTTGTTCATTAAGTGGAGGTTATAGAGCTGATCCACATTTTGATGACCTTCGAGCTTTATTTGAGATCATCAGCCACAAGTGATCTTAGCATCACCCTTTGATTTGTTGCCCTCATATGATGTTGTGACAAATGGACCGACATGCTCACATTCTGGATCATGATGTCTTCTTATCAGAGTAGCGGAAGCTTTAGATGATTCATGATATTTGCAGCAGCGTAGCAGAAGCATGGAGTGTAAACATCAGAGTTGTTGATGCAGTTATCATGATTTCGAAGTGAATGTGTTGTGTGAGCATGCAGCAATGGATTGACCTCTCAATTCTGATTAGCTGCAAACGTCGAGTGTACCTGCATACAACAGTTAGCAATAAAGCGCATGAAAGTGTCTTTGATCACTTTCGTTGAACTGAGGTACACGGCCCACGGTTCCCCGTTGATCAGTACAAGTACTGCCTGTGATCATGTATAATTCCGAAGAATCTCCTTGACAAGGTTTCGCAGCTGCTCTAGCCATTCTCAAACCGGAACGTCTCAAAGAAGACAACATGGAGTGAGTGAACCAACGAATTTGAGATTCACAGATTGATGAAAAGAGATTTGAAAAACAATCGTGTACTGCTCAATATAAAGTGTTTTTGCAATACAACGAAGGTTTTAAGGAAAATCAATTATCAATCATAAACACCTTTTATTTTTAGAATATTAATACACAGTCGATGTGCTAGAGAAGATAATTTTAAGCACAACGACCGGTTTTTCAAAGGTATCTGTCAAACTATTACCTGAACCAGGATTGATTCATAATTTTGAATCGCCCCATTGTTTCTGTTCAGTTGTCACATGGTTGATCTATTGGATAGATCTCACATGCAACCTACCAAGATCTTGTTTGATGTTGGCTCTAGAAGGCTTTCCATCGTCATTGTGAATATGTTTGCATATCACTCAGATGTTCTGGCAATACCACAAGGATAATGCGTAGGACTCATACGATATATTCTCACTTTCCACATTGTGTAAAACAGTGAGTCTTCATTGATTGTGTCCTTAATGAGATTTATTGATGATCTCGTGGCTCTAGACTCAATTGTGCACATTTGGTTCCTATGCCGGAGACTAGGGAAAGGGTCTCCTTCTTCAATATCAATAATCCCTTTTAAGAGGAACTTGAGTGGCTTGGGAAGTTGTAGTGCAGTGCGTCACTGGGTCCATGACGTCTTGTCTTCAATACTAGTGTTACCTTGGTAAACACCAGTAGCATATGTATTGAACCCCGCTTCTGCCCTAAGGTTCAATTATTGGAGGGCTATTTCTTTTCACCCTTTTCACATTCAATTCTTTTTCATTCTTCAACCCCTTCAGTGCTTACCGAGACTTCATGACTAGAACCTTGTTGGGTTTATTCTAGTTCTAGCTCTTTCTCAGTCGGAACTCTTCCCATACCTCACTTTTCTCCTTTTTTCATCATACCTAAGGACTCTACACTATCTAGTGGATTGTCCCTAGGTAGATCCCTCCGACTCTGGTGGGATCGTGGGAATGACCTAACCTAACCATCCTTATATCTTCATACATAAAGTAAATTTGGTCGGTCTTTTGGTATTGTTCTTTCCTTCTCGAAACCACTTGAAAACTCATTTGGAAAATCAATCAAGGTACTTGTGATATAAAATCAAAGCATTTTGTACCTTAATTGTTTTGATCATTTAGAAATGCTCACCCTCAACATGTGCATATGCTTTGAAATTGTTTAGCACATGGAGGCAAGAGTTTTTTGAATCCATTTCTAGATCACAATTTCCTTAGAAAAAGCCTTTTGATTTTCATGGTAAATTCTCCCCCTCAAAATGTGCGATGGTTGTTTCAAATAATTTAGCACATAGAGGAAAGAGTTCTTTGAAGTACTTTCACGATCACACAACCATTTAGAAACCACTTAAAAATCAATCAAGGTACTTTATGTTAAAACATAGAAATCTTTGTACCTTGAAAGTTTATTTTCATTTTGAAATGCTCCCCCTCAATATATGCTTCGAGATTCGAAAAGAGTTTAGCACATATTAGAGAGCAGTATGTACTTTGAGACAAAATTGGTCACCTTTTATCAGATTGCATATTTATATCACATTTTCACCCCTGATCAAAAAATTCAAATCCTTTGAGATTTTGGATCTCAAGTGATTTAAATATGTAAGAAACAAAACTTGTTGGAGAAAAATGTGTCCTGTTTTATTTGATCTGAAGTGGACTACTCCAAAGTTCCCTTTTAGACTAAAAGGGAAATAACAATACATAACCTATCACTACTACATAAATTATAGTTATAGTTTTTCATAGTACAATCACCATATTACACAAATCATAATACATAACAGAACTACTCCAAGAAGATTTCTTCATTCAGTTCTTTGAAGTAGCTTGTAATGACCTTCGCGTAGTCTACCACCCATAAAACTTTCAAGGCTGCGGAAGATCTTTCTAGTCTTAAGTCTTCTCCCGATCGCAGCAATGAACTCTTCACACCTCTTCAAATCCTGTTCAGACCAGAATTTTGTTTTGTTTCACGGCTTCAGGTTAAGTTTGATTTCCTTCACTCTCGAGTTCAATTCTTCTTCAACCATCTTGAGTGTACCATCACTGAACTTGTATAGCTCGCACAGCCTCATTAGCATTCGTGACCCGTATCTGTCGGTAAAGAGGACTGCTCTAGGGGTGTCAATCACTGTATAGTCGTGACGAAATTCATGTCATGTGGCTTCCCATTGTGGTCTCGTTAGGTTGACCTGAGTCTGGTAGCTTTCCACGCCTAGTTGAGAATCCCCAACTCTCTGTCGAATGACTAAGCCCCTGATCCAAAGATTGACAGCAGCAGAGAGAGCCTTCTTCTCACGAACATGTAGATGGTCAAGGTGTCCTTGAAGGTTCAGAAGATAGAGATCTTCAAAGTCACTTGGCAACAAATGTTTGAAGTTGTTTTCGTCTCTAACATGATCTTTCAAGTCTGCTCTTCGAAGAACAATCCGTTAATACAAATAAACCGTAAAAACGTTTATTAATATTTTGCGATCTCTTTGTATTTTGTTGATAACAAATATAATATTATCTTAAGTATAATTATAAGGATACATGTTATTTTTGTAAAGCATTTACATATAGCCATTTAAATACAAAAATGTAGTAATTAAGCATTTGTTGTAATAGTTTATTAGGATGGGTAAAAACCATAACCCATGGACCATAACCCATGGATCATAACCCATACCCAAGTTGGCTAGATACAATGTATACTTAGATAAATTGAATCTAAAGAAAACCCATGGACCAACCCATAACCCATGACCCATAACCAAAAAACCCATGGGCAAAGAGGAGCATCCCACGGATCCCTAGGATTACACTAGACGGATCCCAAGTGGGAGGGATCCGTGGGATCCGGGGAACAGTGGAAGATTTTGCCTATAAATAGAGAGCCATTTCTTCATTCTAACTCACCCCTCTTCTTACTAAATCTCTCAAACACTCTCATTCTCTTCTAACATATAGATCACTTGATCTAGAGAGTTGTTCTTCTTTCTTTCTATTGTGATCCTCATATAGGTCCTTCTCTAAGGCGAGATCACGAGCATTCTACAAGTCATCCAAGCAAGGGGTCCTTGATTGATTTGTCACTCCGCAAGATTTCTGTAGTGAAGATCTTGTATTTGATATTTCACATATTTGTTGTGTAATAGTCGTGTTGGTTTGGTCCACCGTGTTACGGACTCGGTATCTAGCTTTGTACCGGAAAAAGGTGTAAACAACGTTGTGAAGGCTTCTCCGCCAAGTGAAGGAGTTTGTTGACATAGTGCTTGAACTCTCGAGTAGGTGACTCGGGGAGTGGAGTAGGGCAAGGAAGGTGTCCTTGTAGCCGAACCACTATACATCGGTTGTGTCTTTTCTTTCCCTTTGCTTTACTTTATTTACTTGCTTTATCATTAGATCTATGCTTTCTCTACATCCATAAGATCTCACATATTAACAAATCTAAAGTTTTTGAAACTAACTTAAAATCGGAAAAACTATTCAACCCCCTTCTAGTTTTCCACAATTGGCATCAAGAGCTAAGTTTATAAAAATTTTAAAGTAAAATTGTATTTTAAAAAACTTTTTGATCACTATGGGTTCTGAAAATTATAAGGAAGGGCAATCTATGCAACGACCACCACTACTTGAAACTAATGGTTTTATATATTGGAAAAATAGATTCAAAACATATGTGAAATCTAAAGATATTGATCTTTGGTACATTATTGTTGAAGGCGATTTTGAGGCTACCCCAAAAGATGATAAAGGGAATGTAGTTAACATACCTCATGATAAACTAAATGATGAATTCAAGAAAAAGCTTTCTAAAAATAGTGAAGCAAAAATGGTTTTATATAATGCTTTACCGAAAAGGAATTCAAAAGAATTTCTATGCTTAAAACCTCTAAAGAAATTTGGAATTCTTTAGTTGTAACTCATCAAGGCAACCAACAAGTTAAAAATAATAAAATTGATTTATTTGTTCAACAGTATGAACAATTTTTAATATCGGATGATGAAACTATAGATCATTCATTTGCTAACTTTAATACTATTATTACATCTTTGCAAGCACTTGATGAATCGTTTTCTAGCCGTAACCATGTTAGGAGATATCTAAGGGCACTTCCATTGAAGTGGAGGTCCAAGGTGACGGCGATCAAAGAGTCAAAAGATTTGACAATCCTCACCCTCGATGAACTCTTAGGCAACCTAAAAGTCTACGAGCTTGTCCTTGCTAAAGACTCTGAAGCCTCAAAGGTGTAAGAGAAACACAAATCTCTTGCCCTTAAAGCCAAAAAGACTTCAAGCAATGAAGAGAACTCCTCCTCGAGTAGTGACGACGAGGAGTACGCTATGGCGGTAAGGGACTTTAAAAAGTTATTTAGAAGAAAGGGAAGATATGTCAAACAACCGTACGACGATAAGAAAGGCTTTCGGAAAATCAAAGAGGACGAGAAGCCAAAAGACGATCATACTTGCTTTAAATGTGGGGACCCAAACCACTTTATTAGTAAGTGTCCCAAACGGGATGATCAAAAGGCATTCGTGAGCGGCACGTGGGGAATGAGCGACTAGGAGGATGAAGAAATTTGTCTCATGGCAAATGACGAGGTATGTCACGAATACTATAGTAGCTCATCACTTGATGACGACTCATTGCATAATGAATATGACAAACTATGCAATATTAGCTTAAAACTAATTAACAAAAACAAGTTTTTAAAGAGTCAAAACCAACGTTTAGATAAAGAAGTCATAGAATTAAAAGCAAAACTAAAACGTTTAGAAAAGGGTAAAATAGCAAGTGGTGAATGTGGACTTTTCGTTCAACTTCAAACACTAGTTGATCATCTAGATTCTAACATTGCTAGAATGAGTACGAACACTTTAGATACAATATTAGATGGTGTTAAAACCGGTAACGAACAAAAAGGTTTAGGTATTCAACAACTTGATCCATCAACTAGTGAAAGTAAAGAAACAAAATTTGTTAAGGCACTAGAAAAACCAGCCACTGTTGTGGCGGATCCTACGGATCCCCTAAAATGGGAACCGGCTAGTGTACAGACAGGGATCCGTGGATCTGCTGTAGCAAATAGTGGTAATAACGTAGCTTCTTCATCTAGAACTGAGTTTGTTATCGTTAATAGGAAGAAACCAACTCATGTCACCACTAGACAACCACCTCCAAAATATAATCCTACTTTTGCAAGAAACAAAGCTCCATCTTTTTCAAAACATAATCCATCTAGGAGACCTAATAACGTTTATCCAAGAAGCAACTATCAAATGGGATGGAACCCAAATATTCAAAATGGTTTTCCTTTTCAAAACTTTGCTCCATGGAATGCATACTCATCTTATCCATACATGTCTAACATGAATGAAATGTTTAACACTAATGGACCCATGAACAAATGGGGACCAAACTTTTGAGTTTATTATTGTCTTAGGTATGCTTAAAGGTCGACCTAGACCCGGATGAATGGGTCAAGGATAGCGGGTGCACGAGGCACATGACCAGCAATAGAGATCTATTCTCCACATATGAATCCTTCAATGGAGGTAATGTGGTGTTTGGAAATAGCAAAAGTAGAATCATCGGTAAAGGTTCGATTTCTAACAAATCTCTAACCATTAACGATGTGTGTGACATAGAAAACCTAAACTTTAATCTCTTAAGTATAGGACAATGTTAATACAAATAAACCGTAAAAACGTTTATTAATATTTTGCGATCTCTTTGTGTTTTGTTGATAACAAATATAATGTTATCTTAAGTATAATTATAAGGATACATGTTATTTTTGTAAAGCATTTACATATAGCCATTTAAATACAAAAATGTAGTAATTAAGCATTTGTTGTAATAGTTTATTAGGATGGGTAAAAACCATAACCCATGGACCATAACCCATGGATCTTAACCCATACCCAAGTTGGCTAGATACAATGTATACTTAGATACATTGAATCTAAAGAAAACCCATGGACCAACCCATAACCCATGACCCATAACCAAAAAACCCATGGGCAAAGAGGAGCATTCCACGAATCCCTAGGATTACACTAGACGGATCCCAAGTGGAAGGGATCCGTGGGATCCAGGGAACAGTGGAAGATTTTGCCTATAAATAGAGAGCCATTTCTTCATTCTAACTCACCCCTCTTCATACTAAATCTCTCAAACACTCTCATTCTCTTCTAACATATAGATCACTTGATCTAGAGAGTTGTTCTTCTTTCTTTCTATTGTCATCCTCATATAGGTCCTTCTCTAAGGCGAGATCACGGGCATTCTACAAGTCATCCAAGCAAGGGGTCCTTGATTGATTTGTCACTCCGTAATATTTCTGTAGCGGAGATCTTGTATTTGATATTTCACATATTTGTTGTGTAATAGTCGTGTTGGTTTGGTCCACCGTGCTACGGACTCGGTATTTAGCTTTGTATCGGAAAAAGTGTAAGCAACGTTGTGAAGGCTTCTCCGCCAAGTGAAGGAGTTTGTTGACATAGTGCTTGAACTCTCGAGTAGGTGAATCGGGGAGTGGAGTAGGGCAAGGAAGGTGTCCTTGTAGCCGAACCACTATACATCGGTTGTGTCTTTTCTTTCCCTTCGCTTTACTTTATTTACTTGCTTTATCATTAGATCTATACCTTCTCTTCATCCATAAGATCTCACATATTAACGAATCTAAAGTTTTTGAAACTAACGTAAAATCGGCAAAACCATTCAACCCCCCCTCTAGTTTTCCACAATTGGCATCAAGAGCTAAGTTTATAAAAGTTTTAAAGTAAAATTGTATTTTAAAAACTTTTCGATCACTATGGGTTCTGAAAATTATAAGGAAGGGCAATCTATGCAACGACCACCACTACTTGAAACTAATGGTTTTATATATTGGAAAAATAGATTCGAAACATATGTGAAATTTAAAGATATTGATCTTTGGTACATTATTGTTGAAGGCGATTTTGAGACTACCTCAAAAGATGATAAAGGAAATGTAGTTAACATACCTCATGATAAACTAAATGATGAATTAAAGAAAAAGCTTTCGAAAAATAGTGAAGCAAAATGGTTTTATATAATGCTTTACCGAAAAAGGAATTCGAAAGAATTTCTATGCTTAAAACCTCTAAAGAAATTTGGAATTCTTTAGTTGTAACTCATCAAGGCAACGAAAAAGTTAAAAATAATACAATTGATTTATTTGTTCAACAGTATGAACAATTTTTAATATCGGATGATGAAACTATAGATCATTCATTTGCTAACTTTAATACTATTATTACATCTTTGCAAGCACTTGATGAATCGTTTTCTAGCCGTAACCATGTTAGGAGATATCTAAGGGCACTTCCATTGAAGTGGAGATCCAAGGTGACGGCGATCGAAGAGTCAAAAGATTTGACAATCCTCACCCTCGATGAACTCTTAGGCAACCTAAAAGTCTACGAGCTTGTCCTTGCTAAAGACTCTGAAGCCTCAAAGGTGTAAGAGAAACACAAATCTCTTGCCCTTAAAGCCAAAAAGACTTCAAGCAATGAAGAGAACTCCTCCTCGAGTAGTGACGACGAGGAGTACGCTATGGCGGTAAGGGACTTTAAAAAGTTATTTAGAAGAAAGGGAAGATATGTCAAACAACCGTACGACGATAAGAAAGGCTTTCGGAAAATCAAAGAGGACGAGAAGCCAAAAGACGATCATACGTGCTTTAAATGTGGGGACCCAAACCACTTTATTAGTAAGTGTCCCAAACGGGATGATCAAAAGGCGTTCGTGAGCGGCACGTGGGGAATGAGCGACTAGGAGGATGAAGAAATTTGTCTCATGGCAAATGACGAGGTATGTCACGAATACTATAGTAGCTCATCACTTGATGACGACTCATTGCATAATGAATATGACAAACTATGCAATATTAGCTTAAAACTAATTAACAAAAACAAGTTTTTAAAGAGTCAAAACCAACGTTTAGATAAAGAAGTCATAGAATTAAAAGCAAAACTAAAACGTTTAGAAAAGGGTAAAATAGCAAGTGGTGAATGTGGACTTTTCGTTCAACTTCAAACACTAGTTGATCATCTAGATTCTAACATTGCTAGAATGAGTACGAACACTTTAGATACAATATTAGATGGTGTTAAAACCAGTAACGAACAAAAAGGTTTAGGTATTCAACAACTTGATCCATCAACTAGTGAAAGTAAAGAAACAAAATTTGTTAAGGCACTAGAAAAACCAGCCACTGTTGTGGCGGATCCTACGGATCCCCTAAAATGGGAACCGGCTAGTGTACAGACAGGGATCCGTGGATCTGCTGTAGCAAATAGTGGTAATAACGTAGCTTCTTCATCTAGAACTGAGTTTGTTATCGTTAATAGGAAGAAACCAACTCATGTCACCACTAGACAACCACCTCCAAAATATAATCCTACTTTTGCAAGAAACAAAGCTCCATCTTTTTCAAAATATAATCCATCTAGGAGACCTAATAACGTTTATCCAAGAAGCAACTATCAAATGGGATGGAACCCAAATATTCAAAATGGTTTTCCTTTTCAAAACATTGCTCCATGGAATGCATACTTATCTTATCCATACATGTCTAACATGAATGAAATGTTTAACACTAATGGACCCATGAACAAATGGGGACCAAACTTTTGAGTTTATTATTGTCTTAGGTATGCTTAAAGGTCGACCTAGACCCGGATGAATGGGTCAAGGATAGCGGGTGCACGAGACACATGACCAACAATAGAGATCTATTCTCCACATATGAATCCTTCAATGGAGGTAATGTGGTGTTTGGAAATAGCAAAAGTAGAATCATCGGTAAAGGTACGATTTCTAACAAATCTCTAACCATTAACGATGTGTGTGACATAGAAAACCTAAACTTTAATCTCTTAAGTATAGGACAATGTTAATACAAATAAACCGTAAAAACGTTTATTAATATTTTGCGATCTCTTTGTGTTTTGTTGATAACAAATATAATGTTATCTTAAGTATAATTATAAGGATACATGTTATTTTTGTAAAGCATTTACATATAGCCATTTAAATACAAAAATGTAGTAATTAAGCATTTGTTGTAATAGTTTATTAGGATGGGTAAAAACCATAACCCATGGACCATAACCCATGGATCTTAACCCATACCCAAGTTGGCTAGATACAATGTATACTTAGATACATTGAATCTAAAGAAAACCCATGGACCAACCCATAACCCATGACCCATAACCAAAAAACCCATGGGCAAAGAGGAGCATTCCACGGATCCCTAGGATTACACTAGACGGATCCCAAGTGGAAGGGATCCGTGGGATCCAGGGAACAGTGGAAGATTTTGCCTATAAATAGAGAGCCATTTCTTCATTCTAACTCACCCCTCTTCATACTAAATCTCTCAAACACTCTCATTCTCTTCTAACATATAGATCACTTGATCTAGAGAGTTGTTCTTCTTTCTTTCTATTGTCATCCTCATATAGGTCCTTCTCTAAGGCGAGATCACGGGCATTCTACAAGTCATCCAAGCAAGGGGTCCTTGATTGATTTGTCACTCCGTAAGATTTCTGTAGCGGAGATCTTGTATTTGATATTTCACATATTTGTTGTGTAATAGTCGTGTTGGTTTGGTCCACCGTGCTACGGACTCGGTATTTAGCTTTGTATCGGAAAAAGTGTAAGCAACGTTGTGAAGGCTTCTCCGCCAAGTGAAGGAGTTTGTTGACATAGTGCTTGAACTCTCGAGTAGGTGACTCGGGGAGTGGAGTAGGGCAAGGAAGGTGTCCTTGTAGCCGAACCACTATACATCGGTTGTGTCTTTTCTTTCCCTTCGCTTTACTTTATTTACTTGCTTTATCATTATATCTATACCTTCTCTTCATCCATAAGATCTCACATATTAACGACTCTAAAGTTTTTGAAACTAACGTAAAATCGGCAAAACCATTCAACCCCCCCTCTAGTTTTCCACAATTGGCATCAAGAGCTAAGTTTATAAAAGTTTTAAAGTAAAATTGTATTTTAAAAACTTTTCGATCACTATGGGTTCTGAAAATTATAAGGAAGGGCAATCTATGCAACGACCACCACTACTTGAAACTAATGGTTTTATATATTGGAAAAATAGATTCGAAACATATGTGAAATCTAAAGATATTGATCTTTGGTACATTATTGTTGAAGGCGATTTTGAGACTACCTCAAAAGATGATAAAGGAAATGTAGTTAACATACCTCATGATAAACTAAATGATGAATTAAAGAAAAAGCTTTCGAAAAATAGTGAAGCAAAATGGTTTTATATAATGCTTTACCGAAAAAGGAATTCGAAAGAATTTCTATGCTTAAAACCTCTAAAGAAATTTGGAATTCTTTAGTTGTAACTCATCAAGGCAACGAACAAGTTAAAAATAATAAAATTGATTTATTTGTTCAACAGTATGAACAATTTTTAATATCGGATGATGAAACTATAGATCATTCATTTGCTAACTTTAATACTATTATTACATCTTTGCAAGCACTTGATGAATCTTGTTCTAGCCGTAATCATGTTAGGAGATATCTAAGGGCACTTCCACCGAAGTGGAGATCCAAGGTGACGGCGATCGAAGAGTCAAAAGATTTGACAATCCTCACCCTCGATGAACTTATAGGCAATCTAAAAGTCTACGAGCTTGTCCTTGCTAAAGTCTCCGAAGCCTCAAAGGTGAAAGAGAAACACAAATCTCTTGCCCTCAAAGCCAAAAAGGCTTCAAGCGATGAAGAGAACTCCTCCTCGAGTAGTGACGAGAACGAGTACGCTATGGCGGTAAGGGACTTTAAAAAGTTCTTTAGAAGAAAGGGAAGACACGTCAAACAACCGTATGACGATAAGAAAGGCTTTCGGAAAAGCAAAGAGGATGAGAAGCCAAAGGATGATCGTACTTGCTTTAAATGTGGGGACCCAAACCACTTTATTAGTAACTGTCCCAAACGGGATGATCAAAAGGCGTTCGTGAGCGGCACGTGGGGAATGAGCGACGAGGAGGACGAAGAAATTTGTCTCATGGCAAATGACGAAGTATGTCACGAATACTATAGTAGTTCATCACTTGATGACGACTCATTGCATAACGAATATGACAAACTATGCAACATTAGCTTAAAACTAATTAACAAAAATAAGCTTTTAAAGAGTCAAAACAAACGTTTAGATAAAGAAGTCATAGAATTAAAAGCAAAACTAAAACGTTTAGAAAAAGGTAAAATAGCAATTGGTGAATATGAACTTTGTGTTCAACTTCAAACACTAGTTGATCATCTAAATTCTAAAATTGCTAGAATGAGTACGAATACTTTAGATACAATACTAGATGCTGTTAAAACCGGTAACAACCAAAAAGGTTTAGGTATTCAACAACTTGATCCATCAACTAGAGAAAGTAAAGAAACAAAATTTGTTAAGGCACTAGAAAAACCAGCCACTGTTGTGGCGGATCCCACGGATCCCCCAAAAAGGGAACCGGCTAGTGTACAGACAGGGATCCGTGGATTTGCTATAACAAACTGTGGTAACAACGTAGCTTCTTCATCTAGAACCGAGTTTATTGTCGTTAATAGGAAGAAACCAACTCATGTCACCTCTAGGAAACCACCTCCAAAATATAATCCTACTTTTACAAGAAACAAAGTACCATCCTTTTCGAAACATAATCCATCTAGGAGACCTAATAATGTTTATCCAAGAAGTAACCATCAAATGGGATGGAACCCAAACATGAAAAACGGTTTTCCTTTTCAAAACTTTGCTCCATGAAATGCATATTCATCTTATCCATACATGTCTAACATGAATGGGATGTTTAACACTAATGGACCCATGAACAAATGGGGACCAAACTTTTGAGTTTATTATTGTCTTAGTTATGCTTAAAGGTCGACCTAGACCCGGATGAATGGGTCAAGGATAGCGGGTGCACGAGGCACATGACCGGAAATAGGGATCTATTCTCCATATACGAATCCTTCAATGGAGGTAATGTGGTGTTTGGAAATAGCAAAAGTAGAATCATCGGTAAAGGTATGATCGCTAACAAATCTCTAACCATTAACGATGTGTGTCACGTAGAAAACCTAAACTTTAATCTCTTAAGTATAGGACAAATATGCGATAAAAAGTGCAATGTACTTTTTACCGAAACCGGTAGTAAGATATTAAAAAATGGCATAACCATAGGTAAAGGAATTAGGAAACATGGAGTCTATGTCATTAAAATCGGCAATGAACCTAAAGACAAACTATGTCTTACCTCTATGGATGATAATTCGACCTTATGGCATCGAAGATTGGGTCACGCCAACATGCGACTTCTTCAATCGCTATCATCCAAAGATCTAGTAAGAGATCTACCTAAGTTAAAATATGAACATC
This sequence comes from Chrysanthemum seticuspe, assembly GCA_019973895.1. Lineage (NCBI taxonomy): Eukaryota > Viridiplantae > Streptophyta > Magnoliopsida > Asterales > Asteraceae > Chrysanthemum > Chrysanthemum seticuspe. The sequence goes on along the minus strand of BPTQ01000009.1, from coordinate 298,693,136 downwards.
ACTTTTGTGATGCTTGTAATGTAGGAAAACAAGCTCATTCTAGTCATAAAGCTAAAAACATGGTGTCTACAACTAGATGTCTAGAATTACTACATATGGATTTATTTGGTCCATCCGCTATCCAAAGTTATGGAGGCAACTACTACACTTTGGTCATAGTGGATGATTACTCTAGGTATACACGGACAAAATTTTTAAAGAACAAAAAGGAAACCTTTAATTATTTTGAAATATTAAGCTAAAAGATCCAAAGACAACTAGGAAGTCCTATAGTATGCATTAGGACGGATCATGGTAGGGAATTCGATAATGAAGTGCAATTTGGCGCCTTTTGTGACGCTAATGGTATTACTCACAACTTCTCGGCTCCACGCACTCCGCAATCGAATGGGGTAGTAGAAAGAAAGAATAGAACCCTACAAGAAATGAGTCGAACCATGCTTAATGAACAATCCATACCTCAAAAGTTTTGGTGTAATGCCGTTGATACTTCAACGTACATACTCAATCGAGTCTTAATTAGACCAATCTTAGGTAAAACTCCATATGAGTTACTCCAAGGCAAAAAGCCTACGTTAAATCACTTTAGAGTCTTTGGAAGCAAATGTTTTATTCTTAACACTAAAGATTACCTTACAAAATTTGATCTTAAATCAACTGAAGGTATCTTTCTAGGTTATTAGCCAAATAGCAAAGCTTACGTCATATTAAACAAAGAAACAATGAAGGAAGAAGAGTCGTTAAATATAAAATTTGATGAAAGTCCACCCAAACCCTCTCCACCTCTTGTCGATGATGAGATTATAGAAAGTGAAGCTATAGTAATAAAGAAAAATATAAATGAAGAAGAAGAACCTTCAAATGATGAAACCATAAACATTAAAGAGTCCAAAGATCACCCCGTAGATAAAGTCATAGGAAAGCTAAACGAACGAACATTAAGGTCTCAAGTTCAAAACCAAAATAGCTTGTTTTGTTTCGTTTCAACCATAGAACCTAAGAATACACAAGAAGCCATAAAAGATGAGAGTTGGGTAACGGTTATGCAAGGAGAACTAAATCAATTCGTTTCTAATGATGTTTGGACGCTTGTCCCTCCACCTAGTAATCAAACCATAATAGCAACCAAATGGGTTTATAAAAACAAATTAGATGCAAACGGAGTAGTGTCTAGGAACAAGGCTAGACTCGTTGCCCAAGGGTATAACCAACAAGAAGGAATAAACTTTGATGAGAACTTTGCCCCCGTGGCTAGATTAGAGTCTATAAGAATACTTCTTGCGTATGCTTGTGCTAATGATCTAAAGCTTTATCAAATGGATGTCAAAAGCGCTTTTCTAAATGGTTTCATTAATGAAGAAGTATATGTAGCTCAACCTCCGGGCTTCATCGATTTTGAAAAACCCAAACACGTATATTAATTAAAGAAAGCTCTTTACGGTCTTAAACAAGCTCCAAAAGCATGGTATGATAGACTCAAGTCATTTTTAATTAAACACAACTATACCATGGGGTTAGTTGACAACACACTTTTTACTAAGAAAAGAGAGTCACATATAATCATAGTGCAAATATATGTAGATGATATTATATTCAGATCCACTTGTCAAGACATGTGTGATGATTTCTCTAAAATCATGCATGACGAGTTCGAGATGAGTATGATGGGAGAACTTAGTGTCTTTCTTGGTCTACAAATTAAACAAGTAGAAGATGGTATCTTCTTTAATCAATCTAAATACATAAAGGAGATGTTAAAGAAATTCGGTCTAGAAGAATCGAAACCAATTAGGACACCAATGTCATCCGACACCAAACTCACAAAAGATGAAGACGGTGAATCCGTAGATAATACTAAATATCGTGGCATGATAGGTAGTCTTCTCTACCTCACGGCAAGTAGGCCGGATATCATGTTTAGTGTTTGCTTATGTGCTAGGTTTCAAGAAGACCCTAAAACATCACACCTAGAAGCCGTAAAAAGGATATTTAGATACATTAAGGGTACAACACAATTAGGATTATGGTATCCTAAGGGCACGGGAGTAGAAAAAATTGTATATGCAGATTCTGACCATGCAGGTGATTACGTCGATAGAAAAAGTACAAGTGGAGTATGTACTTTCATGGGATGTTGTTTAACATCTTGGTTTTCTATGAAACAAACGGCACTAGCAATATCAAAAACCGAAGTCGAGTACGTCTCCGCCGGAAAAGCATGCCAACAAGCACTATGGATGAAACAAGTGTTAGTCGACTACGACATTCATCTAAGCGACATAGCCATCCTATGTGACAACAAAGGTGCCATCGACTTAAGCAAGAATCCGGTATTGCATTCTCGCATAAAGCATATAGAGATTCGTCATCACTTTTTAAGAGACGATGTTCAAAAGGGTAACATCTCTATTGAGAAGGTAGCATTCGAAGACAACATAGCCGACGTCCTCACCAAGCCGTTGGAGCGGGAACAATTCAACCTACTTCGTCTTGGTCTTGGTCTAATGGAACAAACGTCGTAACTTATTTGACTCTACAAGGTATGTAAACACTAGCCTTCTTATTTCAGAGTCTAGGATCTCTATTTCACGCACAACTCACAAACAATACGGGAATTTTCAAAACCCAAGATAAGTTTTCCACTTATAGCTTTCATATTTTTTTTCTTCAAACACATACACATTTTCAAAGAAAACCTCTTTTCAAAATGTTTTCTAAAAGGATGATACCTTCCCATATCAATTTCACAAAAGCAATTTCTCACGTCTAGGAAAAATCGATTTTTCATTATTAATACAAAGTAAAAACCCGTTTTCATTGAATCTCATATCTTTTGAATGCTAAAGGGGAAACATAACTAATATGTGTTTTCGGGTACATTCATTTAAGAAACAATGAATTAGGAGCATTGATAACACTAAATTACGTACTTATGTACTAAATATGTGTTTTCGGGTTATCTCAATAGGAAGCTTTTCTACTTTTAGTTTATTTTCTTTTTCTTCTTAGGGGTCGAGATAACCGCAACTCCAAATACTTTGCATATAGGCACACACTAGGCAAAAATGTTTCCAAAAAGGAAAATTTTGTGCTGCCTGAATCACCAGACCCACGGATCCCAGCTTTCATGCTGGACGGATCCCTCAAGGGAAGGATCCGTGGGATCCGTGAGACAGAAGCTGTTTTTACCTTCTATTTTTCTCACTTTGGTTGAAAAATCCAGATTTGTTTTATTTTTGGGAGTATGCTCTTTAATGCTTGTGTTCACATGATCACATGCCTTAAATTCATATCTAATCATTAGATTTTAATCCACATTTTGGGTCAAGCATTCATTACAATGCTTTGTTTTTCTATATATAGAAATCCCAAAATGCTTGCATAATCCATCTCATCCTCACAAACACAATACACCATGTCATCCACAAATCCTTTAGATGAATCACCTAGTACAAACAATCATCTCCATGAAACTCAAACCTTTATACTTCCACCTTCCAAAATACCAAAATCAAACTCTAGGATATCTGCACGGATAAACATCCGATCTTGTTGCTTAGGAAAACCATCATATGGCTCATCACCATCAACTAACTCACCACAAGATGCTTCCTTTTTAGCACCTCCTTCATCACCAACAAGTACACCAACTTCATCACCAAATCATTCACCACCTAAAATCACTCTTTTGGAACTCCTTACGACTCCAACAAGATCTCCACAACCAAAGAAAAAGAATTAGCCTTTTTGACACCTCCAACTTCTCCAAACACAATATTCAATGATCTTGAAACATCACCACCTTTAGCTCCAATTAAACTACAAGAACATCTAGGTTATTTTCCACCACCACTTCCAATCATTCCGGACTTTGATCCGTATTTTCCTATTTTTCCACCACAACTTCCGCAACTCACAAATCAAAACAAACCGGAAGATTTCCGTACTCATTACCCACATCACCTACATTGTGAACATTGCGAATCCACTAGGGAAATTGCAATAGAAGTTAGGGAAGAAATACGATTCATACTCAACCTCATCCTTCATCGCATCAATACCATTACTCATTCAAACCTCCATCCATAACCTTATGCAAGCATGGAAGGAATCACTAATACTATTTTCTATTCTTAATACTTTTTCTTTTGAAGTCATTTTCAAGAACAAGTCTTGTTCTTATTTTTACATGCTTGTAGGTGGCATAAATACCACTACAATTTGTTGTTTAATTACAAGGCCTTGTTTACATACTGATGAGTGTCTAAATACTCATCATTTTTATACTGTTAGAATGCCAAAAATATTTGAAAACACTCAGAAACACATCAAAATGATAAAAATATCACAAACAAGTGTTTTAAATGTTTTAAATGCAAAAACATCAAAATCTGGTGAAAAACGTATCAAGTTTGCATAATTGGCAGTTTTAGTCCCCCAAGTTACAAAAGTTGTCAAAATTAGTCCCTGGTAATTCAAAAACTTGTAAAATGTCATTTAAGGTCCATGAGATTCAAAAGTTGTCAAAACAAACCTTTTAAAGTTCAAAAATCACAAATTGACAACTTTAGTCCTTTAACTTTGAAAATTGTCAAAAATAGTCCTTGGTTGATTTAAAAAATGAAAATTATCAACTTTTAACCTTGTTCTATTAATAAATGACATAATTGGTCCTTCATGATAACTTTGGAGAAAATTACAAGTTTGGTCCTTAGAGTTACAAAATTGGCAATTTTAGTCCTTGGACTTGTAAAATGGAATTTTATGCAAATATGGTCCTTGTACTATCAAAGTTTGGCAAGTTCAACCCTTGTGATAAGTTTAGAAATGTTACAAGATCAGTCCTCAAAGTTTGGTCAAAATACATTTTTGGTCCTTGTATTACTTAAACCAAACGGATCCTACTTATTATTAAACCCAAATCCAACCCAGCTTATCCCTTGGCCCAATTCCAACCCGGCCCAACTTTTAAAAACCAGATAAACCGCCATCCCTGTATCCCCATCTCCCTCACCCCTGTAATCCCAAAACCACCATGGTTTTCTCACCATTTTTCAACCCTCCACCTCACTGCCTAATATCTCCAGCTCATCCCCCCTCCTCTCATTAGCCTACCTTGCATTTAATGCATCTCCACCATTACACTTTCACTGTTACACACACATAAACCTGTTTATGCTTTCCAAATCACCCTAAACCCATTCCTACTTCCCAACTTGTCCCCTACACCTCCACTATACTCCAAACTTCTTTAATTGGTTTAAAACTGCCTCAAGCAACCTTATCTCAATTTTGGCGCCAAAATCCAAATTGATGGCTAAGATGCGTTTGACTGCTTCAATGGTTGAGATTGTTGATGGGATTTGATCAGAGACATGTGGGGAGTTCAGAAAAGCTATAAAGAAAGCAGAGGAGTCATTGGAGAAGTGATCGAGTGTAATTTTAAATTTTAATGTCGTTTTAGTTTAACTTTCAAATTCCAGTGTTTGTTTAAGCTTCAAGCTTTGTATTTTATGTTTTCAAGTTGAAATAAAACTTTTGTAAGCAACCAATTTCAGTTTCAAGTCTTATCTCAAGTTATGCAATTTTCTTATTATCCAAAAATCTCAATATAATGAAATGCTATTAGCAGTTGTTAGTTTGGACTCATAAGCCCACATAAGCTCCCTATATAGCTTATTGAAGCTATTAGATACTCTTAAAAGCAGTTTATTAGCCAAAATCAGAAATTCACAAAAATACCAAATAAATAGCTTAAAAATAAAAAATCCATGGTGCAAGGTTCTAGAAGGCTGGAGCAAGGTATATAGTGGATGGCCTTGGGATTAGTGCTTCATGGGAAGCTTTAGGAGTGATCTTTGAGCCTAAGTTCTCAGTTTTCAACTCAAAGCCATTTGTAAGCTTTTTACTCAATTTGGCATTTTCACTGTTAAGTTGTTAATTAGCTTGTATTGTTTTGTTTCCATGTTCAGTAGTCATAATTGAGTATTATTCAGTCTTTAAACCAGTTGTTTGCTCATTTAAATTAGTAGTTGTTAAAAACTTTATTTTCACAGTCATAATAACATAATCTTCAATCCTTGGTTTTATGTTTTTAGTATTGTTTTTTAGTGTTTATTTAGTCCTAACTTATGATAATATAAGCTCTGTAATCATTGGAATAGTCTTAATTTGTTTCAGTCTTTGAAAAGTACCAAAACAGTTTGGTTAAGGCCTGTTTGGATTTGTTCAGTTCACTGTGTAACAGGTTGTGCAATCCTTTGCTTTTACTTGTCTCATGTCTCACTAGGTCCTAATAACTCATACAAGTCATAAACACAAGTCCTTATTAGCTCAAAAGTCAAAATTACTTATAACTGTCTTATTGTGCTTATCTGTTAAAAGTTTTAGAAATCAAAACCTTATTTCATGTTTGGAATTCAGTAGCATAGCCTAATCTAGTTTCATTTAACCATATTACATCAGTTTCAGTTAACAAATTAGGATCAAATCTCATAAAAGTCAACTGTTTTATAAATTGTCAAAAGTCAAAATTCTCCCCTGTGCACAGAATTGGTAGCCAAGTTCATAAGCTCTTATAGAGCTTAATAGTGATCATTAGCTTGTACAATTTAGTTTTTTGAGAAGCTTAACTAGCCATCTCAAGGTCTCAATTTTTAATTTTGAGTTTGCAACTTATTTAGTTAGGCTGCAATAGCTTTTTAGATTTGTCCATTTTGTTTAAATGTATCAATAAGTCAGAGTTGATCAGTTTTTCAAGAGCTTCTTAAAAGCTCATTAGTATAAGCTAATCTTTGTACTTTAGTTTTTTGGAAAGCCTAACTGGTGATCTTGTCAATTCCAAAGTTGGTTTCCAATTTTTAGCTTATTACATAGCATAAAATTAGCTTATAAGTACCTAGCAAACCAACAGTACCCTGTGTAACAGTGTGATTTTTTGCTTATTTGTGCTTATTAAGTGCTTATTTCTAGTTACTGAGCTTATTCAGTGTTCACATTAGTTTATATTCATTAGTATTAGCTTATTTCAATCAATCTTTGCTCATTAATTAGCTTATTAATCAATCTAGCTTAAAAGACTTGTGCTTATTTTCTATAAGAGCCAACTGTGACAAAAGCATAAGCTGTTTCAGTGCTTATCAGTGGTATTTGTTAAAAGTCACAATTATAAAAAGTGCTTATCTTCATGTGCTTAATGAGTTTGTAAAAGAAAAATTGAAAAAAAAAATGTTTTGCAAAAAAGGTGGGGAGGCAGGCTCGAACCTGAGACCTCCCACCTCTAGAGGATGTTAGTGTGTGTACCTGTACCAATAGCGCCCTTGGGTCTTTCTTGTCATGCTTTGCAAAAACAAATACATAACTACTCTTTGTCTCATTTAGCTTATACGACTATTTTAGCTTATTACTAGCTTATTCGAAGTAGCTTTTTCAAGTTTTGCAATTTTCATAAATTTGTATTAGTATTAAGTATTTTATAAAAAAGTTTCAGATTTTTCCAAATAGTTTTAGTATTTTTTAACATTTAATTAGTGTAAAATCTTATTTAATTCATAATAAAAAATATAAAAGTCTAAAAAATATAAATCTTTTTTTAAAAATTTTCTTTTGTCATATAGTACGTAAGAAAATTAGTTTTACATTCGTAGGCCTTTTACTTCATAAAATTTACGTTTTATCTTGCGCTCTAGCGCCATTTTCGTAAATAACACTCGTTTTAGTTTTAAGTAACGTTTTTAGATAATTTGAGTTTACGTTTTAGTTAAGATAGTTTATTTAAGTCATTTTATTTTATAAAATCACAAAAACATCATTGTAAAAATAGTGATAGCATTTATTTAATAGATTTTAACTTTTTAATTTTCTTAATTTGCATTTAAGTCGCTGTTATTTGTAAATCTTTTCTTTAGGTAATTTTCCATCAATATCCTTATTGATCACTATCCTTAGTGATCATTCTACCATCTGATCAAGTGTTTATACACCAATTCATCCTCCGTGGGACTTAACGACCCAGGAATTCCCTATATTCCTCTGATCTTAATTGCATTAGTGTTTGAACTGTTTTAAGTCTGTTACGGTTAGCCATTCACAAGTGGTTAGCTTGTGTGATTAGACTTGATTGTTTAGCACCGATCACATACCTTGGCTCCCAATCTTGATTCTCGGCAATCACAAGATTATTTAAGCATGTTACTAACCTTTCTTTTTGTGGGATTTTTTACTTTTCTTCACTTGACGCCCCAAACTAGGGGGAGCTACCGTCAAAGGGGAGTTAGCGATACGTGGACTAATTTTATTTTTCCACACTTTTAGGTTTATTTCTTCCAAGGGTTAACTTTTTGTTTCGACAAAAAGGGGGAGAAGAAGTAAAACTTAGGGGATTTCAAAACTTACATCTATTCTTAAGTTTTACTCATCATAAGATTATGTTTTGTCATCAACAAAAAGGGGGAGATTGTTAATACAAATAAACCGTAAGAACGTTTATTAATATTTTGCGATCTCTTTGTGTTTTGTTGATAACAAATATAATGTTATCTTACGTATAATTATAAGGATACATGTTATTTTTGTAAAGCATTTACATATAGCCATTTAAATAGAAAAATGTAGTAATTAAGCATTTGTTGTAATAGTTTATTAGGATGGGTAAAAACCATAACCCATGGACCGTATCCCATGGATCTTAACCCATACCCAAGTTGGCTAGATACAATGTATACTTAGATACATTGAATCTAAAGAAAACCCATGGACCAACCCATAACCCATGACCCATAACCAAAAAACCCATGGGCAAAGAGGATCGTTCCACGGATCCCTAAGATTACACTAGACGGATCCCAAGTGGAAGGGATCCGTGGGATCCGAGGAACAGTGGAAGATTTTGCCTATAAATAGAGAGCCATTTCTTCATTCTAACTCACCCTTCTTCTTACTAAATCTCTCAAACACTCTCATTCTCTTCTAACATATAGATAACGTGATCAGGAGAGTTGTTCTTCTTTCTTTCTATTGTGGTCCTCATATAGGTCCTTCTCTAAGGCGAGATCACGAGCATTCTATAAGTCATCCAAGCAAGGGGTCCTTGATTGATTTGTCACTCCGCAAGATTTCTGTAGCGAAGATCTTGTATTTGATATTTCACATATTTGTTGTGTAATAGTCGTGTTGGTTTGGTCCACCGTGCTACGGACTCGGTATTTAGCTTTGTACCAGAAAAAGTGTAAGCAACGTTGTGAAGGCTTCTCCGCCAAGTGAAGGAGTTTGTTGACATAGTGCTTGAACTCTCGAGTAGGTGACTCGGGGAGTGGAGTAGGGCAAGGAAGGTGTCCTTGTAGCCGAACCACTATACATCGGTTTTGTCTTTTCTATCCCTTTGCTTTACTTTATTTACTTGCTTTATCAGTAGATCTATAGTTTCTCTTCAACCATAAGATCTCACATATTAACGAATCTAAAGTTTTTGAAACTAACGTAAAATCGGCAAAACTATTCAACCCCCCCCCCTTCTAGTTTTCCACAGACAAATATGTGATAAAAAGTGCAATGTACTTTTTACCGAAACCGGTAGTAAGATATTAAAAAATGGCATAACCATAGGAAAAGGAATTAGGAAACATGAAGTATATGTCATTCAAATCGGTAATGAACCTAAAGACAAACTATGTCTTACCTCTACGGATGATACTTCGACCTTATGGCATCGAAGATTGGGTCACGCCAATATGCGAATTCTTCAATCGCTATCATCCAAAGATCTAGTAAGAGATCTACCTAAGTTAAAATATGAACATCACTTTTGTGATGCTTGTAATGTAGGAAAACAAGCTCATTCTATTCATAAAGCTAAAAACATGGTGTCTACAACTAGGTGTCTAGAATTACTACATATGGATTTATTTGGTCCATCCGCTATCCAAAGTTATGGAGGCAACTACTACACTTTGGTCATAGTGGATGATTACTCTAGGTATACATGGACAAAATTTTTAAATAACAAAACGGAAACCTTTAATTATTTTGAAATATTAAGCAAAATGATCCAAAGAAAACTAGGAAGTCCTATAGTGTCCATTAGGACGGATCATGGTAGGGAATTCGATAATGTAGTGCAATTTGGAGCCTTTTGTGACGCTAATGGTATTACTCATAACTTCTCGGCTCTACGCACTCCACAATCGAATGAGGTAGTTGAAAGAAAGAATAGAACCCTACAAGAAATGAGTCGAACCATGCTTAATGAACAATCCATACCTCAAAAGTTTTGGTGTGATGCCGTTGATACTTCAACGTACATACTCAATCGAGTCTTAATTAGACCAATCTTAGGTAAAACTCCATATGAGTTACTCCGAGGCAAAAAGCCTACGTTAAATCACTTTAGAGTCTTTGGAAGCAAATGTTTTATTCTTAATACTAAAGATTACCTTACAAAATTTGATCCTAAATCAGCCGAAGGTATCTTTCTAGGTTACTCGCCAAATAGCAAAGCTTACGTCATATTAAACAAAGAAACAATGAAGGTAGAAGAGTCATTAAATATAAAATTTGATGAAAGTCCACCCAAACCCTCTCCACCTCTTGTCAATGACGAGATTATAGAAAGTGAAGCTATAGTAATAAAGAAAAAGATAAATGAAGAAGAAGAACCTTTAAATGATGAAGTCATAAACATTAAAGAGTCCAAAGATCACCCCGTAGATAAAGTCATAGGAAAGCTAAACGAACGAACATTAAGGTCTCAAGTTCAAAACCAAAGTAGCTTGTTTTGTTTCGTTTCAACCATAGAACCTAAGAATACACAAGAAGCCATAAAAGATGAGAGTTGGGTAATGGCTATGCAAGAAGAACTAAATCAATTCGTTTCTAATGATGTTTGGACGCTTGTCCCACCACCTAGTAATCAAACCATAATAGGAACAAAATGGGTTTATAAAAACAAATTAGATGCAAACGGAGTAGTGTCTAGGAACAAGGCTAGACTCGTTGCCCAAGGGTATAACCTACAAGAAGGATTAGACTTTGATGAGACCTATGCCCCCGTGGCTAGATTAGAGTCTATAAGAATACTTCTTGCGTATGCTTGTGCTAATGATCTAAAGCTTTATCAAATGGATGTCAAAAGCGCTTTTCTAAATGGTTTCATTAATGAAGAAGTATATGTAGCTCAACCTCCTAGCTTCATCGATTTTCAAAAACCTAAACATGAGTATAAATTAAAGAAAGCCCTTTACGGTCTTAAACAATCTCCAAAAGCTTGGTATGATAGACTCAAGTCATTTTTAATTAAACACAACTATACCATGGGATTAGCTGACAACACACTTTTTACTAAGAAAAGAGAGTCACATATAATCATAGTGCAAATATATGTAGATGATATTATATTCGGATCCACTTGTCAAGACATGTGTGATGATTTCTCTAAAATCATGCATGACGGGTTCGAGATGAGTATGATGGGAGAACTTAGTTTCTTTCTTGGTCTACAAATCAAACAAGTAGAAGATGGTATCTTCTTTAATCAATCTAAATACTTAAAGGAGATGTTAAAGAAATTCGGTCTAGAAGAGTCAAAACCAATTAGGACACCAATGTCATCCGACACCAAACTCACAAAAGATGAAGACGGCGAATCCGTAGATAATACTAAATATCGTGGCATGGTAGGTAGTCTTCTCTACCTCACGGCAAGTAGGCCGGATATCATGTTTAGTGTTTGCTTATGTGCTAGGTTTCAAGAAGACCCTAAAACATCACACCTAGAAGCCGTAAAAAGGATATTTAGATACATTAAGGGTACAACACAATTAGGATTATGGTATCCTAAGGGCACGGGAGTAGAAACAATTGTATATGCAGATTCTGACCATGCAGGTGATTACGTTGATAGAAAAATTACAAGTGGGGTATGTACTTTCATGGGATGTTGTTTAACATCTTGGTTTTCTAAGAAACAAACGGCACTAGCAATATCAACAACCGAAGCCGAGTACGTCTCCGCCGGCAAAGTATGCCAGCAAGCACTATGGATGAAACAAGCGTTAGTCGACTACGACATTCATCTAAGCGACATAGCCATCCTATGTGACAACAAAGGTGCCATCGACTTAAGCAAGAATCCGGTATTGCATTCTCGCACAAAGCATATAGAGATTCGTCATCACTTCTTAAGAGACAATGTTCAAAAGGGGAACATCTCTATTGAGAAGGTAGCATCTGAAGACAACATAGCCGACGTCCTCACCAAACCGTTGAAGCAGGAACAATTCAACCTACTTCGTCTTGGTCTTGGTCTAATGGAACAAACGTCGTAACTTATTTGACTCTACAAGGTATGTAAACACTAGCCTTCTTCTTTTTGAGTCTAGGATCTCTATTTCATGCACAACTCACAAACAATACGGGAATTTTCAAAACCCAAGTTTTTCACTTATAGCTTTCTTATTTTTCTTTTTGGTTGCAAACACATAACTACATACACATTTTCAAAGAAAACCTCTTTTCAAAATGTTTTATAAAAGGATGATACCTTCCCGTATCAATTTCACAAAAGCAATTTCTCACGTCTAGGACAAATCACTTTTTCATTATTAATACAAAGCAAAAACCCGTTTTCATTGCATCTCATGACTTTGAATGCTAAAGGGGACACATAACTAATATGTGTTTTCGTGTACATTCATTTAAGCAAAAATGAATTAGGAGCATTGATAACACTAAATCACGTACTCATGTACTAAATATGTGTTTTTCGGGTTATCTCAATAGGATGCTTTTCTATTTCTAGTTTATTTTTCTTTTTCTTAGGGGTCGAGATAACCGCAACTCCAAATAGTTTGCATATAGGCACACACTAGGCAAAAATGTTTCCAAAAAGGAAAATTTTGTGCTGCCTGAATCACCAGACCCACGGATCCCAGCTTTCATGCTGGACGGATCCCTCAAGGGAAGGATCCGTGGGATCCGTGAGACAGAAGCTGTTTTTACCTTCTATTTTTCTCACTTTGGTTGAAAAATCCAGATTTGTTTTATTTTTGGGAGTATGCTCTTTAATGCTTGTGTTCACATGATCACATGCCTTAATTTCATATCTAATCATTAGATTTTAAGCCACATTTTGGGTCAAGCATTCATTACAATACTTTGTTTTTCTATATATAGAACTCCCAAAATGCTTGCATAATCCATCTCATCCTCACAGACACAATACACCATGTCATCCACAAACCCTTTAGATGAGTCACCTAGTATAAACAATCATCTCCATGAAACCCAAACCTTTGTAATTCCACCTTCCAAAATACCAAAATCAAACTCTAGGATATCCTCACGGATTAACATCCGATCTTGTTGCTTAGGAAAACCATCATCATATGGCTCATCACCATCAACTAACTCACCACAAGATGCTTCCATTATAGCACATCCTTCATCACCAACGATTACACCAACTTCATCACCAAATCATTCACCACCTAAAATCACTCTTTTGGAACTCCTTACGACTCCAACAAGATCTCCACAACCAAAGCAAAAAGAATTAGCCTTTTTGACACCTCCAACTTCTCCAAACACAATATTCAATGATCTTGAAACATCACCACCTTTAGCTCCCATTAAACTACAAGAACGTCTAGGTTCTCTTCCACCATCACTTCCAATCATTCCGGACTTTGATCCGTATTTTCCTATTTTTCCTACCACAACTTCCGCAACTCATAAATCAAAACAAACCGGAAGATTTCTGGACTCATTACCCCACATCACCTACATTGTGAACATTGCCAATCCACTAGGGAAATTGCAATAGAAGTTAGGGAAGAAATGTGATTCATACTCAACCTCATCCTTGATCGCATCAATACCATTACTCATTCAAACCTCCATCCATAACCTTATGCAAGCATGGAAGGAATCACTACTACTATTTTCTATTTTTAGTACTTTTTCTTTTGAAGTCATTTTCAAGAACAAGTCTTGTTCTTATTTTTACATGCTTGTAAGTGGCATAAATACCACTACAATTTGTTGTTTTATTACAAGGCCTTGTTTACATACCTTGGCTCCCAATCTTGATTCTCGGCAATCACAAGATTATTTAAGCATGTTACTAACCTTTCTTTTGTAGGACTTTTATTTTTTTCTTAACTTGACGCCCCGAACAAGGGGGAGCTACCGTCAAGGGGGATTTAGCGTTTATTTCTTCCAAGGGTTAACTTTTTGTTTCGACAAAAAGGGGGAGAAGAAGTAAAACTTAGGGGCTTTCAAAAATTACATCTATTCTTAAGTTTTACTCATCATAACATTATGTTTTGTCATCAACAAAAAGGGGGAGATTGTTAATACAAATAAACCGTAAAAACGTTTATTAATATTTTGCGATCTCTTTGTGTTTTGTTGATAACAAATATAATGTTATCTTAAGTATAATTATAAGGATACATGTTATTTTTGTAAAGCATTTACATATAGCCATTTAAATACAAAAATGTAGTAATTAAGCATTTGTTGTAAAAGTTTATTAAGATGGGTAAAAACCATAACCCATGGACCATAACCCATGGATCTTAACCCATACCCAAGTTGGCTAGATACAATGTATACTTAGATACATTGAATCTAAAGAAAACCCATGGACCAACCCATAACCCATGACCCATAACCAAAAAACCCATGGGCAAAGAGGAGCGTTCCACGGATCCCTAGGATTACACTAGACGGATCCCAAGTGGAAGGGATCCGGGGAACAGTGAAGATTTTTGCCTATAAATAGAGAGACATTTCTTCATTCTAACTCACCCCTCTTCTTACTAAATCTCTCAAAACCTCTCATTCTCTTCTAACATATAGATCACTTGATCTAGAGAGTTGTTCTTCTTTCTTTCTATTATGATCCTCATATAGGTCCTTCTCTAAGGCGAGATCACGAGCATTCTACAAGTCATCCAAGCAAGGGGTCATTGATTGATTTGTCACTCCGCAAGATTTCTGTAGCGAAGATCTTGTATTTGATATTTCACATATTTGTTGTGTAATAGTAGTGTTGGTTTGGTCCACCGTGTTGTGGACTCGGTATCTAGCTTTGTACCGGAAAAAGTGTAAGCAACGTTGTGAAGGCTTCTCCGCCAAGTGAAGGAGTTTGTTGACATAGTGCTTGAACTCTCGAGTAGGTGACTCGGGGAGTGGAGTAGGGCAAGGAAGGTGTCCTTGTAGCCGAACCACTATACATCGGTTGTGTCTTTTCTTTCCCTTCGCCTTACTTTATTTACTTGCTTTATCATTAGATCTATACTTTCTCTACATCCATAAGATCTCACATATTAACGAATCTAAAGTTTTTGAAACTAACGTAAAATCGGCAAAACTATTCAACCCCCCCTTTTAGTTTTCCACGAAGTATAAAGTGTTTTTATGATTTAGATACATATGTACAACAACTAGTGTTTACATATTGGGCTAACATATACTTAACTAAGTATATACTAAAATGGGTAAAAACAAGTATATACTAAAATGGGTTAAAACTAGCAAATGGTATTGACCCATAACCCATGGTTTTATCCAAACCACTTAGCCAAGTTCAATGTATTCTAGAGATACATTGTATCTAGAAAGAAACCCATGGATCAACCCATGACCCATGACCCATAACCAAAAATACCCATGGGCAAAGAGGAGCGTCCCATGGATCCCTAGCTTTGTGCTAGACGGATCCCTTGTGGGAGGGATCCGCGGGATCCGGGGAACAGTAGAAAATTTCCTCTATAAATAGAGAGCCATTTCTTCCTTTCTTCACACCACTTTCACACATACTTTCTCCCAAGTATTATATCTCTCTAACCTCAGATCCAAGAGATCTATGTAGTTTGTCTTTTTTTTTTGTGTGATCTTCTAGGTTCCTCTTAAAGGCGAGATCACCACTTCTTGAAGTCGAGCAAGCTCAAGTCCATGAGTTGCCATGCTTCGTCATCATCAAGACAACTGAGGTTCTTTTGTTGATAGTTCTTTCTTCCTCCATAGATGTTGTGTTGAAGGCATTAGTGAAGGATGCCGAAAGAGTCAAGACGAAAGCATTAGTGAAGGGTGCTTTTCGTCCGTGTCAAAAGCATTAGCGAAGAATGCTAAAGGTGTCAAGAAGAAGGCATTAGTGAAGGATGTCAAGCGTTGTATAAAAGGCATTAGTGAAGGATGCCTAAGAATCAAATCAAGTGGCATTAGGGAAGAATGCCTAGGTCGTATAATCGATGAGGTGCATCGTTATACATATAAGTATTTGTTTATTTCCAAGGATGGTGATGTCCTTGATAGTGTTTTAACAAGGAGTGGATCTCCTTGAGATTAGGTGTTTTGTCGTGAAGGGTAGTAGTTCCTCCATAGTAATGGAACTAGGTGCTTAGCCTAGTACCTAATAAAGGGTAGGCGACGTTGTGTTAGGTGTGGTTCGCCTTGGTGTGAAAGAACTCGGTATTTAGCTTTGTACCGGAAAAAGGTGTAAGCGACGTTGTGAAGGCTTCTCCGCCATAAGGAGATTGGTGTAGTGTTTACGAACTCTCGAGTAGGTGACTCGGGGAGTGGAGTAGGGCAAGGAAGGTGTCCTTGTAGCCGAACCACTATAAATACTTGTGTCGTGGTGATGTGCTTCTTACTCTTTATCTTTCATTATACGTCTATATATCTATCTATCAACGTCCAACATAAACAACCAAATAGATTGACATAAGTCGATCTAAATATTTAAAAGGAAGTTTTAAAATCGGCAAAACTATTCAACCCCCCTTTCTATTTTTCCACAATTGGCATCAGAGCTTCGTTACCAAGTTTCTTAAAGTATGTTGTACTTTAAAGACTTGATACGATTCGTGTATGTTTGAAAACTACAAAGAAGGATATGTTTGAAAACTACAAAGAAGGATTTTTTTTAAAGTCGGTTTTTCTTTTAAATCATTTTGTTGGACATTGATAGATCATTCTAACAATTTTTGTTTCAAGAAATCTTCACGCTAGAATCTCTCCAAAACCCTCATTTCTATTCAAATAATAATGAAGTCAACACTCAAGGAAGGATCTAAAAGTAATCACAACTTACGTACACCAAGTACAAAGGATTACTTTAAAAGCTCATGAAGTATTTTTGGTATTATACCAAACCAAGAAACATAGAGGTATGTTTTACTTTTCATTAGATAGGTTACATGAGTTTATTTATTTCATAGTTCTCTTTGTTTAATAATTGCTAGCATCTTTAAAAGTCTCTTTCGTCACTTTTCCGTCTTATTTATCATCAGGAATAGTATTCCTTTTGATTCGTCAAACTAACATCGTCGTCACATATGAACCCTCGATATGTGATTCATCAAAACCCGTCGTCCAAAAACAATCTTCATCTGATAACTCCAAACTATTTTTTAGTAAGCTAGTTTATAAGCCTACTACACAAATAATGCCAAACAACCCTTTTTCTGTCCACAGTAGCCGGATCCCCCTAGTTGTACTAGCCGGATCCCAAATACAAGGGATCCGGGGGAACTGTGGAACAAAACTCAGCTATACGCTTTCAAAAACACCACTGATTCTTTTTCCCTCTACTCACATAACACAAAAACGACTAAACCACTGATTTCATCTTCATTGGATTCCAAACTCTCAAGTATTCCTCTCTAGAACATCATTGTAAGTAATTACACTAACTTGTTCTAATTCTCATCATCCTCATCCTAGGGTTTATGGTTTCAAAAATCTCTAATCAATTATTTTAATTAGGGTTTTTTTAAATTAATCATGAAAAGGAGCTTTTAACATAATTAAGATCACACCGTGTTCACAACATTGTTAATACAAATCAAAACCATAAACCCATCTCAACTAATTTTACCTAATTGGAAAATTTGTGTTTCTAGAACCAACCATGCCTAAAGCCACTCAACAAGATCATCATGATACTGTCCATTACCTTACTCATTACTATCGAAATGAGGAACTCTCAAAAACTGACCGCAAGGTCTTCAAAAAGCTCAGAAAACGACTTATCCACGAAGGTCGTGTAATCAAGGAATGTTTCCTTGAGGATACCGACATTCGTCAAGTCTTCTCGGCAATCAATTTTGATTGTCTTCTTGACATTGATGAACAAATTTGTCCGGTTTTCATCTTTGAGTTTTCTAAAAGCATTAGGATCATTCGAAACGCCGATGATAGTATTTCAATCGCTTTCATCATCAATAAACGAAACTTCACTCTCACTCTCAACACCTTTGCTCAAATTCTTCGCATTCCTTGTGAAGGAATTTGTATGTACTCTCAAGATTGGGCAATTAACAGTCAAAACCTTGCACTTGATTCTAAACCAATGTACCATACTCCTCTTGATGAACCCGAAACCATCCGAGACACCATTTTCAAAATAAGAGCCGACCAATCCCGTTTCAACCGAAACAAGAAGCTCATTCACCGTAACCCTTTTCAAATGGAACTTTTCGAAATCCATCCCATGTTTAGAAAATGGGAAGAAATCCTTAGGGAAAACGTCGTTAGCCTTGTTGATAACAAAGATCATCCAAATGCATGCCTTGTGCAAATGATCTATTGTCTTATCCACCAAAAGCCATTTAACCTCGCCTATTACATGGTAAGGAGAATGGCAGGGGTATTCAAAGCTTCCAACATGGTACTTCCGTATGGTATGCTCTTAACACGACTTTGTAAGTATGTTAGTGCATTGCAACCATCTCCTATCAACAACGATCATTTCTTTGCCGATCATGTAATGGTACCTCTTACCAAAATACCCTCTAAACGCTTCATGGTCAATGGGAAGAAACCTAAAGCTCTCTCGGACTCCTCGGAAGGAGAAGAAGAAGAAAATGAGGAAGAAGAAGATGTCGACCCCATAGCCAACATTGAATTGGAACCCTTTGATTACTACGAACAACTTCCAACCATTCCAAACGAAACCGCGGAATTCAAACAATTGAGGGGCATGATTCAAAATCTTGCTTACTGTTAATACAAATAAGCCGTAAAAACGTTTATTTATATTTTACGATCTTCTAATGTTTTGTCGATAACAAACGTAAAATCATTTTAACGAAACAAATAAAATACGTAAATGGTTTGAACTAATAGTTTCTAACATATTCACATCTTCACATAAAACACTAAAACTAGTATAAGTGATTTTATGATTTAGTAATACATAAGTACAACAACTAGTGGTTACATATTTGGATAAAATATACACATAACTAGTATGTAGTATATTGGGTAATATAATGTGTAGAAACTTAAGTATCACAACCCATTGGGCAAATACATTAAATGTAGTTGGGTACAACCCAAAGCCCAAAACCCATGGATTTTGACCCATAACCCATTGCATGACATCATGCTTATATCATACATGGATAATATCCATAACCCATGGATCAACCCATACCCAAGTGACTAAGTGCATTGCACTCAAAGATACATTGTATCTAGCCAAAGATCCATGGTTCAACCCATGACCCATGACCCATAACCAAAATACCCATGGGTAAAGAGGAGCGTTCCACGGATCCCTAGCTTTGTGCTAGCCGGATCCCTTATGGTAGGGATCCGTGGGATCCGGGGAACAGTAGGATTTTTCCTCTATAAATAGTGAGCCATTTCTTTATTATTTCTCACCCATTTCTAACACACTTTCTCCCTGAGTTAAAAACTCACTAACCTCAGATCCAAGAGATCTATGTTTGTAGTTTTGTTTTTGTGTGATCTTTTAGGTTCCTCTTAAAGGCAAGATCACCACTTTTGAAGTCGAGAAAGCTCAAGTCCTTGAGTTGCCATGCTTCCTCATCATCAAGGCTACTGAAGTCTTCTTGTTGATGATTCCTTTCTTTCTTCAAAGAAGTGTAGTGTTGAAGACATTAGTGAAAGATGTCTCAAGTGTCAAGACGAAGATATTAGTGAAGGGTATCTATCGTTTATAGCATAAGCACTTGTGGTAGGTGCTTAGAAGTCAAGACAAGAAGCATTAGTGAAAGGTGCTTAGAAGTCAAGACTAGAAGCATTAGTGAAAGGTGCTTAGAAGTGAAGATACAAGACATTAGTGAAAGGTGTCTTGTAGATCTAGTCAAAGGCATTAGTGAAAGGTGCCTTAGATGTACATTCGATATGGTGTGTTTCGATGTACAAGATAGACTAGTATTAGATCCAAGGATATTGATATCCTTGATGATGTTATAAAGGAGTAGATCTCCTTTGGGATTAGTCGTTGGTGTAGTGTGGTAGTAGTTCCTCCATTGCAATGGAACTAGGTGCTTAGCCTAGTACCTAATAAAGGGTAGGCGACGTTGTGAAGGTGTAGTTCACCTTGGAGGGAAAGAACTAGGTACTTAGCCTAGTACCTTATAAAGGGTAGGCGACGTTGTGTAGGTGTGGTTCACCTTGGAGTGAAAGAACCCGGTGGTTAGCCTATCACCGGAAAAAGGGTAGGCGACGTTGTGAAGGCTTCTCCGCCATAAGGAGATTGGTGTAGTGTTTACGAACTCTCGAGTAGGTGACTCGGGGAGTGGAGTAGGGCAAGGAAGGTGTCCTTGTAGCCGAACCACTATAAATACTCGCGTTGTGGTTTTGTGCTTCTTACTCTTATCTTTTCATTACATATCTTTATATGCTTGTTTATCAACATCCAACACACACAACCAAATAGATTGACATAAGTCGATCTAAATAGTTTAAAAGGAAGTTTTAATTGTAAAAATATTCAACCCCCCTTCTAGTTTTCCACAATTGGTATCAGAGCTTCGTTACCAAGTTTCTTGAAGTATATTGTACTTTAAAAACTTGATACGATCCATGGTTAATTGAAAACTACAAAGAAGGTTTTTCATAAAAACAAACACCATGTCTTTTAAAACTATATGTTTGGATGTTGATTTGATAACAACATTTTTCTTATTTATTTTTTCATTTATTGCACTAATATTCCTTTGTCATGTTGATTAGTCCAAGCTCATACACACCAAGCTTTAGGAGTCGCTTGGTAACAAGAATACCTTCCTTAAGAAGGTATCTTAACGCAAAGGAGCAGGAATAGTCTAAGTGACATTTGCTGTGTCATTTGTAAAGAGATTCCTAAGTGCGCTAGAGGTATGATTCTCTTTTTACTTTGCTTGATAATTGAGTATACCTATTTAGGTATTTATATGATTATCTTTTGTGCAAATTACATGTTTTACATGAAGCTTCATTAGGAAGCCTTTTTCTTACATACGTGTCTTAATTCTCGTCTAAAGTCGTGGTATATAAAACTTATATTTTGTTTCTTTTAATTCAATAATAAAACAAAACACTGAATCTCAAATTCCTCCTTCCCTATAAATACTCCCACCGTCGACCTACTCTATCAAATCCTCACTTTTTCAAATCTTCCAATTTCAAAAATTTCCTCTCACTCAAAAACTTCATCTTCCTCTTCATTCCATCTCAACCGAAACCAAGAAGATCCGTCATCAACATGGTTTACATCGCGCTCGTGCTCATCGCCTTAACACTCATCGCACTTGTGTTCCCTATAATGAAGTTCACATATGGAGACATTTACTTTGTGTTGTTAATCTACATTGGGATCATATACCCAATCCTTTGTATCATCCTTAGTATTGAAATGCAATATTACTAATAATCTTGTTATCTTTGTTATTATGTGTTATTTTCTTGTGATTTATATGTTTCATATTCCTTCGTGATACATTAAAAGTCATGTATGCATGCTAAAAGAAAATGTAGGATAAAACACCTTTCGTGGTATAAAACTGTAAAATCTATCTTTTTTCAAATCTGTTTCTGTTACTACAAATCCACGGATCCCGGAAGTTATACTAGCCGGATTCCTTTTTGAAAAGGAACCGTGGGATCCGTCCTACTACAGAACAGTTTTTCATGCAAATTAAAAACCACTTTTCTTCTAAAAGTAATTCTCCACTTGAATGTCAAAACCATAAGTGAGTTAAGTGTCTTTCTTGTCAAAAACCATTGTTAATAAAAACCTAATAAAAACGTTAGATAATCATAGGTTGATCACAAACATCACTTTTTATTAACTTATCATTTCTATAGGTTCAACTATGACGCATGAATATGAGTTTGATTTTTCACTCACTAGCGTCTATACTCCAAACATCTCTCTCGAACCCAACACACCTGGCAATCATGTCCGTGGGTTCAATAATCTCAAAAACCGTCACTTCCATGAAGGACGTATTGTAGACACCTCTCTACAATTCGAAGAAGGTATCAATACCTCCTTCCGAGCCATAGGACTAGAATGTTTTCTTGAAATCAACGAGAAGATATGTCCAAGGTTCATAATGGAATTCTTCCGTCAAATCGAACTCGTTCGTAATGAGGATCGCTCTCTGTCTCTTTGGTTTTATATCAAAAACCAAAAGTTTACTCTAACCCTTAGGCATTTTGCTCACATCCTCCGGATTCCAAATCATGGACAATGTGCCTTCACCGAAGATTGGTCTCTTGATTCTCTCTTCAACTTTCGTGAAGAAAATAGTCCATATTGTTCACACATACCCTCTCCGGAAGATTTAAATCGCATAATATGCAAACCTCGACCATATTACTCCGATCCAAACATTATCTTTACAAGGGATATCCGAGAAGAGTACAAGCCTCTTGCACTCATCCTACGTGAAAATGTTTGGAGCCTTAGGGGAAATCGAGAAATTCTTCCTGCTTGCTGTGCTCACATGTTGTATTGTTTGCTAACACAACAACCATACAATCTCGCCTACTCCTTCGCAAGGCGAATTGCAAATCTTCAAGGCTCCAAGAATAAACTCATCCCTTATGGAATGTTCTTGACACGCCTCTATCATAATGTTATGCACTTCCATCCTCAATTTCAAAGTCCGTTGTACGTACTTGTGAACAAGATGATGGAACCGCTAAACATATCTCTCATGAAAACTTTCTTCATTCTTGATTCCACCAACACTCATCAACCATATAATGATCTTCCTAGTGAAAACACTCAAGAAACCTAGTAGTATTCCAAAGTAGGATCAAATTCTCTTTTATTCGTGCTCTATCAATGTAATCCAATTTCATTCATGAAATAAAACATCTTACATTTGATATCTTAGTATTAGAACTCCTCTTAGACTATCCTTGAGATATAATGCATTGTCAAGATCATTGCATACCTTTAGTAAAGGTCCTGCTGAGCAGATAGGCGGATCCTAAAGATTGTGCTAGACGGATCCCTACACTTAGGGAACCGTGGGATCCGGCAAACAGAAAACGCAATTGCAAGCATTATATTTCAACCATATTCTTAGAATACCTCACACTAAACTAAACACAGTGTCTTAAGGCAAATTAAGTCCTTATCAAGATAGGTTGATCTTTTACATAACTCACCTAGATCACACTCTAAGAAGCTTGTAGATCTACCGTTTCGTTTTTAATCCATTACTCTTCTGCTCTTAAACTCACACTTCATTTTTTACTTAATCCCTCACATCTAGTTTTAGAAATCTTTCGATTATGACAAAATTGATCATAAATCATCCTCATCTCAAAATTGATCAAAGTTGATCAAAATCTAGTTTTTCCATCTCAAAGCTTCTAGGATATTTTCCAAAACACTATCCTAAGACACAACCTGATCTCTAGGATCATTTAGCTTCAATTGACACTCTACATTATTAGTGTCATCCTTGCTCATCCATTGGTACTCTTGAAAGTTCCAAATCCTTCCATAAATAACAATCATTAGCTACATCATTCATTACCTTCAAGTACTCAAGCATCTCTTCATTTAAAACACTTAGGAGGACTGAAACACTCAAGATGATATAGGTCTTAGATCTTAGAAACATCATTTCCACTTTTTCATAACTGCTGAAAGCCGGTTCCCTAGGATTAGCCTAGACGGATCCCTCTAAGGAAGGAACCGTGGGATCCGGATGACAGTTTATGTCAAATCTTGCTTAATCAATCATTTCAACTCATCTTCCTAACTCAAACACTCCATCTCATCTTAAATGAATTCCTAGATCAGTACAACCTCTGAAGTTGACTCTTGTGCATGTTAATCATCACATTCCAATGAATCCTAGTGGCTTAAGGCTTAAATGCACTTGCAAAATATCTTGGTTTATAAACCACTTTGCTAGAACCTCCATAGTCATCACTCTCATCCTAAATTTCAGATCTTACAACCTCTTGAAATCATCTCATCATGAGGAAAACCCCAAGTAGTAACTTATCCACCAAAGAACCACCCATGAAAAAGGCTCGTGTTATACACGAAATCTTTTCAACCGAATCATCTCCGGTCAAGCCAACAAATGATAGGATTCTTCCTCATCCAATTAAACCAATTCCTAAAAGGATAGTACCCACAAAACTACCAATGCCAAACACCACCATACCTCCTAGGCCAAACAATATTATCTCCACTAAACCATCACCATTGGTTCCTAGAGCTATTTCATTTACATCCCCACTATCATCACCACACCTCTACAATTTAGAGGACTTGCCTCCTAGGTCGTCTCACCCGCTTCCGCCAACAACATTCTCCTCATTAGGAGGAATAATGGTTCAAAATCAAGGTGTTGAGTCAACACTTGCTCCGGCTTCCTTTTCGCCGTTTCCATCATATAATCCCATTTGGATTATGAGAAATCATCAAAGTCAACCACCCGATCATATGGAATTTAACACTTCTCTACCACCACCATCATTCTTGGTTGAGTCATTCTCAAATGTACCTCCAACAATCCCTCCATCGTTTGAAGATCCACAAGCCGCTTCACTTGATCCTTCGCATCAAGCTATTTCATTTCCTTCACCACCACTACCTAGCCATGACAAAGATTGCTATCATTGTCAACATTTTGAAAGTTTGATACATGAAGTACGAGAAGACCAATGTTTCATGTTCTATCATCTCCTCGAACGTTTCGACAAGATTAAACCTAAACAAAACTTGAGCTAGAAGATTTTAGTGGTGTCCTAGCATCAAGCGTTAGTTGGTCTAGAAATTCCTAGTCATGTATTGTCTATTTTCTTAGTTTTTAGAGTCATGTATATCATAACTCTAGTTTTATTAAATGGAATTACATGCTACTTGTTATTTTTCTGAGCATATGTTTACCTTGTATTCATATCTCATTTTTGTGATAACATTACTTGTTATATCACCATTGCTGAAATTAATCAGCTACTACGGATCCCTCAGTATTGCCTAGACGGATCCCTACTAGGAGGGAACCGTGGGATCCGTGAGACAGAAAGTTTTCTTTCTACTAACTTGAATCACATTTGCAGGAAATTGTGAATTATACTTGCTTTCTAATCTTTGTTTTGTAGTTATTCAATTTACACATGAAGACTTTGACATCCTAAAGCTAGGGAGAGCTTTATGTCAAAGCAATACATTGCAAATTACTTGCAATCTTAGATTTATATTTCATGACTTCCCGTTGCATAATTGCAATCATCTAGGGGGAGCACACCAGTCACATAGACGTAATCTTTTGCAAAAGTTAATTGCAAATGAACTAGATTAGAATTAGTCTCTTGACGCCCTTACTTAGGGATTGACTCGTCAAGGGGGAGTAACGACGAGATCCTTTCCCGTTACTTGCTCTCAATTTATTTTTACTTTTACTTCTTTCACATGGTTTTCTTAAAAACGATGTGTTGCTATCCTTCAAACACTTTTTGTTTCGACAAAAAGGGGGAGAAGAAAGTAAAAACTACAAATTCAAACTTTTACGAATTTTAGCTTTTCCTTAAAATAATTTTATGTTTTGTCATCAACAAAAAGGGGGAGATTGTTAATACAAATAAGACGTAAAAACGTTTATTTATATTTTACGATCTTCTAATTTTTGTCGATAACAAACGTAAAATCATATTAACGAAACAAATAAAATACGTAAATGGTTTGAACTAATAGTTTCTAACTTATTCATATTTTCACATAAAACACTAAAACAAGTATAAGTGATTTTATGATTTAAGTAATACATATGTACAACAACTAGTGTTTACATATTTGGATAAAATATACACATAACTAGTATGTAGTATATTGGATAATATAAATGGGTAGAAACTTAAGCATCACAATCCATTGGGCAAATACATTGAATGTAGTTGGGTACAACCCAAAGCCCACACCCCATGGATCTTGACCCATAACCCATTGCATGACATCATGCTTATATCATACATGGATGATATCCATAACCCATGGATCAACCCATACCCAAGTGACCAAGTGCATTGCACTCAAAGATACATTGTATCTAGCCAAAGATCTATGGTTCAACCCATGACCCATAACCAAAATACCCATGGGTAAAAGGGAGCGTCCCATAGATCCCTAGCTTAACGCTAGATGGATCCCTTGTGGAAGGGATCCGTGGGATCCGGGGAATAGTAGGATTTTTCCTCTATAAATAGTGAGCCATTTCTTCGTTATTTCTCACCCCTTTCTAACACACTTTCTCCCCTGTTTTTGTGTGATCTTTTAGGTTCCTCTTAAAGGCAAGATCATCACCTTTGAAGTCGAGCAAGCTCAAGTCCATGAGTTGCCAAGCTTCCTCATCATCAAGGCTACTGAAGTCTTCTTGTTGATGATTCCTTTATTTCTTCAAACAAGTGTAGTGTTGAAGACATTAGTGAAAGGTGTCTCAAGTGTCAAGACGAAGATATTAGTGAAGAGTATCTATCATCTATAGCATAAGCACTTGTGGTAGGTGCTTAGAAGTCAAGACAAGAAGCATTAGTGAAAGGTGCTTAGAAGTCAAGACTTGAAGCATTAGTGAAAGGTGCTTAGAAGTGAAGACACAAGACATTAGTGAAAGGTGTCTTGTAGATCTAGTCAAAGGCATTAACGAAAGGTGCCTTAGATGTACATTCGATATGGTGTGTTTTGATGTACTAGATAGACTAGCATTAGATCCAAGTATATTGATGTCCTTGATGATGTTGTAAAGGAGTAGATCTCCTTTGGGATTAGTCGTTGGTGTAGTGTGGTAGTAGTTCCTCCATTGCAATGGAACTAGGTGCTTAGCCTAGTACCTAATAAAGGGTAGGCGACGTTGTGAAGGTGTAGTTCACCTTGGTGTGAAAGAACTAGGTACTTAGCCTAGTACCTTATAAAGGGTAGGCGACGTTGTGTAGGTTTGTGTAACACCCCCAAATTTGTTTAGCGGAAGCATACGTGTTATTCGGGAGCGTTACGAAATTGGTAATCACAACACAAGTAATAAAGAACGGAATACATACTCCGTTTGATTTCATAAAATAGTTTTGAAACATTATCTTACAACATTGTTTAGATAAATGGGCACATCCCATAAGTTCAGTGGTCCCAATTTAAAAATATCAGTTTGTGTAAAAACACTTCTTTAATACTACTACGACCATTAACCCGCTTCTTGCCTTGCCTCCATGACACACAATTTAAGCACCTGAGAAAAATATGCTAAAAAGGTCAGCTAAAAGCTGGTGAGTTCATAGGTTTAAATTTAAACAGTAAGTTTGGACCATAATCAAAGTCATATAATCATTACAACGAATATAATGATATATGGATGAATGTCTATTACGTTAGCTCTAAGTTCATGCAACCGATGCTACGACAGTTCATGTATGCTAACAGATATCATACAATATGGGGCCCATAGCGAGTGTTTTGTCCCTCAACACTCGATTCCGACATGGTATACGTTTCGCCTTGGCCTAAGCATGGCCAACCGAACGGAGGAGTCACCCTCAATAGATCTATTTATAACATTCGCGCTTCCCAATGGGGAATTGACGGTTCATGAAAATGGGGCATTTCTCTAGGGACATAAGGGCTTAGGCTACACCACGTAATAGTAATCATGCAGTAGTTTAGGTCCATAAAAAGGTTTTGCATATTTTCTCACCCCAATAGTAGAAAACAGTTTATCAAGTAAAAGAGGGGCTATGAGACTCACCTTAGCAAAATGCAATCCAAAAGCGGGATTTAGTGTTTGTTGTGAAACGGCACCGACACGCGACCTAGATAAGGAGGGCAATGTTTTAGTTCATCGTTTTAAGTATCACTTACTTAAATAATTCAATTGTTTTTATAATTGAATAAAACTAAACTTTTATTTGTAAAAATGATTATGTGGTTTTTATAGTAAGTATACGAAAGTATATATATATACTTTTCATGTTGACATTAATATAGTTTTAAAATCCAAAGTTTGATTCAAAACAATTAATCACAATGTTCCACTAGTAAGTGTATAAATGTGTATATACTTGTTTAAGTTGACACAAATGGTATTGTCAAAATTATATTTTATTTTATTTTCTAATTGTATTTAGAAAATATTTGAGTTAAAATTGAAGTATTCCAAAATTTAGTAAACCATAAAATAATATAGTGGTCTCTATTTATTTAACAAACTTGTTCCTAATATATATAGTTTCAATGGAAAGTTCACTTGACATACATTCATTTACACATTGTCGTTAATTTTTGACGTACATTACTACGTGAATCATATTTTTAGAATACTAGTGGTTTATGCCAAGTTTTCATACATTTTACGTTAACTTACAACTAGTGTTCATAATTGGCGTTAAGTCAATACGTAACGAAGTGAAAAGGAAGGATAGACGAAGAATAGTTTTCGTTATTTATCATTAGTTAACTCGTTTCCGGTTATTACTTTGCTCGACTACTCTTATATACTAACAGATGTTACTGGTTTTATTCATGGGCTGTGGCCCATATTCGAAAAGCAACCATGCATCAGATCTTGGGCCTGTGCCCGATGTAGTATTTGCAGGAGAGGAAGAAAAGAAAGAGGGCTGGCCCAGCGAGTTGCTACTATACTTTGTTAACTAAACTTTTAGAGCACAGCTCATTTCCAGATTTTGTTGTTAATGAGTATATATTTAGTTTCAGGGGCTTAATGTGAGCAACTTGGCTCGAGGTACACCCGATCATTCATGCTCCAATATGTGAAGCCGAGATCTTTCGATCAGGGAGTATTTGATCCCATCGCCATGGTACTACCATAGCGAGGTAGTCGACTCACTTACATATTTTCAAAACGTTTCTATTTCGAGGACAAGTATGAACTTAATGAGAATAACTATGTTTATGCTCTTTTTCTTGGCTGATAACAAAAGGAAAAGTCTATGAAGGAATTTGTTTCAAAAGGGATTCGACTAGCACATTCTATCCTGGGATCACTCTAGCTTCGGCTAACGTGACATTCACACTTGACTACACCAACCTTTAGAATACTGTTTCTACCAACCTAAGTATGCATCTAAACATGGTGGTGCAAGATTTCTTAAGTTGTTATTGACCCGTTTCGACCAAAATTTTGACAAAGGTTTAGGAGAATTCCACATGTTAGCTTTCATTACAATATTGACATCATTAGATTTAGCAACAAACAAATTAACAACAAGTGCCAGACTCGATACCCTTGTGACTCGAAATCTTTACAAAACTTAACTTTCATGTTTATTGATGCCTACTTTTTGACAGAAACGAATTAACAAAACTAGTGACAAAGACAAATCCTAACACAAAAAGGGTTGTTTTAACATAAGGCTCGTATCAACAGAGTGTGAGCATCATGGGTGTCGACTGATAAACTTCATGAGTAGGAATGAGTAAACAACGTAGCATCGATATGGTAGCAACCCCATAACCCGAAAGTCACAAGCATGAATTGTTACAAGATACTAAACTTAACATTTCATCATTAAGACACTAAACAAGATATGACTCAAGTTCGAATTATAAATCACAAATACTTAAAGAAAGGTACAAGTTTCAAGAAAAGAAGATTAAGGATTCTTACAAACTAGTTGAGAGTCTCGACACAAAGAAGGAAACAACTTTTATGATGCAACCCGATTACAACACAAAGTGAACTCGAACCAACAGGAATCACCACCACACCTTTAGCACTTTGAGGAGTTTCGTGACTAAGCGATTTAGGGGATGTATGTGACCCTGTGGTTCGGTCCAAATAAAAGAGCAACACAACAAGAGGGTTTGACTCATCTTTCTACCTTGGTTTTTGGGTGAGTTACCAATTTAGGTTAAAGTCCTTCTCTAACCAATCACATCATCACACCATGTGAGTCTTCTCAAAAAACTATGAAGAGGAAAGGGACATGTGATGCTTCCATAGCTATCCCTAAGAGGGTTTGACCCAACCATGGGGCGGCGTGGAATGAGGCAGCAGCAGGGGAACAAAAACAAACACCATTTGGTCATGGATGTACAAAGTGAGATGGAAAGGTGCTCCTGCAAGACTCACATATACCACTTCCTTTTGGCCTTGCGTTGACATGGATGAAAATGGGAGAATATTAGGTGAAAATGTGTCTTGTAGGGAAGATGGATTTTGGTGTTATCTTCATTTGAGGAAAATAAACGTGTGGATGTGTGTGTGAGGATAAGTCACGACAAAATGGAAAGGTGGGTAGGGGGGGGCGGATAAGCCAAGAGAGAAAGAAAAAAAAAACAAAAGAGTGTATATTGTTTATTTTATATTTTGTAAAGTTTATATAAAATGTAAGTAGAAGAGTTATATTACATATGTATTAGTTTGTAGGGTGATAAACTTGTATTGATGAATGTTAAAATCTTAAGTGTGAGTTGAGTTAAATACTTTGAGTTCCGTGAATTAAAACCGTGACGGATGTATTAACATTTGATACTTTTTATAACGTAATAACTTATGGATACATTGCTGAGATATTATTGTCTGAGTAATATTTTCCATTACGAGAGTTTATTATTTGTTTTGTTTGCCCTTATCATAGTGTCGGTACGCGTGCAGTGTTGGTCACTGGGGAAAACGAGATAACCTCTCGTCTTACAAATTAAATCATAAGACAAAAATGAAATATTCATAAAATGATATGAATGTAAAAGTGATGCTGTTATCTACTGTATGCGAGTTAACTACTCAAATGATCAGGCAAAGCTTATGCATGCTTAATGACTTGGTTTAGTAAAAATAAATCATCATTTATTAGTTAAATTTTGGTGAAAATTTACCGTGTGTCACATCCTCCCCGCCTTAGAAGGGAAAACCGTTCTCGGTTTTCAGTTAGGATTATTTGCTGATGTAGAGAAATGGTGTGGGTATTTACGCTTGAATTGGTCTTCACGCTCCCACGTGTACTCAGGACCTCTTTGAGAATCCCAGCGGACCTTGACGATAGGGATGCGGCTTTGCTTAAGTCGTTTGATTTCTCGGTCCATAATCTCAATGGGTTTCTCGACGAAATTCAATCTTTCGTCGACTTGGATCTCTTCCAAGGGGATAACAAGAGTTTCATCAGAAAGACATTTATTCAAGTTGCACACGTGAAACACGTTGTACACAGAGCTGAGTTCTTGTGGTAATTCGAGTCGGTAGGCTACCGGTCCGATTCTTACGAGAATTTTGAAAGGTCCAATATAACGAGGATTTAACTTTCCACACTTTCCGAAATGGATTACGCCTTTCCATGGCGCAACTTTTAGCATAACTTTATCTCCCACTTGAAACTCAAGTGGTTTCCTCCGCTTGTCCGCGTAGCTTTTCTGACGGTCACGCGCTGCTTGCAGTCGATTTTTGATTTGTACAATCTTCTCAGTAGTCTCTTGGATTAGCTCTGGACCAGTGAGTTGACTTTCTCCGACTTCGGCCCAACACACGGGTGATCTACACTTTCGACCATAAAGTGCTTCATATGGTGCGGCTTTAATGCTTGTGTGATAGCTGTTGTTGTAAGAAAACTCGGCTAATGGCAAGTACTTATCCCAGCCATTTCCAAAGTCTATCACGCATGCTCTTAGCATATCTTCCAGAGTTTGAATGGTTCTTTCGCTTTGCCCATCAGTTTGAGGATGGTAAGCGGTGCTCATGTCAAGGTTAGATCCTAAGGCATCTTGAAGTGACTTCCAGAAGTTTGAGGTGAAGCGGCTATCTCTGTCCGAGATGATGGAGATTGGTACACCATGACGTGCAATGATTTCCTTCAGGTATAAACGTGCAAGTTTGTCCATTCCGTCGCCTTCCTTCATTGGTAGGAAATGTGCGGACTTGGTGAGACGGTCAACTATCACCCAAATAGTGTCGTAACCATTAGAGGTTTTAGGTAGCTTGGTGATAAAGTCCATTGTTATTCGTTCCCATTTCCATTCGGGAATGTCGGGTTGTACTAGTAGACCTGAGGGTCTCTAGTGTTCGGCTTTGACTTTTGAGCAGGTTAAACACTGGCTGACATAGGTTGCAATGTCGGCTTTCATGTTTGGCCACCAGTACAATTTCTTCAGATCGAGATACATCTTGTCGGATCCCGGGTGGATGTTGTATTTAGATTTGTGGGATTCGTGCATAATGATATCGCGAATTCCTCCGTAAAGTGGAATCCAACTTCGCTCCTTGAAACACAAGATTCCATCCGACCTTTTCACGAATCCATTTTCACTTTCTGGCATTCCGTAAAGGTTCTCATTCGGACGGTTCTCTTCTTTGAGTGCTTCTGATTATGCCTCAAGAATCTTGGATGGTAGGGGTGAACTGATTGTCATTCCCAAAGATCTGACCCTAAGAGGTTTTGGTTGCTCTTTTCTACTGAGAGCATCAGCAACTACATTCGCTTTACCCGGATGGTAACGAATCTCGCAGTCGTAATCACTAAGCAACTCCAACCATCGGCGTTGTCTCATGTTCAGTTCTTTCTGATCCAAAATGTGTTGTAGGCTTTTGTGATCGGTGTATACGACACACTTTGTGCCATACAAGTAGTGTCTCCAAATTCTGAGTACGAACACAACTGATCCTAAATCTAAATCGTGTGTTGTGTAGTTTTTCTCATGAGTTTTCAGCTGGCGAGAAGCATATGCTATCACCTTCTCTCTTTGCATTAACACCGCTCCTAGCCCCTTGTGAGAAGCGTCGCAATAAACAACAAAGTCTTCACTACCCTCAGGTAAGGCCAGAATAGGTGCACTACACAACTTTTCTTTAAGGAGTTGAAAAGCTTCTTCTTCTTTTTCTCCCCAGTCAAACTTGGCGTTTTTCTGGGTTAGCTTGGTTAAAGATTTGGCAACCTTTGAGATACCTTCAATGAATCTTCTGTAGTACCCAGCGAGTCCTAAGAATTGGCGTATCTCAGTAGGAGTTGTGGGTGTCGCCCAATCCTTTATCGACTCGATCTTAGCGGGATCTACATGAATACCCTGGCTGTCAATTACATGACCTAGGAATTGCACAGTCGATATCCAAAATTCACACTTCGAGAACTTCGCATACAGTTCTTCTTTCTTCATTAGTTCCAAGATCAATCTAAGATGCTCTTCGTGTTCTTTCACATTTTTGGAATAAATTAGGATATCGTCAATGAAGACAATCACAAATTTATCCAGGTAGGGTTTACACACTCGGTTCATGAGGTCCATGAACACAGCTGGTGCATTGGTTAACCCGAAAGGCATGACTTGGAACTCGTAATGTCCGTAACGAGTTCTGAAGGCGGTTTTGGGAATATCTTCTTCTCGAACTCTTAGTTGATGGTATGCGGACCTTAAGTCAATTTTTTAATAAACACTCGAACCTTGAAGTTGATCGAATAAGTCATCGATCCTCGGAAGTGGGTAACGGTTCTTAATGGTTAGTTTATTTAACTCACGGTAGTCGATGCACATTCTGAAAGTTCCGTCTTTCTTCTTGACGAACAAGACTGGTGCTCCCCAGGGTGATGAGCTTGGTCTAATGAACCCTTTTTCCGCAAGTTCCGACAACTGGTTTGATAACTCCTGAAGTTACGTTGGAGCTAATCGATAAGGTGCTCTTGCCACAGGTGCAGCACCAGGCACTAAATCGATATGAAATTCAACCTGTCGGGCTGGCGGAAGTCCTGGTAAGTCTTCAGGAAAGACTTCAGGGAATTCTCTCACTATTGGCACGTCCTCCAGACGTTTTTCTTCCTTTTCTTTTTCATCCTTTCCGGTGACTTGCGCTAGGAAGATGTGACATCCTTCCTCGATACACCTCAACACCTTGGTACAGGAAATGACATGCAGTCTTGATGCATTCCTTCTATCACTTCTGTCTCCTTCTACTGTTAGGACTTCATCTCCATAGGGCACTTGGACAAGTTTCTCATCACAAATGATGGCAGCATGGTATTTTGATAACCAATCCATCCCGATGATGACGTCGAAACTACCCAACTCTAATGGTATTAAGTCGATATTGAATGGGTGGTTTAATAGGTTCAGGGTGCAACCTCTTATGATGGTATCTACCCTTTCTACGTTACCATTAGCTAGTTCCACATTGTATGCATTGCCTAATGCAGTTGGAGCAATATCGAGTAGTGGACTAAATGCTTTAGAAACAAAACTCCTATCGGCTCCCGTATCAAACAATATGGATGCATAACGGTTATTTATAAGGAACGTACCCGTCACAACATTCGGGTCTTCCTGAGCTTCCACCTTGGTCACAGCATAGACTCTTCCACGAGCTCCTTCGCCATTTCCCTGGTTACTCGACTGTCCAACATTTCCCTGAATCCTGCCATTTCCTTGGCTTCCTGGATTTCCTCGGTTCCCTTGATTTTCTCCATTGCCTTGGTTTCTGGTTTTTCGGCATTCATTCTTATAATGCCCTTTCTCACCACAACCAAAGCAAGTTATAGCAGCTTTTGGGTCTTGAGCTGGTGCTGTCTGAACCGTAGCCAATGACTTGGACCTGCAGTTTCTGGTCAAGTGTCTGATCTTCTGACAGTTACGGCACTTGACTGTACACTGTCCCTTGTGATACAGTGTGCATCGGTTACACAATGGTGAAGTCCCTGAGTACGGTTTCCTTTCTCCGACACCAGCTGCATAAGCTCTAGCAACATTTTGCCTTTTGTTCTG
The DNA here is from genome assembly GCA_019973895.1 of Chrysanthemum seticuspe. Lineage (NCBI taxonomy): Eukaryota > Viridiplantae > Streptophyta > Magnoliopsida > Asterales > Asteraceae > Chrysanthemum > Chrysanthemum seticuspe. The sequence continues at coordinate 298,658,182 of BPTQ01000009.1, read as the reverse complement.
ATTGTTGCTGTTGTTTCCACTATTGTTACCACGGTATCCATTGTTGTTGTAGACTCGAGAGTGGTCGTCCCATTTCCTCTTATTGTCGACCACTTTGTCCATGGAGTCCTCAATCACTTGGTCCATGAGTTTGTTGGCTATTTCGATATTTTCATGGAGATCAGCAGCCTTAAAAGTGGTGACATTGCCCTTGATAGATTGGGGCAATCCTCCGATGTACCTTTCCAACAATCGGGTCTCAGTTAGAACCATTTCAGGGCACAATAATGCTAGCTCTTGAAAACGCTGGTTATATGCAGCCATGTTTGTGCCTTGAACCTTTAGGTTCCAAAACTCATGCTCGAGTTTCTTGATCTCATTACAAGGACAGTACTTTCGAAGTACCATCTCCTTGAAGCTTTCCCAGGGCATGGCATAGGCAACATCTATGCTTGCAGATTTCAAGAAGTTGTTCCACCAAGTCAAGGCAGCATCCGTGAAAGTGAATGATGCGTACTTAACCTTAGACTCTTCCTCACAGTTACAGATTCGGAACACAGTCTCGAGCTTCTCGATCCATCTGGTCAGACCGACAGCTCCTTCGGTTCCACTAAAGCTTCCAGTCATGGTCTTACGAAAGTCTTGATAGGTACAAGTGCGGCTATGAGTAGGTGGTTGATGCGTGCCAAACAGTCAAGCTAAATCACTCAAGCCGGCCACTTGTGAATGACCGACCGTAACAAGCTTAAAACTGCCTAAGCACGAATGCAATGAAGATCTGAGGAGTATAGTGTTTCCCCGGGTCGTTATGTCCCAGCGAGCTATGCAATGGATCACCTAACGTATAGTGATCGAGAGATTTAAACGAAAAAAGGGATTGAGAATGATTATAACTACAGAAAAAGCCAACAAATTACAACGGCTTAAATGCAAATTAAAGAGAATTAAAAAGATAAAAACTATTAAATAAACGCTATCACTATATTTAAAATGATGTTTTTGATTTTATGTTTTTATAAAACTGAATTAAAAGAAAACTACGTAACGTACAACTGAAAATGTGAAACTTACACAATATTAACCCTAAAAATATGAAAATGATATTTTTACAAGCCTAATGATAAAAGAAAATTTATAGAAAAAGAAAATTATTTTTATAACTAATTATCTAATTATTATTAATTAAAAACTATTTTTAACTATTAAATAATTACCTAAAGTAAGAGAAAATATGAAATAAAGCTAGAAAAATAAAATTAAGACTTAGAAAAATCTAAAATATCAAAAGAGAATTTTCAAAACTATTTTTATAATTTTCTGATTATTTTTCTATTTTCTAGGAATTAAAAACTATTAAAAACTAATTAAATTACTTAAAAATACAAATTTAACTAAGAAAAATCTAGAAAAATATTATTTTGTCTTTTTATATTTATCTTAACTTAAGAAAAATGAAAAATTATTTTTTTGAACCTTTTCTTAATTAATTGTATTTAAAGCTAATTAAAAAGGCCTAAAAATCAATTTAAATGCAGAAAAATAGCAAACCTACTTGGAAAAATATGAAAAATTCAAGTTAAGTCTAAAATAATGCAAGGAATCTAGGAAAAATATAAAAAACAGGGGTTGTGTGTAGGAATTTGAGACTGCTATACAAGTGCTTATTGAAATAAGCACTTGAATAAGCTAAAATGACACAACAAGCACCAAACTGAAACAGAAGGTATAAACTGCTAAAAGAGCTAAAATGCAACAAAAAACAACAGGCCTACACCACTGAAATACAAGATTAACAGATTTGGCTATTAGAACTTATAAGCTAAAACAGTTTCTGGTTGCCTACTTTACACCAAAGAATAAGCACTCCAATAAGCTAGAAACCAAAATCCAAATGTGGAGACCTAAACTACACCTGGGTGGCTAACTATAAACCAAATATCAGACCATGATGAGCTGATTTGATCTCTGTGCAAGATCTGCAAATGACTGAGAAAACTCAGCATAAGCTGAGTTTTGGCACAGGGCAATTAAGTCCTTAAAGACAAGCTTGTTTGAAGCTTTTAAAAGATTGGTAAAATTCTACAAAAATGCTAATAAGAAAAGAGACCAGTTGAACTTTTTAAAGCAACAAGTTTCACTGAAATTGGCTTAGAAATGAGTCCAAGAAAAATCTTTCCAGTTTGGCTCAAAACAGGTTTTCCATATTTTGACTTTTGATAACAGATATGAACTTTGACCAAAATGAACTTTGAATCAAATTTGAGGACATATTGTGTTATATTATGATGAAATGACACTAATGCAAGCTATGCCTAGGAATTCTAAACACAAAACAACCCTTTGCTTTTCCAAAATTACAACAATGGAAACAGTTAGATAGATTAAGTGATGATTTGACTTTCAGTGTTTGCAGACACAAGCTATTGACTGATACTAACACAATTGAACTAAACAAACATTAACCAACAGATTCTAACCACTGAATAAGCCTAAAAGACAGATATATCAGCAGATCCAAACACACCTTATTTCTACAGATAAGCAATTTTAATGAGACAAACTGCTGCACCAACTTGTTTAAATGATCCAACTAAGCTTAACTAACCTAAGTGATACTTAATGAACAGATTAAACTACTTATAAGCTACAAAAACAGATTATGCTAAAAGGTGAGCTTGAACTTACTTATAGTCCCTTAGCCACAATGGCTTGCCAACAGTTAAACCAGGACCTCTAACCTATCCAAATCAACCCAAATGACTAAAAATCAACCCAAATCCATGTCTGCTTTAACCCATTCCATTCCTTCCTCAGAATTGCTCCATGTTGACTTTTATTGACTAGAATCCAATTTTGTTTGAAACTTAAAGACAAGCTTGCAGAAAGCTATAACAAGCTAGTACAAGCTTATTTGAGCTTAAAAATAAGCTGATTGAAGCTTGGACCTTAGAGTTTGAAAGTGAAAAATGTAACAATGGCTTGAAATTTGAAACTTGAACATAAACTTGGAATTGATATTGGAAATAAGTTGCAATACACTAAAGTATTTTTGATTGATACAAATAAGCTGGAAAATACAACTGCAAACTATCTAAGACATGATAATCAAAAGAAACGACATACATTGTTAAAAAAAATAACTAACTCCTCTCTTCCTTTGCTTCTTGATAACGCTACACGCGTCGTTCGGGGTCAAGGAAACTCCCTTTTCTTCGAGCAAGTTTTATAACACCCTAGGCAGTGAACCTAATCGTTGTAGTGTAGTAATTAGGGTAAGCCACGGGTATTGATATCGTTCTCTAGGGGAATAGGAATGCTAGTGAGAAGTTACTACGCTAAGGTTGAGGTTGAGGTTGAGGAAGATTATTTTTTTATCTTTTTATGTTTTTAGAAATTGAAAAGGTACGAATCTCGGGTATTGGATTTGGGGGGTTGGTATTGCTACCGATTACTCTACTATTATCTAATTATCTAAGCTAAGGTTGTGATAGTCTATGCCTAATTGATGTGTACTCGTATGATAGTTTAAAGATGTGTTTACTTAGGTTATGTAGTTCTATTCATAAATGAAGGAATTAAATTAATACAGAAACTAATAAACACACATACGAACGTACAAGAGGTACAGGCCGATTAAATAAACACATAAACGAATCCCTTATACTTTGAATTAATAACTTATAACTAACCAACTATGAATAGAATCAACTGATTACTAGATCTCACGCGATCTAATAAGCAACACATGAATTACGAACTGAAAAGAAACACTTGAAATCTTATATTAATAGATCCATTAACATCCTATTTCATAAGTTCCTGTTGGCATCTCATCCGCAGATATTTAGTGATCTCCTAAACATTTGTTCTGGGAAACCATTAAAGTTTCTCAATCCCTTTGTTCGTGCGGGATATCGGAATCTTAGTGTTGCGTTGATCCTTATTCCTGCACTGTTTAGTTGGTAGTTATCCTCTATTAATTCCTCATTATTTTGGATTCATTTGTGTAGAAATTTGATAGTATGCTCATGTGTAGTTAATCCGTATCTGATAGTGTTGGAATCGAATCTATTAATCTATTATCATCTCATTAGCCATCGTTATGGTTGGGGGGTTTAGGTTATGGGCTCTAAGCATGGAAAAGTTAAAGATTTTTGTATTTTTCTATTTTTTTATTAGAAGGAGTTGGAGTTGGAGTTGGAATCGCATCATTGAAGAGTGATCGTAAGGATAAGGGGATCTCTTGCTATAGTTATGGGCACCGAATGGGATTAATGATGTGATGTTGCTAATCCAAGTGACGGATCCCACAATATTTTGAACGAGCTTCTTTTCCCTCAAAGGAACTGGGGCTTGCTGCGCACATCGCAATAGTTCTTCGTTTCCTTCTCTCCTCAATCAATAAAAAAAATTGTTACATACAGCAAAGAAAACTAATAG